>OY751314.1:16146928-16746928 GCA_963564615.1 Rhorus exstirpatorius | reverse complement strand
TTTCGGTTCTAATATGGCGGACGTCATATGGAGAAACAGTACTATTTTTTCCAAAATTCTGTTCTCAAGAATTTTTGGGGTCCCTGATTACGAATATGGCATCAGACTTTAAAAATTCTAAATGGCAAATCCAATATGGCGGACGTCAAATTGAAAAATAGCATGATTACGAATCTGGCATCAGATTTTTAAAATTCCGAATGGCGGATCCAATGTGGTGGACGTCATATCGAAAAATGGTATCAATTTTCCCAAAACTCTGTGCTCAAGAGTTTTTAGGGTCCCTGATTATGAATCTGCTATCAGATGTTCAACATTGAAAATTTCGGAACTAATATAACGGACGTCATATAGAAAAATTGTACCAGTTTTTCCAAAGCTCTGTTCTCGGGAATTTTTGGGGTCTCTGATTACGAATCTGGCATAAGATTTAAAAAATTCGAAATAGCGAATCCAATATGGCGGACGTCAGATTAAAAAATTGTACCAATTTTCCCGAAACTTCGTACTCGAGGGTTTTCGGGGTCCTTGATTACGAATCTGGCATCAGATACTTGAAATTCAAAAGAGCGGATCTAAAATGGCGCATATCAAATCGAAAAATGACAATAATTTTCCTGAAATTCTGTACATGGGGAGTTTTCAGGGTCCCCGATTACAAATGTGGCATCAAGTTTTCAAAATTCGGAATAGTGGATCCAATATAACGGATGTCATATCAAAAAATGGTACCAATTTTCCCAAAACTCTGTGCTCGGGGGTTTTTGGGGTCCCTGATTACGAATCTGGCATCAGTTTTTCAAAATTCACAATGGCGGATACAATATGGCGGACGTCATATCTAAAAATGGTACCAATTTTCCCAAAACTCTGTACTCGGCGGTATTTGGGGTCGCTGAGTACAAATCTTGTATCAGATTTTCAAAATTTAAATTGGCAGATCCAATTAATGAGTGATACTGCCTAGACAAGATGAGACGAGAATCCAAATTTCTGGTCTCGTCTCGAAACAATGTCGAAGCTCGAGACGAGACGAGACGAGAAATTAAATACACACACACACACGCACGCACGCACGCACGCACGCACGCACACACGCACGCACGCACGCACGCACGCACGCACGCACGCACGCACGCACGCACGCACGCACGCACGCACGCACGCACGCACGCACGCACGCACGCACGCACGCACGCACGCACGCACGCACGCACGCACGCACGCACGCACGCACGCACGCACGCACGCACGCACGCACGCACGCACGCACGCACGCACGCACGCACGCACACACACACACACACACACACACACACACACACACACACACACACAAATACATACACGTACATTCATATTTGTATATATCAGAGCTGGACGGTATCCGGCGATAATAACCTTGTCACAAAATCTCCCCGGACAAAACCTCCCCAACAATCTCCCGAGGAAAAAATTCCTCCGGTCAAAATCCCCGCTTGACAAAATCGCCCCTGGAAAAATCCTCCCTGGACAAAATCTCCCTTGACAAAATTCTTCCTGGATAAAATTTCCTTTCAATATCGAATTTATTATAAATAAAAAGCATAGAGAATACTGAACAGAGACTGGATAGAATGGACGTACATTATAAGTAATTCACGTGCGCGCGTGCGTGCGTGCGTGCGTGCGTGCGTGCGTGCGTGCGTGCGTGCGTGCGTGCGTGCGTGTGTGTGTGTGTATTCAATTTCTCGTCTCGTCTCGTTTCGAGCTCCGACATTGTTTCGAGATGAGACCAGTAATTTGGATTTCTCGTCTCGACTTGCCTCGACGGCATCACTAATTGGATCCGCCGATTTAAATTTTGAAAATCTGATGCAAGATTCGTACTCAGCGACCCCAAAAACCGCCGAGTACAGAGTTTTGGGAAAATCGGTATCATTTTTCGATATGACGTCCACCATATTGGATCCGCCATTCTGAATTTTAAAAATCTGATGGCAGATTCATAATCAGCAACCGTGAAAACCCCGATGCCCAGAGTTTTATGGAATTTAGTCCCGTGCCCGAGGTGGAAATGAAGTTTTTCCATAAAACCTGCATTTTTGGGTAATTGTTATTTTATGAGAAGTGAATAAATAAAGTTACAGAGTGAAAAGTATGTTTCGAACGAAAATAGAGGCATATTAAATCTAATGAAGGTAAAAAACCCTAAATACCTAAAAAGTTATTTCAATAATAAAAAGCTGATAAGATGTAGGCGAACCGCCTCGGTCAAATTCTGTAGAAGTGAACTGCCTCGGTCAAATTCTGTAGAAGTGAACCGCCTCGGTTAAATTCTGTAAAGGAACCGCCTCGGTCATATTCTGTAGAAGTGAACCGCCTCGGTAAAATTCTGTAGAAGTGAATCGCCTCGGACAAATTCTGTAGAAATGAACCGCCTCGGTAAAATTCTGTGGAAGTGAACCGCCTCGGATTAATTCTGTAGAAGTGAACCGCCTCGGTCAAATTCTGTAGAAGTGAACCGCCTCGGAATAATTTCTCTGTAGAAACGAACCTCTCCGTCCCTTCTGTAGAAACGAACTTCTGTAGTACGTAATTCTGTAGAAACGGACTCTGTAGGAACGAACTCTGTAAAAGTGAACTCTGTAGGACTTAACCGTCTCCGGAAAAACCCATGGAAACACACTCTACCGAACCGAATAGTGGATGCGTGGAACGCGTTACCAGTGGATGATATAGAAGCAGAGTCAATTAATGTTTTTAAGAATAAAATTGATTTATACCTTTTTACGTGAAGCGCATATAGAAGCAGATCTTACAAGTGTTACATTTACTTTCTGTACATTAATAATAATAATAATAATAATAATAATAATAATAATAATAATAATAATAATAATAATAATAATAATAACAATAACAACAACAACAACAACAACAACAACAACAACAACAACAACAACAACAACAACAACAACAACAACAACAACAACAACAACAACAACAACAACAACAACAACAACAACAACAACAACAACAACAACAACAACAACAACAACAACAACAACAACAACAACAACAACAACAACAACAACAACAACAACAACAACAACAACAACAACAACAACAACAACAACAACAACAACAACAACAACAACAACAACAACAACAACAACAACAACAACAACAACAACAACAACAACAACAACAACAACAACAACAACAACAACAACAACAACAACAACAACAACAACAACAACAACAACAACAACAACAACAACAACAACAACAACAACAACAACAACAACAACAACAACAACAACAACAACAACAACAACAACAACAACAACAACAACAACAACAACAACAACAACAACAACAACAACAACAACAACAACAACAACAACAACAACAACAACAACAACAACAACAACAACAACAACAACAACAACAACAACAACAACAACAACAACAACAACAACAACAACAACAACAACAACAACAACAACAACAACAACAACAACAACAACAACAACAACAACAACAACAACAACAACAACAACAACAACAACAACAACAACAACAACAACAACAACAACAACAACAACAACAACAACAACAACAACAACAACAACAACAACAACAACAACAACAACAACAACAACAACAACAACAACAACAACAACAACAACAACAACAACAACAACAACAACAACAACAACAACAACAACAACAACAACAACAACAACAACAACAACAACAACAACAACAACAACAACAACAACAACAACAACAACAACAACAACAACAACAACAACAACAACAACAACAACAACAACAACAACAACAACAACAACAACAACAACAACAACAACAACAACAACAACAACAACAACAACAACAACAACAACAACAACAACAACAACAACAACAACAACAACAACAACAACAACAACAACAACAACAACAACAACAACAACAACAACAACAACAACAACAACAACAACAACAACAACAACAACAACAACAACAACAACAACAACAACAACAACAACAACAACAACAACAACAACAACAACAACAACAACAACAACAACAACAACAACAACAACAACAACAACAACAACAACAACAACAACAACAACAACAACAACAACAACAACAACAACAACAACAACAACAACAACAACAACAACAACAACAACAACAACAACAACAACAACAACAACAACAACAACAACAACAACAACAACAACAACAACAACAACAACAACAACAACAACAACAACAACAACAACAACAACAACAACAACAACAACAACAACAACAACAACAACAACAACAACAACAACAACAACAACAACAACAACAACAACAACAACAACAACAACAACAACAACAACAACAACAACAACAACAACAACAACAACAACAACAACAACAACAACAACAACAACAACAACAACAACAACAACAACAACAACAACAACAACAACAACAACAACAACAACAACAACAACAACAACAACAACAACAACAACAACAACAACAACAACAACAACAACAACAACAACAACAACAACAACAACAACAACAACAACAACAACAACAACAACAACAACAACAACAACAACAACAACAACAACAACAACAACAACAACAACAACAACAACAACAACAACAACAACAACAACAACAACAACAACAACAACAACAACAACAACAACAACAACAACAACAACAACAACAACAACAACAACAACAACAACAACAACAACAACAACAACAACAACAACAACAACAACAACAACAACAACAACAACAACAACAACAACAACAACAACAACAACAACAACAACAACAACAACAACAACAACAACAACAACAACAACAACAACAACAACAACAACAACAACAACAACAACAACAACAACAACAACAATAATAATAATAATAATAATAATAATAATAATAATAATAATAATAATAATAATGATACAGACCGGGGGAGGCCTTTCAGAACTGCAGTTCGGCTTCCGAAGGGGTCGATCAACGATTGGTGCAATCCGAAAAGTGGTCGACGCCTTCGAGGAACTAGACGGACACTGCCACGCGGCGCGACCTGTCGTGCTGCTGGTGACGCTCGACATCAGGAACGCGTTCAACTCGGCCAGGTGGGTGGATATCTTGGAGGCACTTAGCGGTGGCTTCGGGGTCCCGCGTTACCTGGTCCGGGTCGCGGAGGACTACCTGAGAAACAGACGGATAACGTACGAGACGACCGAGGGACAGGTGACGAGACAAATCACCGCGGGGGTCGCACAGGGATCGATACTGGGACCGGATCTTTGGAACGGTTTATACGACAGTCTGCTCAGGCTGGAGATGCCGCTCGGGGTACTCCTCGTCGCCTACGCCGATGACGTGGCGGCGGTGATCACTGAGCGCTCTCCGGAACTGGCGCAGCTGAAGTTGAACCAGACAATGAGACGAATCGGACGTTGGATGACCAACCACGGACTTCAACTCGCGACACAAAAGACGGAACTGACGTTTCTCACGAGGAAACGCATACAGACGAGACTGACTATGAAGGTTGGGACGGACGAGATACAGGCTGGAACGGAAGTCAAGTATCTAGGGGTGACTCTGGATACGAAGATGACCTTCTGGCCTCACATACAGAAGACGGTTCAGAAGGCGGCCGAGAGGATCGCATCCTTGAGCCGCCTGATGGCAAACACGACGGGACCAAGACCGGGGAAAAGACGACTGTTGATGGCGACAGCCCACTCGATCCTTCTCTACGGGGCGGAGATCTGGGCAGATGCTCTAAAGACAAAAAAGTACAGCAAGGCGATGACTAGAGTACAGAGACAAGGGGCGTTGCGGATCGCGAGCTCCTACCGGACAGTCTCTGCACAGGCTGTCTTGGTGGTGGCGAACGTAATTCCCGTGGATCTTCTCGCCGAAGAGCGCAAGAGGATCTACGGGCGCAATGCGGACGTGAGACGAGAGGACGCGGCAAAGACCGAACGCGACAGAACGTTACAGGTGTGGCAACAACGATGGACGCTCGAACAAACAGGTAACTGGACAAGACGACTGATACGGGACCTGAGACCGTGGACTGGAAGGACATTCGGGGACGTAAATTTTTACGTTACCCAGCTTCTGACGGGACACGGCTACTTTCGACGATACCTAAACAACATGAACAGAGTACGGACGCCGGACTGTAAGTACTGTGGACACGAACGAGACGACGCGGAACACACATTTTTTGTGTGTGACCACTGGACGGACTTGAGACGAGAACTCGAGACGACAATAGGTAACATCACACCGGACAACATAGTACAGGTGATGTTACGCAGACAGGAATGGTGGTTACTTGTAGCCACCTACACAGAGACGATACTGCGAGGCTGCCTGACAGACGACTGAGCAGACCGAGCGACGCGACCTAACAGAATACAGACAAACGAGACGAACGAACGAATACGGACAGGACCCCCCAGCCAGAAGTAATATAAACATAGTCCCTGGTTGGGGGAGAGGGTGAAGGAGTTGGCGGTTTAGTGGGTAGGCCTGTTTTTTTGGGAGTCCCACATACCCCCCTGGGCTGAAAGTCCAGATCTGTAAGACTGGGCTGTAGGTCCAGGGGGTATCCGTCAAAAGGATTCCGCAACTCCTAAAAAAAAAAAATAATAATAATAATAATAATAATAATAATAATAATAATAATAATAATAATAATAATAATAATAATAATAATAATAATAATAATAATAATAATAATAATAATAATAATAATAATAATAATAATAATAATAATAATAATAATAATAATAATAATAATAATAATAATAATAATAATAATAATAATAATAATAATAATAATAATAATAATAATAATAATAATAATAATAATAATAATAATAATAATAATAATAATAATAATAATAATAATAATAATAATAATAATAATAATAATAATAATAATAATAATAATAATAATAATAATAATAATAATAATAATAATAATAATAATAATAATAATAATAATAATAATAATAATAATAATAATAATAATAATAATAATAATAATAATAATAATAATAATAATAATAATAATAATAATAATAATAATAACGACCAGATCAACGAGACAATTTTGCCAGAATATCTGTATACGCTATTGCCACCAAGTTTACCGCCTCATAAACTCCGACTCAGGAGATACGGTATTATAATGCTCATTAGAAACTTGAGCATCAACGAAGGCTTATGCAACGGTACGAGGTTGATGATTTTAGAATTGGGTAACACGGTTTTGCGTTGCGAGATTCTTTCCGGTGATAAAAGTGGAGATTGTTAACTGGTTTATTTTATCCTTCTCGTGTCCGTTCGCGTTTATTCTCTCGTTCGCGATATCACTCGATTGCTTTGTCTTACCAAGATGGCTGCCCGGCTGGCGGACCTGGAAGGCTCGAAACATGGCGAAGGGGTATGAGGAAAGGGGAAATGAATTCACGCTCGACGGTCGTATAATATATATGAATTGACTATATTTATTTCAATTTAGCGTATATTTAATGACTCGATGATAATGACTTGAAGACTCTAAGTTAATACAATTTCAAAAGGTAAGCAAGCTCGCAATAGCCTGTCCCTCGATAACACACGCACGTGTCGGGTCCTCGACCACGCCACGCCGCTCGCGTTTGTACGTTCTCGCTCGGCTGTCTGTACGCGACTCTCTCGTTCTTCTTTGCCTCGTGGCTTTCGATCTCCCCCCTCTCGTCTACGCGCAGGCGCAATTAACCTTTCGAATGTTCTGGAAGGTTTCTTGCCGGAAACCGTTAACACTCGGCCATCCTGGGTGTTACTCGTCCTCGAGTATCTCGTTCGTGATGAAGTCCTTGAATCGAGCTGGTGCTCGTCGTACGCGTTTCTCACGCGGTGGCGTCGTCTTCTCGACCTCGTTCGGCGCGTTTTCCGACTCGTTGATCGGTTCTCTTTCGTTATGAATGCTCGGCGCCTCTGCGCCCTCGCGATCGCTCATGTCCTCCTCGTCATCGTTGTCGTGCGGTTGCCACAGCTTTAGTTGACTCGCATGGGCACTTGAAGCGTATCGACGTCCTCCATCGGCGTCCTGCAACTCGGTGACGCGATATGTATCACCCGGTAACTTCTGCGTGATAACGAGTGGCGCACGAAAACGAGGTTGTAACTTTGTACTCTCGCCCGTGTTCACGTGTCCGATTCTCATGTACACAATGTTTCCAGTATCAAACGTTACATTTTTCGCTCGTCCTTTATCGTATCGCGTTTTAATTCGTTTTTGTTCGTCGTATATCTTTCGTCTCGCGTTTTCCTGGATTTCCCTCGGTGGGATGTATGCTTGATTGTCGTCGGTAAGATGACGTAGCATTCCTTCGTCTCTACGCGCTGTATATCCGTATAACATCTTGAATGGACTTTGCCCCGTCGATGCATTCGGCGCGTTGTTTAAATCGCGATGCACTTTAGCGAGTCGGTTATCCCAATCTCGCCCTTCTTGATCCTCAAGACTCGCTTGTAACGCTGGCAGGAGGGTGAAGTTTACCCTCTCGACTTGTCCGTTCGCTTGGGGATGTCGTGGTGAGTTGAGCGTGTGCTTGATACCGTGCTTCTAGCAGAACTCAGCGAATCGTTTCGAGGTGAAACAGGTGCCTCGATCGGAGATGACTCGTATCGGAGCTCCATAGTTCTCAACAAATTTTTCTAGCGCTCGTATCACGCTCGCCACTTTCGTGTCTCTCATCGCACGTAACATCACGTATTTAGTCAAACTGTCCACAATCACAAGAATATATTTATTGTTCGAACGTGATGTCACAAACGGCCCCATATGATCGATATGAATTACCGCGAATGCTCTCTCGCCCGGGGGTATCAGGTGCAAGAGGCATCCCTGGCGTCCCGTCTTAGCCTTCGTTAACGCGCACTGCACGCACGCTCGAATATGTTTTTGTAAATATCGTCGCACTCCGGGGAAGAAATTATGCTCTGTCAACATCGTATATGCTCTGTCGAGCCCCGGATGCCCTTTTAATTCGTGGAAGCGTACTGCGAGACTCTTCCACATTGACCGCGGTACCACAAAAAGTAATCGATCGTTTACTCGTTTTTATAATATTCCGTTTCTCAATTCGTAATCGCGCGTCGCGTTTATATCGTATGCGTTTCGATCTTGAACTCGTTTCTTCAATATTCGATGTTTTTCGCGCATCGTCTCGTCCGCGCACTATTGCATCACTATCTCATCCGTCTCGTTCGTTATCGCGAATATCCCGTGTTCGCTCTCGTTTTCTTGATTCGGTTCGACATTATCGACAGGCGCTCGGCTCAACGCGTCCGCGTGTGCTAGTTTACTTCCCGGCTTATGCACTATTTTAAAGTCAAATTCACTCAACACGTTATTCCATCGTATTACTTGCGGATTCGTTGTTTTCGAGGTGCTCAAATACAATAATGCCTGGCGATCCGTCACTTTTGTGAACGATATGTTAACGAGCATTGGTCGTAGTCGTGTCACCGCCCACACGATAACGAGTAATTCGAGTTTACTCGAGTGATAATTTCGTTCGGGTACGCTCGTTCTCCGACTTATCGCGTAAACTAAACGCAGTCTCTTGGTGTCGTCTCGCTGAAGCAACAACGCACCTAATCCCGTCGCACTTGCGTCCGTATGCACTTCCGTGTCTCGTGTTAGTTCGAATGGCTGGAGTACCGGCTTATTCGCGATTAAAGACTTTAATAAGTCGAACGACGCGGCCTCCGTTTCGCCCCACTCGAACGTGATTCCCGTTTTCAAAAGCGCGTGCAAGGGCGCTGCTTTCTGTGCAAATTGCGGTATAAACCGTCGGAAGAATCCCGCCATCCCGAGGAATCGTCGAACCTCATGGACTCCTCGTGGCGTCGAAAATTCTACGATCGCGCGCGTTTTCGTTTCTCCAGGCTCGATGCCTTCATCGCTGATTTCAAATCCGAGGTATGTCACTCGTCGCTGCAGGAATTTTCATTTCTCCAAGTTTATCGTAAGTCCCGATTTTCGCAATGCCTCGAGTACCAGAATTAGTCTTTCGCGCAAATCTGGCCAATCCTTGCCCGGAATAAATATGTCGTCGAGGTAATACAACACGACATTATCTCGTAGAGGTCCTAGGGCCTTATGCATTGCCTTCGAGAAGTACGCTGGTCCGTTCATTAGTCCGAATATCATTCTCGTAAATTCGACTGTCTCGTCTGGCGTAATAATCGCCGTTTTTGCCTTTGCGTTTTCGGTCAACGGAATCTGAAGATACCCGTGAGCTAAATCGAGCGTTATAAATAAGTGACTGTCTCGTATCTAAGCGAGATGGACGTCCAGATTCGGAAGAGGAAAATGCACTCTTTCCGTTTGCATATTTAGTCGCCTAAAGTCCGCAACCAGTCGCGACTTTCCGTTCTTTTTCCGCACGAGCAGGACCGGACTCGCTAACGGCGACTCCGTGTCTCGTACGATTCCCGCCGCGCGCCACTCTGCAAGGATTTTTTGTATTTCCTCTCGCTCACGATCACTCGCGCGATAAGGTTTCGCGCACACCGGTTGGCTACCCTGTTTCTCGTTTATGTCCATCGTTATTTCGGTTGCTCGTCCGAGCTCGAATATATTTGTCGCGACACAATCGCGATAATCGTTCATAATGTCTACTAACTCGCTCACAACTCGACTCGGCTGATTCTCGCCTACGATTCGATCACTCGCGTTTGTCGGTTCGCACGTATTCACTCGCGCAACGATCGGTAATGGAGAAATCTCCCCTCGTACGATTCGTCTACCTTCGCTTGATACTCTTTCGTCGGTACCCGTGTTCAACACAGTTATCTCGTGTCGGCCTCTCGTCGTCTCAACATTGATGAATTGCATCACTGACGGTGGTATATTCGCCGCGGTCGGTAAGATCGCGCCCGTGTTTACCGAACTCGCACTTGATTGAATCGCGGTTTGATATTTATTCTCGTTTAACGTGAACGTTAACTCATCCCCACTTTTCCGATACTCGACGTAGGGCTGCTCAGTGAACGATCGACCAATAATGGCATCGTAACTCTGAGTGTCGTCCGGTACTACCCGAATTAGTATGTCCGACACTACTACCGCATCTACCTACATTCACGTTTGCTCGTATGACACCCGGCGAAAACCGGCAAAACCCTTGAGTTCGGATGGTATACGAATTAATTCGTAACCTTCGGTTAATACTCGCGTAGCCTTGACGGTGCAATCGGAGCTACCTGGATCGATAAGCACGCTCATGTTTTTACCGTATATTTTCACTGTTCTCACGTATTTGTCGATCGCGTTATTGTTCGTATCGTTTATCACATTTATCTCGACGTTATTTGTTTCCACTCGTTCAGTACAATATCGTTGCGTATGTCCCGTTTTATTGCACTTTCGACACTTCAATTCTCGCCGTGGTTCGGGGCAATCCCGCGCGATATGCCCGAACTTCCCGCAATTATAACATTTTAATTCACCCTCGGCGTTTTTCAACGGGGGACACTTATCCGATTTCCCCAAATTCGTTCTCGTCGCCGTTGATTCGCGTTTTTCACCCGTATTCGCGTTTGTCGTTGACGTACTCGCTTGTTTTTGTTTTGATTTCGTGACTTCACGACTCGCGCGTATTCGCGCCGCTCTTTGTGATAACATTCTCTCGTTTGCCATTAGATCGTGGAGAAGGTCATCTAGCGAGTAATGAGGTCGAGCCATTAGTGATATACATAATTCTCTCGACCACAATCCGTGTATCACCTGTTCCTTTGTATCTCGTAGATCCAAGTGTAAGTCCATACACATCTTCGTTTTCGCGTGATAGTACGCACTAAGAGACTCATCTTTCCTTTGAACTCGGTCTTCCATTCTCTGCCAACGATCCGACGTACTTTCGGGAATAATAAACGTCTTTGAGAAGGCATTCTTGAACGATTCCCACGATTTCAACGTGCTCGATCGCGCTCGATACCAATCGCGAGCTCCTCCGCGCAGGTGCATTCGCGCTGTCTCTAGGGCATAATTTTCCGGCCACTTGTATATTCGTCGCATCCCTTCGATATTCTCTAACCATTCTCGTGCTCGTATTCCGGCTCCATCTCCAGTAAATTCTTCGATATTTTTACTGAGATCTGGAATTACGTGATAGAGTGGCACTTCCGTTCGTGGTGGCGCCGTAATCGATAATCGATCCAATAATTGTCGCAACATATCTCCCATATCTGCAGCGTCATTTAATGCCGCGTGGAACGTGTCGCCCAATCCCTCTCGGTCTTCCGTTTGAGTCTGTCCGATGATTGGCGTATCCTCTCTCTCGCTATTCGCTCTCTCGATCGTAATCATGTTCTCGTTTCGTGATTGGTCGTTTTCTCGTATCACGACCCGTGGATACAATCCCGCGTTTTCGCGAGCCGTTAGATCTTGTCGCATCCGCGCAATTTCGTCATCTACGCTATTTTCTCGGCTATTTTCTCGGCTACTCATTCCGATAGGTAATTCACGTCTTACCACCTCGCGATAAAAGTCCTCGAATTCACGTTCCGTGGTCATACGGTCCGGATAATCGCACAATGCGCACTTTCGTTTTTTTTTTTTTTTTTTTTTTTTTTTTACACGCTTCGATCTCGCACTTTCCTCACGCACCCTTCTGTTTCGAGCAATCCCACTTCTGAATTGTTAACTGGTTTATTTTATCCTTCTCGTGTCCGTTCGCGTTTATTCTCTCGTTCGCGATATCACTCGATTACTTTGTCTTACCAAGATGGCTGCCCGGCTGGCGGACCTGGAAGGCTCGAAACAAGGCGAAGGGGTATGAGGAAAGGAGAAATGAATTCACGCTCGACGGTCGTATAATATATATGAATTGACTATATTTATTTCAATTTAGCGTATATTTAATGACTCGATGATAATGACTTGAAGACTCTAAGTTAATACAATTTCAAAAGGTAAGCAAGCTCGCAATAGCCTGTCCCTCGATAACACACACACGTGTCGGGTCCTCGACCACGCCACGCCGCTCGCGTACGTACGTTCTCGCTCGGCTGTCTGTACGCGACTCCCTCGTTCTTCTTTGCCTCGTGGCTCTCGATCTCCCCCTCTCGTCTACGCGCAGGCACAATTAACCTTTCGAATGTTCTGGACGGTTTCTTGCCGGAAACCGTTAACAAGATATTGTTTTTTTTTGCATCGCATCACTCTTTATTGCGAAAATGATTATACCTTTACTTTCAAGCGTCGTCGGTTTCCGGTAAAGCTAGCTTTTGCTATGACCATCAATAAGTCACAAGGACAAACGTTCGAAAAAATTAGCATTGATCTTCGCAGGGACGTATTCACTCATGGTCAATTGTACGTGGCTTTATCGAGAGTACGGTCTTGGGAAGCCCTCAAAGTATATCTTGGAGAACAGCGGACTGGAAATCTGATTAAGAATTTCGTGTACAAGGAATTGTATCGATAAGCAGAATCAATCAATACCTCTTTTAAACGGTTTGAAAAGTCACAGCATATAGTTCAGTGCATAGATGATCAAATTCGACACAAAAGTAACACAGAATGTTCTAGGGCTTCTTTCAACATTTTAATCAAATTAAAATAATCTGGTAATAATTCATTAATATAAAAATACTAATTGATACGAATATAAAACAGAAGTTGTTAATAAATATCCATCTCATTTTCCCTGCATAATTATTAATTATAATTCCGGTATTAAATCATATTTGATCTCACAAGTGTTACGAACTTTTTTCCCTCAAATATTCTTATATTCCAATAATGGGACATCACATCGAATTCTTATCGCTCGTCGAAGATGAGCATATCGGGATATTTCTCGCGGAAGACGCGGAATTACTCGCTTGTCCGGTTTGTTCACAGTGCATGTTACAGGATTTTTACCGACCGTTCCGTGTGTCGTTTCTTAACTAAAGTAGAATCTTTTTGGATAATTGATAGTCTAATTTAACGTCCGGCAAATATTTCATAGATTTTGAACTATTATTTCTTGATAGCATAATTAAAATAAATTATTCATGGTTACAAGATTATAGAAACGACACAATAAATCTCAATAATTTAAATGAAAATGATTGTAAAAAAAACAGCGATATCTTATTCGATCTTATTTAACGTCTCTTAATTATACAGGGTGAATTCCTAACGCCCTAACCTAAAAAAAATTACCGTGCTTGCCCCCACTTTACAGTGGCAAGCACGGTAATTTTTCTAGGACTTTTCTCTCCATGTATGAATGCTCAGAGTCATATTAAGGCGGCCGCAAGTGAAAATCGGCAATTGTTTTAGTGGCCCAATCAAGGACACGGTATATAATTTGTTTCTTGCAACTGTTATTTCGTTGCTATCTTTATGCTTATAACAACTAGAAGAAATATAATCATATCACCAAAAGCCGTTGGATAAAGAAGACGCTATCTCCTATATAATATTTTTTTTCAGTTTCATCGTGTTGCATTAATTATCTGTACTTTTATTTCAAATCATGCCGCCAGTAAATAATACATCAAATAATTCAATCGAAAAATTAAATAACGCTGAAAGTTGGACAAAAAGTTCATCGACTTCTGTGAAGTTTTCAAGCAATAAAACGATTGACTCAATCGACGACAAGGATAACACGATGTAAGTATTGGTTTTATTTCAAAACTTTCAATTAGTTTTTCATCACATAATATAAAGACGATGCCATGGCTTTTGATATTTTTTAATTACGATAGAAAAAAAATTACATTTGTAACCAGGAATCTATGCCATTTTCTTTTTTCCTTTTCTCGATTCATTAATTGAGCGTATGTCGATTTAACAATTTAGTAACGGCTGGTCCATGCTCAGTTTTTATTTATTCATCTGTACAGAATATTGCAAAATTTTTTGACTTATTCAAGGTAAATTATTTTGCAATTTTATACGTTATCATTTCATATTTTAGAGAAATTTGCGGACATGTTGATTCTCTCGAGGTCCCGAAAATCGTTGGGAAAATACGCCAGAATAAATTGATTAAATTCGTTTTAAATAACAGCTCTGGAAAAAGAATCCAGTGTTTAGCTTGGAAAGAACAAGCTGATAGAGTAGCAAAGATCATTGAAATGCAGAAGGTATGTATACTAAGAAAAAGCCAATCACTCACAAGGCTTTTTCTAAATGTAACTAATTGTAATAATTTTTCAGATAATCAGATTAAACGGGGCTGTTGCGAAAGAAGTGAGCCAAACATTCAATGCCGGCAACGTCCCTTTCGAACTTTCAATCTGACAGCACACGGAAATAGAAGCAGACAAAGGTTTTTTTGGAAGACCAACTTTGGAAAATTCCACACCAGAAATAACCGATTGGGATAGGCTCGCAACTACGGAAAGCAAATTTATTCGTGAGTTTTCAATTCTCGTTTGTTGGTTTATATCCTGATATTTTTTCATAGTTCTATAGACATTGTCGTGTATTGCAATTATTTGTGCAATGGATAATGAAAACAAAAAAAAAATTGAATACCTATCAGGAAATTTTTTTTATAAAATGTAGTACGAATTTACACTTCCACCTTAGTCTCAAAACTATAAACCAATGCTACAGTGGCGCTGGAATTCATTAACAACTGTGTCAATAATAAAATCTCAATTTTTTAAAAAAGATTTTAAGAGAAAAAAAAGTATGTTTAATGCTTATTTGACTCTGATATTTGACAAGCTAATTAATTATTTGACTCTCATATTTGACAAGCTAAAAAATTTACGTTTTTCTTTTTGGAAAAATTCACTCTTGAAGAATCTATCCAAGGTAATAACTTGAAATTTAGTGAGAGTGGGTTTTTGGGGTCACTGATTACGAATCCAATGTCAGATTTTTTAAATTGAATATATTTAAATTTCGGTGTCCCCATCTTGAATCCGCCGTCTTGAATTATGCAGATCTGATATGATTCGTAATCAGTGACCCCAAAAACCCACTCTCACTAAATTTCAAGTTATTACCTTGGATAGATTCTTCAAGAGTGAATTTTTCCGAAAAGAAAAACGTAATTTTTTTAGCTTGTTTATTTATAAATCTTATATTATAAACAATGATGCCAATTAGACTGTATATTTATGTTCTTTTATCACTAAAGTAACTAAAAAGTGCAAAAAAACCGGATCTGAATACGTTAAAAAGTAAATAAATTAGCAAAATTCAAGAAAATCGAGGTGGTAATGTGGGTTACCACCATGTTTCAAAAATAAAGGGTGTGCAATTTGTTTAAATTGATCGGTATGATAATGTGTTTTTTTTCATATATAGTAGCACCAATGAACACTAAAATCTCGCAGTTGCAGATTTTTGAAAATATTATTACTCTTATAATAAAATATATCCTGAGAATATGGCCGAAACAAGTGTATTTCAAATGGGGAAATTCACCCTCGGGCGGGAGGGGTTAGAGTCTAGATGAAAATCTGAAAAAATTAGGGTTTTTTTTAAATTATTGATAGCCGATTTGGGGGGCGTTTGATTAAAAATTAGTCCGAGCCCTGAATAAGGACCACCCTAATATATATGGCACATTCTATGATTACTCAGCAAGCTCTAAATTTTTAAAAAAATTTCCAAAAAAGATCCAAAATTTTGATTCCTTTGTAAATGTGTAGAAACAGCTGAATGTTTCAGACCTTTGTCTGGTTGTTTACACTCAATTGTTTTAGACTTGTATGAATTTTTTTTTTTTTTTCTAATTGACCAAATAATCAAGGTTTTAGTATACAAGATCGATTTATACATATGCATGGATTATGAAAATAGGCTTATTCTTTGGCATTCCAATGTGTACAACTTCCTTATGAAATATTCGACATGAATATCTAAACAATACAGAGTAATTAAATAAAAATATTTCCTGTAGCAAAGATTCATCATAATAACAGTAGGTGCCGTTTATTTACTAAAATTGAAATATTGTTACTACAAAATACAAAAAAAAAAAAATAGATATTAAAAAACATATTAATTAAGAAAAAAAATTGCGCGTGGTGGTTGCATAAATGTAAATAAATAAATAAATATATGGACTTTATACTTCGAGGACCCAATTATTATTGGTATTTGAAGAATACAGAATTAATAAAATAAAAATATTTTCTGTAGCAAAGATTCGTCATAATAACAGTACATACCATTTATTTACTAAAATGAAAACATCGTTATTACTAACTACAAAATAAAAAAATATTAGAAACATATTAATTCCGAAGAAAAATGCGCGTAGTGGTTTCGATCCCAAGACCGACAGGGTAGCAGACTGTGCTAGCGGTTCACAGTCCGTGGTCCGTGTAACATCTATATCTGCGTTTTCGCTCGATACCATGTGCACGCCACGCTCAGTCAACCTGCATTACCCGGGAGGCCAATGTGCACACAGCTGACTCAGAATCTGCCACACCGCCCGAGTCAATGTCCACGCGAACTACCCTCACTACGACGGACCCCCCTGACGAGCTATACACCCGCAGGGCGAGCGTGAGCAATCTCTCTACTCGTCTCTGCTTTGAGCGTCCCCCACCATCTCTCACCACGCGAAAAACCGATCGATAAATGCGACATGGTGGGGACTGTCTATTAAATCGAGGTCCTAGTGTATATTTGATATTAAAAAAAAAAAAACAATGTGTAATATTTTTTATAGAAATATCGGGATACCTGAAAATGATGTTTAATACAACGCAACACAAAAATGGAGAATTAGCATACGCAGTCGGTGCGATTACAAATGGAACGGTGAAAATTGCTGTCCGGATCACGAGCCTGGAGAATCTCCCGAAAAATTTAAAAAAAGGTTGCCCAATCAAAGTGACTGGAGTCTCGAAAAATGATGGGAATCCCCATATCTTGGTTGAAAACGGTTTTGGAATACATGTAACAGACGGAACAATGTTCACTTCGGATGACATGCTTGATATCGTATCCTTCTCGTATAAGGTATTTCTAATCAGAAACAGTTTTCAAAATTGAATTATAATTTATACTGCGATTTCCGAGAAATTTTGAATTTATTTCGGAATAAATATTAATTTCTTCGGAATTTGTATTTTGCTCTAGGAAGGATTCATAATTATTTCGGAATTTGTAATTATATCAGAATAAATCACCAATACCTTTTGGAATTTGTAATTATTTTTAGACAAATTAATGATTCCTCTCAGAATTGGTGATGATCGTTTTGAAATAAATTACCAATATCGGACAATGTGTAAGTGTGTCAAAATAAATCACAGATTCCTTGGTGAATTACTTTTGGAACGAGTAATTATTAAAAAAATCATTTACAGATCCTTTCGAAATTTATAATGAGTAATTTTCAATTTTATTCTCAACGATCTTTTGCTCCAATATTTCTTTTCATGTCGATTGTAAAATATTAAAATGCCTCTAAAACTTCAGTTTTAATTTAAAAAAAGTTTAATTTCGAGTTAAACGATTTAATCCTAAATTTAAATTTAAAAAATATATATATATTTGAGCATAAACTATTAAAATCTTCAAAATAAAAAAGACAAATGGAATCATATATATCATCGAAGCATTTACAACATTTTTAATTAATAATTCCCTTGTAACATTACCGGTTTCTCTGGAATTCAGAATACTTTTGAAATATATTATTGATTCTTTAAAAAATTTTAATTTTGAAAAATAAATTATGAATTCCTTTAAAACTCCTAATTGAGGCGATGTAAATTACCGGTTTCTTCTTGAATTTATTATTGTTATTATTAATATTAAGTAAATTACGAATTTTTTTTTGCATTTATAACCGAAAATTTTGTCATTGTTGATCCCCCGACTCAGACACTATTTTTTCGTTTTCATAAAAATTCAAGACGACATAGCAGAGCATCTATCTCGACAATCACGGTTAAACTTGTATTATTGGTCTTTAATATGTCTTCGCAACGTTTAAAATGGAATTGTTCGTTATCGCAGAGTTCAATAAATATATAATAATAGTGTAATTCAATAGATTTTAAATGATTCTTGGATGAAGTCTCTAGGGTGAATATAACCAAAGATATGACCGTTGACTGTTTTCGATTTATGGCTATTTTTTATGAATTTCACCCCGTGTAACTTGGAAAATAAAGGGTGTAAAAAATATTTTAAACAATTGTTTTGTAAATTTTTTGTTCTATAGAACCCGTTAAAAAAATTATAGCGAAATCGGAAACATCAACGTCAATTTTTGATTTATTTTGCTCGATTTGACGTGAAATGACTCATATATTTTGTTTCTTTTAAGCCGCATAAAAATGTCCATAAATTATGCAAAAGAAAAATTTTCAATTTTTGCGCTTCATTTCAAAAATATGTTTTAGCTTCAAGAAAATTATGCATTTTTTATGCGTGTAATGGGAAATAGCGTCTTCTGTGACAGTCATCACCGCACGCGAGCGCACGGCTTATTTATTTTCTCTTTCGTAGATTAACAGATTGATAGAGGAACCGTTAGAACGTTCGGCACTGAGACACCGGCTACTCAGCAATTACTTTCGAGGATGGCAGAGGGGCGGGGTATTTGGGTGAATAAGAACAACGTGGTGGCACGGGAACGAAATTTTAAATTATTTATTCGATCCCGGAGATCGCCCGCTTAATTGGCGAGGATGTACAATCCGATCGTCATCGTACAATGATCGTGTAATATTTCCAAAAGGGCCACGAGGTCAAAGCATTGTACAGTATATGGTCGATACACACTCGGAAGTTTTAACACGAAACAATAAGTGAAATGGCAAGGGTCTAATCGAGACGGCGAATTATAACCAATTAAGTAGCCTTAAACGAGGACTTAGAAATTAACACACAAACAAGAAAACAAATGCACGAATGACTCGATAAACAAACTCGAAAATTAATTACTTCAAAATAATACACGCCATGAATAAACGGTGGTACGAAAAATTACTTCCACAACGCACGCCAAACAAAATATATAATACGCGATATTACAAAATCAATATTCATGGGTGAGACATTCTAAAAAACGATAGAAATAATATGCAAATAAAAAACAAACTCGAGCGCCTCGCTCACGTGGTCGCGCCCGCGACGCTCGTACACATGAGGCACCTAGCGCGCCGAGAGGAAAAATACGTCGTCCACGAAATACATGAAATTCACCGGAAAACGAAAAGGCATGATCGTACGGGCTACCGGGTGTCCAATAAAAACAGGTAGCCGGGAACGGGGATCACAGATGCTCAAAGATAACCGTAGGTTATAAGTAAAATAAAGAAGAAAAAGAAAATCTCTTGCGAAAAATCTGAAGAAATTTTCAAAAATCCAACGTAACATATAAAAATGTTTCAGCAACCATCCATAGTAAAATGACTTCCGTTTCTAATTTTTTTATCGTTTTTTTTCGGAAAAAGCTTGAAAACGGTAAGAAGGGAAAATCGGCCCTTCGAAGTCGAAAAAAAAAAAAAAACTGCATGCCTTTCAAAGTGAGAACTGTTGGAACGAGGTTTCCATCTCAGGATAAGCAGGGTAACGAGAGGCTTCGTTTCGTATTACAATTTATTCTCAAACACAAGATAGCAAATACAAGAGATAATACACGTTCGGCGAGTAGATACGGACTGACTCGTCGTCAGTCTTTTCGGGCATTCGCACCTCGCACACAACTCTGTGGATAATATCGGGCGCGACTCTACCGATCTACTTCGTATATTACAACACCTCCCCTCGAAGTAGTGAGAGTCTTGATCGCGCTCGATTGTAATTTTCACTAATTATTCTTGTGCGCCATCCCTAGACTTGACATGCACCTCCAGTGCTTCGTCTCGCTCAATCCCTTCGTTAGAATATCAGCCGGCATGTCTTCTGTCGGCATATACTCTATTTTTATTTTCCCTTCCTTTTCACACTCTCGAATAAAATGATATCGCACATCGATATGCTTTGTGCGCGAATGATATCCTATATTTTGTACAAGTTTCTGCGCGCTTTGATTATCGTTATACAGTATCATATTTTCGTCGGCGACACAAATATTCTTAAGCATTTTGTGTAAATAGAGCGCTTCCTTCGTAGCATCCGACATCGCTATATATTCAGCTTCGGTGCTGGACAACGCTACAGTTCTTTGTTTACGTGCTTCCCAACACACTGCCGCGCCTGCTAATATATACGCGTAACCCGAGTACGAGTGTCTGTCGGTTTTGTTTGCCCCCCAATCTGCGTCCGTGGTACCATACATGCTCGCATTCGTACACTCATACAGTAATCCATAGTCGAGCGTACCTTTCAAATATCTCAAAATTCGTTTCGCGGCTTTCCAGTGTTCTTCTCGATAATTTGAATTGAATTGACTCATATAACTCACCGCGTACGCTATGTCCGGTCTTGTCGTGACGGCTAAGTACATTAGTGCGCCGATTAAATTTTGAAATGGAAATTTTTGCATCTCGCGCGCGTCTGCGTATTCCGGTTTTTTCAGATCACAACTCGCTTCTATCGGCGTTCGCGCTGGTTTACATTCGGTCATTCCAAATCTTTCTAGCACTTTTTCCGCGTACTGTCGCTGCGACAAGAACACTCGGTGAGAATCTAGATCTTGATCAAATTCTATCCCTAAGCATCGTTTCGCCGGTCCGATGTCTTTCATTTCAAACGATTTCGCCAATTCTTGTTTTATTGATTTTAGCCACGTGCGATCGTTTGTCGCCAACAGTAAATCGTCCACGTATACAGTAACCAACATTATTCCGTTTTCTTTTCGCGCTGTAAATAAACACGGGTCTTCTTCCGTTGATTTTAACCCTATCTCGCGTAGTTTTGCGGTCAATCGCTGATACCACTTTAAACCTGACTGCCTTAGCCCATAAAGCGCTTTTTTCAACACACATACTGGATCTTCACACGTACGCAACGCGTTTTGCCATCTAGCTGCCGTCTCGATCACACTTTTTTCGTTATCTTTAATCTCCCGTGTACCTACGCGTTCACTGATTTTCACTTTTTCTAATACCGAACTCAAATATTCAGGCACTTCCATATAAACACTCTCTTCGAGCTCACCGTTTAAATATGCCGTAACGACGTCCATCTGATGAATTTCGAGATCCATCTCCGCCGATAATGCACTTAGAAGTCGTATCGATGTTGATCTCGCCACGGGTGAAAATGTCTCGAAGAAATCCTCCCCCGGCCGTTGCGAGCATCCTTTTGCTACGAGTCGCACTTTCTTTTTTCCATTTTTCGTCCCATCGTCTTTTGTGTTGAATACGAATCGACTGTTTATCACTTTTCGTGATTTCGGCCGTTCTACGATTTCCCACGTAGAATTGCGTATTTGCGCAAAATATTCGTCCTCTGTAGCTAATTTCCATGCTTCTGCCTCGTCTGAGTTTAACGCTTCTTGTAGCGTCATAGGACTTTCTGTTGTCGCTAGGTTTGCGACCTCGAATACGTCGTCCTCTTCGGTTCCGACATCTTCGTTTCTCATATTCATTTCACGTAATGCGTTCTCGTTTACGCTTCTTGTTTGGTATACTTTTCTCGGTCTTCCGACGGATCCGATTCGTAATATTCTCGGCCGTCCTCTCGCGCGCTTTTGAATTTGTCCTTCTTGTTCCTCACGTCTCTCTTCATATGTTTCTTCTCGGGGTTCTTCTGGCTCAAACTCGACGTCGATACCGTTTTCTGGTTCACTTGCGCTGGTGTCTCTATCGTCTATCGCGCTCTCACTGTAGAACTCTTCGTATTTATTGTTAAAATACGGTTTGTCCAGGAACTGTACGTCCCGACTCACTATTAGTTTTCGCGATTCGACTTCCCATAGTCGATAGGCTTTCGATTCTCTCGAGTATCCCAAAAAAACACATTCCCGCGATCGAGAGTCGAATTTTCCTTTTGTTTGTTCCTTGTTGAGAGCATACACTTTCGCGCCAAAAATGCGCATGTGTATTACCGTGGGTTTTTTCTTAGCCCACGCACTATAAGGCACTTTTCCTTGTAACGCTTTGGTAGGAACCCTATTCCGTATGTAGCATGCGGTGTTTATTGCCTCCCCCCAATATGTTGGAGGTACTCCCGCTTGCCGCATCATACACCTTGCCATTTCCACGAGCGTCCTGTTTTTTCTTTCAGCTAGCCCGTTCTGTTGCGGTGTATGAGGCGCTGATAATCTTCTCTGAATCCCGTGTTCCTCCAGGAATTCGTCGAACTCTCTATTTCGGTATTCCTTTCCATTATCGGATTGGAGCGCTTTTATTTTCTTTCCTGTCAGAACTTCCGCTGCCGCTTTAAATTTCTTGAATGCGCTTAGCACTTCCGATTTTTGCTTTATGCAATAAATTTCACACCACCGCGACCTATCGTCTATAAATGTCACAAAATATCTCGCGCCTGAGAATGTTGCGTGTCTCATCGGGCCACATACGTCACTGTGTACGATTTCTAACACCTCGCGCGTTCGCTCGTCGTTGCTTCTCGGAAAGCTTGCGCGTGTCTGTTTCTCACGTACACACACTTCGCACTTATTTAAAGTTTGCTTCGAGTTTATCTCGATCCCGTGTACCGCGCGGTTTTTCACCATATTTACCAAGTCTCTCTCGTTTACGTGTCCCAATCGACGATGCCACACATCTATCTCGTTCGTCTCGATCTCGCTCGGTGATTGTCTGTCCTCGATGTTTGCGACGTCCTCACGTTTTTTCACGTAGTACAAATCTCCGATCCGTTCGGCTCTAACGACAATATTTTCGTCTTTATCTATCACGACCGCGTCTCTTCGACGAAATCGTACCTCGAAATTGTTGTCTGTAATTTTCGCGACGGATAGTAGGTTCGCTCTTAGATCCGGTACATATAGAACCTTCTTGAACGTTACAGCTACTCGTTCTCCTCCCACGGTCACCGGTACTTCTACGTTTCCCGTTCCACAGATCTTTGTTGATTGGTTATTCGCTAGATTTAAAGATCTGTTCACTTTCGCCACTTCTAGGAAACTTTCCTTGTCTGCGCTCATGTGCGCGGTGCATCCACTATCTAAACACCAATCAGTCTTTTTTTCACTTTCAGCAGCTATCATCGCTATTTCAGCGGCACTCATCGCCATTGCACTCGTTTGACTTTCGTCGTTCTCGGTAATTTTTCGCGCGTTTTGTTGCGCGTTTACCGGGGCTTTCGCTCTACACACTCGCGCAAAATGTCCAGGCTTTCCACATCTAAAACAGGCACCTTGTTTTGAATCTTTTCGATTCGTTTCGCGCTTTATTATATCTCCGTCCTGGCGACCTTGTGACGAACGATTGGTTCCTTTTGTTATATCTCCGTCCTGGCGACCTTGTGACGAACGATTGGTTCCTTTTGTTTTTCTCGCGTACATAACGTCGTGTTCCGTTCGATCCTCTTTCGCTTTTCGAGATTCAGACTCTTCTAGAATCTTCACTCTTAGATTTTCTGGTTTCGGCAGCTCATCTCTTGATTCCAATGAGCATCGAAACATTTCGTACGAGTCTGGCAGACTGTACAGCAGTAGAATGGCCAGTAAATCGTCTCCGATTTCCACTCCGATGTCTTTTAGCTTACTTACTGCATCGAAGAATTCGTTCAGGTGTTCACGCACTTTGTCCGTTTCCTTCATGCGCGATACGGCTACTTTTTTCAGGAGCGATGCCTTCCTAGCAGGTCCTCTGGATTCGTATGTCGCCTTTAATTTTAGCCAAATTTCTCTCGACGTACGAATATTCTTGATTTGTCCGAGTTCGGACGCGCTCATCGCTAACGTGATGTCTGCGCCTGCTTTTTCATCATTTCGAATCCATTCGGCTGCACCAGCTGCATTTTCTGCACCAGTGGGGCACGTCTTGGTTCCGTCGACGTAGGCCCACAACTCATTCTTTATAAGTATCGCACGCATTTGCAGCTTCCACGTGTCATAATTTTCCGCGTTTAAGGGATCTATGCGCACTGTGTGTCCCGCCATTTTTCTCCGCGCTTCCAGAACGTTCTTCACGGATCTCGTTGGCGCTCACCGGTCTTCCCGATGTTTTTCACTTTCTTGAATTTACTTTTTACACGACATTTACGCTTGAGAAAATCTCCTCGAGACCCTGAGAGCCTGGGCCCATAACCTGTTGGAACGAGGTTTCCATCTCAGGATAAGCAGGGTAACGAGAGGCTTCGTTTCGTATTACAATTTATTCTCAAACACAAGATAGCAAATACAAGAGATAATACACGTTCGGCGAGTAGATACGGACTGACTCGGGAGGTGTTGTAATATACGAAATAGATCGGTAGAGTCGCGCCCGATATTATCCACAAGAACAATCATAGAAAAAATCGCGCGCCAAATCTGAGCGGTCAAGGCTAAAAACCAGGTCAAAGTGGTATGGAATGCCCCATATATATATAATATCTTTGTTTAAATTGATTGTCGTAATCCCTGTTTGAGCCTGGCCAGGCCCCACATGGATTCAACTATCAAGGCCCGATTAAATTTTAACCTGGAAACCTGTAATTGCCTTATCGGGGCCTTTTCGGGCTGTATCCAGGACAATCATATTAGGGATGCCACATTTAAACCTGTTCAGGGCCCGATTATTATTAGGGCTTCCCTGATTATTTTCCACACGAGTAACAAAGATCGATGCAACAGTCATTGGTATCATAGTTGCATATTTCATTCGGTAAATAAATACATTCTATATTATACAGATTATTTTTTTATTCAAAAAGAAATTCATATCTTTTACGAAGGATTGCTGAAGGATTTTACAGAAATATACATCACGTAAATTCTACGTGAAGGGCAGTTCATCGGAAAATTATTTTATTGGGATTACGTATTGTCTGCTATTTAATTTGACGATCGATAATTGCACCATCCTGTTCACAAACGTGTTTTTTTTCAGCCTTATGCTTGAAAATTATGTACCTTTTTTCAGAAGTGAACGAATTTCAGAGCATTATTCTTTAAAACATTTTGAGATAAGAAATAAATAAAAAGAATTTTTGCAGTCTGATTTTGTCAAGCCCAAATCCCTCTCGCCCCCAATCGCCCAAATTGGATTTTTTTCGATACTGCAAAGCATTTGTGAAAAGGATGGATGGCAATTTTTCTTACTATCCGTTTATTTACTTAGAGGACGTTCCTCTGTTTGTTTGCGGGACGAGTCGTCCGAGGGGGGGCCTCTATGCCCTATATACAGGCAGAGCTCAGTGGTGCCAACGTTAAATCCTCACTCATCTCGGCCAGTCAATTTATGTTCTCGAAATCACAATTAGAACTTTGAGGTTTCATTTCAACGCTATCCGATAGTAAATGGCATTGATAACAGCGTATAAAAATTATAGCAATATACTCCTGTAAGTTTTTAAAATATTAACGTTTATGTTGTAAAAAAAGATTTAAAATTCACAGTGTCTGAGCTTCAACTCCAAACGCTGTCCGAACTATTCAAGATAGAGAAAATTTCACACAAAAACAATTTTGTAGAGTATTAAAATTTCTATAAAAAAATCTGCTACAGTATACATGAAAAGTCAGTAGCGGATGAGTGGGAGGTGTCCAAAGTGGCATGACGAGGTAGTTTAATTTTTCTGAAATCGCAAAAGAGTAGACCCATTAGTTGTTAAATTATAATTCAATCGCAAAATAGTTGTTAAATTATAATTTATAATTTAACTAGGGTGCATCACGCGCGCGAGCGGTTTTCTGGTGGCGCTGCAGCGCTCTGGTTAACCTTTCAGGATATTATCATTCAATTCAACATCATTAATCTTGCTCTTTAATCACTGCATGGAATATGATCTATATTTATGTAAAAAATGGTAATTGATTATTTTTTAAATAATATAACCATTTTTTAAATAATGCGACAAATTTTATTGATGATTCAAGCTTCTTATTAAAGATTATAATGTTTTGGTTTCCGGTGATCTGTAACAACAAACAAATAGTAATTCTTAATATTCGGTCATTGCTATAATACTTACAAGGAAGGTATCCCAGGTCGATCTCTCCGATTTTGATCTAACTCATATATGTTGTAGTACATTGAAAACTAAGCGACACGTATTTTTTTTTATCTGCCATTAAACACTTTAAGGGGGTGAAACCACCCTCCAAAGTAAGGCATGTCAAGGGGCCATTTGGCAGTTTCACCCACAAGGACATAATATTTTTTAACCAATCCAACTGCAAAAGTTTTCTCATAATGAGAAACGAAAAATGTAATTTTCTCGATTAAAAAAAAAAAACAAGGGGGTGAGCCACCCCTAAATATTATTACATTAATGCCAAAAATGGGCAAATTCAAGTAAAAACATCTGAAAAAAATATATATTACGTATGAACACAAAATAAAATTGACGTGTTTTTGGATTTTCCCGAAAAAAAAAATTGGCCGGGGTAACTACCCCTGAATGCTGTTTATCTTGCGTGTACGCGAAAAATGGTCAAATTCAAGTCTAAAAATCAGAAAAAAATGTATATTGCATATGAACACGAAAGAATATTGGCTTGTTTTTGGATCTTCCCGAAAACAAATATTGGCCGGGGTAACTACCCCTGAACGATGTTTATCTTGCCTGTACGTGAAAAATGGTCAAATTCAAGTCTAAAAATCTGAAAAAAATGTATATTGCATATGAACACGAAAGAATATTGCCTTGTTTTTGGATCTTCCCGAAAAAAAATATTGGCTGGGGTAACTACCCCCGAACGCTGTTTATCTTGCGTGTATGCGAAAAATGGTCTAATTCAAGTCTAAAAATCTGAAAAAATGTATATTGCGTATTAACACGAAATAATATTGACTTGTTTTGGATCTTCCTGAAAAAAAATTTTGGCCGGGGTAACTACCCCTAAATGCTTTGAATTGTTAACGTTTGTTTGTTTTCTCACAATATCATCAAATGCTTAAACAAAAAAATCATCGGGAACAAAGACAAGGTAATTTTTCGAATGAAGTTTAATACGTTTTATTGGTATAACTTATCGTTACGAAAATGATAAACGAAAAATTATTAATTTTCGAATATTGAACAATAATGATAATCGTCGAAAAAGTGTTTCAAGCAGAAGGATTTTTTACACCATGAACATCAGCAACGTTTGTGCAGCCTTCGGTTTCGACGTCTGCCTTGCAGATTCAGTATTTTGTATATAATTAAATTCCTCACGATCACCTTTGAAACGTGTACGTAGAGTAAAAACCGCCCGAATGAATTTTGTTCATCGGGGGTAGTTGCCCCGGCCAATATTTTTTTTTCGGGAAGATCCAAAACAAGTCAATATTATTTCGTGTTCATATGCAATATACATTTTTTCTGATTTTTAGACTTGAATTTGACCATTTTTCGCGTACACGCAAGATAAACAGCGTTCAGGGGTAGTTACCCCGGCCAATATTTGTTTTCGGGAAGATCCAAAAACAAGCCAATATTCTTTCGTGTTCATATGCAATATACATTTTTTTCTGATTTTTAGACTTGAATTTGACCATTTTTCGCGTACACGCAAGATAAACAGCATTCAGGGGTAGTTACCCCGGCCAATTTTTTTTTTCGGGAAAATCCAAAAACACGTCAATTTTATTTTGTGTTCATACGTAATATATATTTTTTTCAGATTTTTTTACTTGAATTTGCCCATTTTTGGCATTAATGTAATAATATTTAGGGGTGGCTCACCCCCTTGTTTTTTTTTTTTAAATCGAGAAAATTACATTTTTCGTTTCTCATTATGAGAAAACTTTTGCAGTTGGATTGGTTAAAAAATATTATGTCCTTGTGGGTGAAACTGCCAAATGGCCCCTTGACATGCCTTACTTTGGAGGGTGGTTTCACCCCCTTAAAGTGTTTAATGGCAGATAAAAAAAAATACGTGTCGCTTAGTTTTCAATGTACTACAACATATATGAGTTGGATCAAAATCGGAGAGATCGACCTGGGATACCTTCCTTGTTAGATTTTTCGCAAAAAAATATGCAGACACTCAGACAATCCGATGAGAAATATTTTTATTGATTTCAACGTATACCTTCTGAAGTCTCTAATATTTATAATTATATACCACGATCAAGTAAAAAAAAACCTAATTTAATTACACTTCAAATATTATAAACTTTGTTTTTAATTGATAATAATGGTAATCAAATTTTTTAAGCGTTTTATTAAATAATTTTTTACATTTATTAAAAAATAATACTATATTTATTACAAATATTAGGATCGCCCGAATTTTGGTCATTTTTGCATTTTAATAGACCCACCCCCTGAAACTCTTCCAAATAAATGGAAAAAAATTCTGCCAAGTTTTAGCCCTTAATATTAATATTTCCCGACCCCAGGACGATGAAAGTTTTAAATGGGCAATTACATGTATTTCTAAACCTAAACTTTGAATTTTTATAACTATGATAATTATTCATGAAAAATCTGAAATTTGGTATACTTATTTTTACTTCTATGATGTATAAAGTGGTGACTTTGAACAATTTTTAGATAAAAATTATATTCTTACCTTTTAATGCGATGAATAAAAATAAAAGTTTTATATAAGAATATAATTATCTAAAAATAATTTAAATGCACCATTTTGTACATCACACAAGTACAAATGACTATACCAAATTTCAGATTTTTCCACCAATAATTATCGGAGTTATAAAATTTCAAATTTTAGTTTTAGAAAATACATGATCAGTTAAATATTAATATTAAGGGCTCAACCTTGGCAGGAATTTTTTTCATATATTTGGAAGGGTTTTAGGGAGCGGGTTTATTAAAATTCCAAAATAACCAAAAAAGGGACCCACTCTAATATATAAATATATAATATATTCAGTAATGTATGTTATTTTAATTATCATTATAATTTATGATTTTTTTTGCTTTATTCGATCGACATAATTCTCTGACTTTTTTTATAAACGTTAAAACATATATTGTAAATTTTGAAAATAATTTTTTTACTCAGAATCTACGAATTTTTTTTTTTGCAATGTTTATGTTTACAATAGCTACATAGGAAAAGTATAATCATATCACCAAAAAGCTGTTGGATACAGAAGCAGGCCCAGGCATGGAGACCCAGGGCCCCTAGGTGGTTAACAGAGTCAGGGCCCCTTTTTTAAATAAAATAAAAATAGTCGAGTTTTACTTGTACACCCCCTCTTGGGGGTTTTTACAAGGGCGGTGATTTCGTATCCACTTTCGACCAATCAACCGCCTGCTCCTACCATTATTACCACCTCTTCCTCCTCGCGATCATACGTCTGCAGCCGCATCGCACCTTTACTACCATCCTGTATCGCATTCGCCGAGGACGGAGGAAAACTGCAGAAAACCTACCGCCGATACAGGTCCCTTTTTTAAATAATTAAATGAAACAAAAATATAACCGTCATTTTTCATTTATTTAACGTGCATCGGTGCATTGACCTTAGAAAATAAACAAGCAGACTTAGAAATGTCACAAATAATCACGGAATTATATGCAAAGAAAGTTTGTTGCGTGTAAGCATACGCTTACATTGCCATGCGACGAACTTTCTTCTCTGCAAAGGAACGGATTACCTCATTATAGTCCTCAGACTGCATTATTTCTGACTCTATGTACAGCACGGAGAATGAATTGAGCCTGATCTCCTCTGTGGTGGATCTTAAATAGTTCTTCACTCGTTTTAGCGCTGAAAATGACCGTTCTGCCGAGCAGTTTAACCCTGGTGTACACAACAACATCCGGAGCGCTATTTCCACATTTGGATAAATGTCTAAAAAACCTTTTTCCAGGATGTACTTGTATAACTCCAGGGATGATAATTGTTTTCCCCGTGTAGCTTCAGCAGACAACAGATGAGCTCGCAGGTGCAGACACTCGTTTTCCGAAGCTTCGTCTAAATCACCTAGATAGAAGGCTTTCAAATTCCATGCACCCTTGCGAATATCTTGAGGTTCCAAGCTATGTAGCTTCATGAGAAAGTCAAACTTCTTACTCAAGTTCTCGTAAGCAGAACCACGTCTTTGCAGTTCAGCAATCAACCTGTCGATAATGATGTTGAAAACGGTGACTCTGAATCCATCCCTGCCAGATAGTGCGACTTCAATGTCATTTCCTGTTACTTCGTCGAACTGGACTTTTCGCTTACGTTTCCTCTTCACATCGTATGCGTAGTTATGTTCACCGCTTATTTCCACAGCTTTCGACTCATAATAATAATAAGGTACCGATTTTCCTTATATCTTCTAGGTATGTTACCAAAGACTGATAAAGTTCGGCGATCGTATGAAGTTCGATCTTCACAGATTGCAAAAGCTTGCTAATTTTATTGAATCTTTCCAATATGTCCCCCACGGAAATAAAGTATATTTGAGATATAGTGAAAATATATAATTAATATATGGCATACAAAGCGGCAAAAAGTTCGATATCCATTATATGCATCATATATTCGCCAAATATATAATAAATATATTTTAAATATAAATGGAATACATCTGCCATATATTCATATACAGTCCGACCTCCGAATAAGAACGGTAAAGCCCCCAAGGGGAAGAGTTTTGTCTCTATTTCTGGTACCCCCACCAGGCGCGCGCTCCACGCTCTCGGACTCGCTCTGTCTCTCTCTCTCTCCTTTTCGATTCACTCGAGCGTGACTCGAGCTCGGAGTTCGAGTCGGAGTGGGGGAAGCGCTCGAACGAGAAATAGGGGAACCGTTCTTATTCCGGGCGTTCTTATTCGGAGGTCGTACTGTACATGTTACATACATTTCTTTTAGATTTCAATACTTTGAAATACATATCCACATTATATTTTTCATATATCGGTAGTATACAGTGATATATGCATAATGTCATATGGGTATTTATTTTAATGTATTGAAATATAATAGGAATATATATAACATACACATATAAAATATTTATTTTGCATTTCGACTACAAGCAATACTCTTCAGTATTACAAAAAATTATCCGTATTATATTTTACATATATCGGTAGCATAATGCGTACTATCATATGTGTATATATATTAATATATTGTAATGTAATAGGAATATACACTACCGTTCATAAGTATGGAAACACTCGCCCCAGATCCGAGCCACACAAGAAGTTGTATCGCTCTTTGAAAAATGACGATATCTCAATTTCCCAAGCGGCGTTCTAAAGAGGACATATTTAGCTTCATTTACCTTTTTTGGAAAAATTTTTGCGATTTTTTTTGAGCCCGGTACGCACTTTGAAAGATGGTCATTTTTTGGCTTTTTTTGGAGGGTGGAAATTTTCCCGCATATTTTGTAAAAAAAAAATTTCAACTTTTTTTCCGTGAAAAACTTGAAGCGGGGAGTACAACATTCAATCTCATTTTTTGGAAAAATTTTTACGATTTTTTTTCGCAAAGATATTCAACTTTTTGCAAAAAACGACCATATTTATAAGGGGTAGTCTCACTCTGAAACTACTGGGTTTTCGTAAAATTACTAAGAGGGTAAAAAGTTGCATAAAATCATTTTGGATGTATCACATTTTTTTCAGAATTAAAAAAACAAATTCGAAAAAAAAAATTTTTTTCAAAAATTAAAAACATTTTTTTTTGAAAATTTTTTCTTAAATCAACGAAATATTTATTTTATCGTAAAAAATCGGGTCTCTTACCTCATCGACACGGCTTTTTCATCGAAAAAGCCACCTTGAGCCACCTTGGAGCAGGGCTGTAATCGCAGCGAAAGGTGGCTTTTTCGATGAAAAAGCCGTGTCGATGAGGTAAGAGACCCGATTTTTCACGATAAAAAAAATATTTCGTTGATTTAAGAAAAAATTTTCGAAAAAAAATGTTTTTAATTTTTGAAAAAAATTTTTTTTTTCGAATTTGTTTTTTTAATTCTGAAAAAAATGTGATACACCCAAAATGATTGTATGCAACTTTTTACCCTCTTAGTAATTTTACGAAAACCCAGTAGTTTCAGAGTGAGACTACCCCTTATAAATATGGTCGTTTTTTGCAAAAAGTTGAATATCTTTGCAAAAAAAAATCGTAAAAATTTTTCCAAAAAATGAGATTGAAGGTTGTACTCCCCGCTTCAAGTTTTTCACGGAAAAAAAAGTTGAAAATTTTTTTTTACAAAATATGCGGGAAAATTTCCACCCTCCAAAAAAGCCAAAAAATGCCCATCTTTCAAAGTGCGTACCGGGCTCAAAAAAAATCGCAAAATTTTTTCCAAAAAAGCTAAATGAAGCTAAATATGTCCTCTTCAGAACGCCGCTTGGGAAATTGAGATATCATCATTTTTCAAAGAGCGATACAACTTCTTGTGTGGCTCGGATCTGGGGCGAGTGTTTCCATACTTATGAACGGTAGTGTATATAACATTCATTATGTGTCCATGGCGTCATATTTTTATGTAATTACAATATTTTCATTGGACTGAAAGGAATATGGTATGAGTTCTTACACCGACTCCCCTGAGGGTTGCGGGCTCCCAACACCATCTACCCTTGGTCTCCTCTCGTATCCGTTTGTCCCCGGTTCGATCCCCGCTGCCGGAGCTTGTCGCGCACTCGCTAGATTTAAACACCTGGGACAGAAACAGTCGTAGTTCGTACGTCCTGCCTCTGGAGCTACGTCCGAGCCCGTTTGTGTTTTTACCATCTGCTGTGCTACGGCAATGCTTCTCGCTGCCAGAGCTCGTCTCGCACACGCTAGATGTCAGCACATTGGGACAGAGGCAGTCGTAGTTCGTACGTCCTATTTCTGGAGCTACGTCCGAGCCCGTTGTGTTTTCATCAGCCGTGCTACGGCATCGGGAATCAAACCCGAGACATCTTCCCAGCCTTTCGGTCACCACACCAAGGCGCTGGTTTCCTTTGGACCTACTTTTTTTTTTTTTTTTAGGTGGATTCCGAACCACCGGGTCACAGAAAAAGCACTTAGAAAATTTTTCCATTGGTGCCGACAGTGGGAATCGAACCCGGCCACATCGCGCGCCACTGCGTGCGAGCCGAGCACGCTACCCACTGCGCTACTGCTCCCCTAACTGAAAGGAATAAATAAAGGTATAACAATATATATATTAGTTATTCTATATTTATTGGAATTTTATTTATTCATTTCAAAATAATCACCGGGTTTGCAAATTTAAATTTCAGACAATTGAACTACTACTGAATAAATCGATTCAGCTCAATAATCAATTAACATACCAAGCAAAAAAATCGATTTTTACCGACAAAAAAGTGATTTTTCGATTAATTGTAACTCAATTATTAATTAACAATTGACTTTCATATATAGAATTGTAAGCTTGCTGTTATTTAATTATTGTTAAAGTCAATTGCTTATTAACAGTTAAATTAAATTTTCACTTAGTATCGCCTTGTTGACCGTCTTACAAGCCTGTATAATTATTTCCATGATGAATCTAGACGTGGTTCTTGAAAAATACAATTGTTAATTAGGGTACAAAGAGTGAATTCATTATATGAAAGTTAAATTTGTTATCTATCATCCTGTCCTGTTAACACTCTCAAGATTGAAGATACCGCATGCACTTATCCTATTTAAACTGCCCACGTAATTATTATGAAAATCAATTATTAATTAACAGGTAAATGAAAATTTTTGTCCAGTTCCTCGCCTCGTTCAGTCTTACAGACCTATATAAAAATTTTGATGTTGAAACCACACGTAGTTCTCGAGAAATATATTTGTTAACTAATGTGAAACGGGTAAATTAATTATATGAATATTAACTATTTTTGTATGCATCATCCTGTCGTATTCAGAATATAAAGACTTCAGCTATCAATTTTAGAACTTGAATTGTCTATAGTTATTTTGAACTCAATCGTTAATTAAAAATTGAATAAATTCGTTCACTGTAGTATATCACCTTTTTACTATCACGCTGTCCTATTGAGCCTGGTGAGACAGTGCTTTTTAGAACTCGTGCAGTAATATTATTTAAGTACAAGAAATTCATAAGAAATCAATAGCGTAGTGGTAGAGTGTCGGTCGGTTAGGGAGGTCGTTAAGTAGGTCTCAGGTAAAATCTTAGGTAGGCTCAAAATTAATTTCAACGAAAAAACGTCCGGACTACGAAGCTGGAAACACTCGTAAAAAAAAATAATCTTCAAATCTTTAATTTTTTTTTTAATGATTAATTGAGTACCGAAAGTGCTGAATTCGTTGACTGCGAAGGATCGTGCGTTCAAATCCCGGTCAATAAATTTCTTTTTTTTTTAAGTTTACAGGATTTTCAAAAATAATGGAATAACAGTTTTAAACTCGTTTATCGATCATTCCTGATTGCTAATTTATAAATTATAAATAAACTATATTTATTATGGGGGCAATCTCGGGCCAGAATTAAATGTATATAAAAATGACGCGCTTAAAGTGTGAAAAAATAACACACTTGGATTTGCAGTGACATTGATGGAAATGCGGTGCCAGATTTATATGCAATATATAAATGATTTATATTAAATATAAAGTACATATATTTAATAGATACTTAAAACCTATGTGGCACGTACTATAAATAATTTATGATAAATACAAAATACAAATATTTAATATATATCTCCGATATATATTGGATATATAAAAAATGCATCATTCTTGTGAACCAACTTATATCAGAAATATATTATTTTATATATCTATCATATATGTATTGTGACGGAACGCTTTCCGAAAACATATCGTTTTGTCACTGGGACATATTTCTTGTCGACCACACGTGACTCACGTGTCAGCACACGTGATTGACACGAAATTAGAATTCCCCGAAATAATAATCGAAAACAATTCGCAGAATATCGCGACGCTCTTCACCAAAAACCCCACTCGATACTGACCAGCCAATCAGATCGTTGCGCTGGTCAGTACACGAAACCCTATTCAAGAGCGAGGCAAGCAGGACTCGCTCTCATTAAGCAGTCATCTCTTGTGAGCATTACACGTGGCAGACGTCACTCTGCCAAAATTCTCGAGATCTTTACCATTCTTCAAGCCCGGAGAGACCCGACGTCTCATCGAGGACTTTAACGCACACCCGACAACAACGCGATCTACATCGTGTCTTCACTCTCGAATCGTCTTTTTAAATACGATTCGAATCGACCACTGAATCGTTTTTTTCAAGACGATTCAACTATAACGTAACCGTGATTCGTCTTTCTTAAGACGAATCATTCGACAACTCAAAGCCTTGGGCATTGCGCCCAGAAGTTGGATCTTGAGACGGGCGATCGTCTCAGAACACCTCTGACCTCTAGGTAGGGCCCCTTGAACCGTGTGAAGTCCCAGCTATTGCAGCTGGAAGTTGGAACACGGCAAAAGGTAATTCTTGCTGGAAAACCCATTATAGCAAATCGTAAACGTACTCTTAGAGTGCGCAAATTCTGGAATAATTTCTCTAAACGTGGCAACGTCTACCAACGCATTCTTGTCAAGACTCGGCGTGACCGATCAAGCATCACACAAGACTCGACGAGACAACGCGACAAACACCAAGGGAACAAACTCGACTCTTCCTTTCCTCGCGATTAACTGCGCGACCCGTCTCACAGATTTACTAGTTCAATTTCGCTTCATTCCCTTCATTAATTTACCTTCTCTAAAAACAACCTCTAGGCTTCCCCTTTTGTCAATGTTTCAGTCGCATTGAAACGCGACACATTAAGAATAAAATAATACATAAATTTGGACTCCTTGCATTTTACTCTCGCTTCTCGAGAGTAAAATAAAGAGCTCAATTCCGCTTCTCGGAATTGAGACAACTTGGATCCCCAATCCATATTCAATGGCCGATGATGAAGGGTCAACCAACGAGCAACACTAGTGCTCATTGTCGTGGTTAGCACTCTGAGGCCATCTCGAAAAACATATAAAAATTCTTGGGCCTTCAGCCTATGCAAAATAAAAGCAAAATCCTCTTACTCCCGGCTTTTCCTTTCGAGTCCAGTACTTGAACTCTGCGTACGGTCAACGACCGACACATAAACACGCATATCCAAAAATAAATTCGTCGCTCGCCTTCCGAGCGACAACAATCGAGAGAGAGAACAACAGTCACGAGTGTCTGTAATTTCTCAAATCTCGATAATGTTACAGTATACATATATTAAGCGGCAGTAAGTTCGATATCTCTCATATATTTAGGATACATAATTCATACATCATATACATCTATTATATATCTCACATACATTGTAACGGTACGCTTTTGTCCTTGTGACAGATTTCCACGCTACGCGTGAATTCGCGCTTCGTTAATATACGGAGCAGGTGAAAAGAGACTAGAATACGTTGTAATTTTCTATTTTTGCTTTGTTTATTCTTTTACAGTCTTGTCTTTACTTATTATCTATTCACAATATTCTTTTTTAATTACTTATGGTGATTCGTATTTAACTTTCCCTAAGGGTAGATGAGATTGATTTTAATTTGGGAATGAAGAGTCCAACTGCGGGAAATCCGAGGTCATCCCAAGGAAATCCGTCGCTAGTACTCGGAAATAAAGCGGACGATTTAGGTAGAGCCTAGCTACGGGAAATCCGAGGTCATCCCAAGGAAATCCGTCGCTAGTACTCGGAAATAAAGCGGACGATTTAGGTAGAGCCCAGCTGCGGGAAATCCGAGGTCATCCTAAGGAAATCCGTCGCTAGTACTCGGAAATAAAGCGGACGATTTAGGTAGAGCCTAGCTGCGGGAAATCCAAAGTCATCCCAAGGAAATCCGTCGCTAGTACTCGGAAATAAAGCGGACGACTTAGGTAGAGCCTAGCTGCGGGAAATCCGAGGTCATCCCAAGAAAATCCGTCGCTAGTACTCGGAAATAAAGCGGACCATTTAGGTAGAGCCTAGCTGCGGGAAATCCGAGGTCATCCCAAAGAAATCCGTCGCTAGTACTCGGAAATAGGAGGGGGTTTTTAGGGAGAGCTCAGCTGCGGGAAATCCGAGGTCATCCCAAGAAAATCCGTCGCTAATACTCGGAATTAGATTGGGAAAGTCTTGCTTCTATTTGTTTTATTCACCATGAATTAATGCTTTTACTGATTCTATATAATTCTAAATGATTCAAATGATTTTGTTAATAATTGCGTTCTGTCGTCGGGCAGAGTAACAGTGTCGTTCTGACTTCGTGGGTCTTTCCGAGAGAGAATAGAGACGGCTGGTGAGAGCTCCGTTCTCTACTCCGGTCTCGGAGCGAAGTCTCTTTCTAGTGGCCGAAATCCCTCCTTTTATACCCGTCCAGGGTTGTCCCAGAATCCTCTGCGCTTTTCCCCTTTTCGCCGTTAAGGCCGGATTCTCATGAAGCGTCTGTTCGGCGCACTCGACTTCATCCCCTCTCCACTATCAAGCCGTATCCTCACGACGCGTTGATTCGGCGCGCTTGACCTCGTCGCCGTAGCGTCGTAGACAAAGGGGGGGGGCTTTGCGATATCGTTACAACGCCCCCCTGAACAAAGAATGACTCCTTGGAGACGTTCTTTGTTCTCATTTAACGATATTGTGTTTTTTTTAGGGTTAAATAATTGAAAATTTTTAGGATTAATGTTCAGGGTAGTCTTTATCATCAGATTCTGTTTTTACATATCATCTTTTTTTTTTTTTTTAATATAAAAAAACTTAAAATTTATTGTTGTATTTTTACAAAAAATATAATTTCTATCCTGTTCTTTTTATCTTTCTATGTGTCTTATAAAAAATATATAGTCTTTTTCCTCTCTTCTTTGTTTTTATGTCTTTGTTCTTTTATTGGTATTATGATTATGATGATTATGTTTGTTTTTTTTTTTACATTAATTTTCCGTTGATTAATTCGTATCTTATCTTCTCTCAAAAATGTTCCATGTCGTTTTGTGTGAACAAAATCTTGCGGTCTGCTGAAATATACTCTGCAAAGGTGCACACGAATACCCCGCAGTCGTTTGTATTTTTTTGTTTCGTTATAACCGTCATCACTTCCAATCTCCATTCTTCTATGTGCAATTGTTCGTTTCTCTTGCTGTTGCTCTCCTGCTCCAAATACTTCCATATGGCTCTTGTTTCGGTGGTGCTTGTTTGTCGCAAACTGTCGAAATATTCGATGCTCTTGTCTCTGAAGTTTATCACGCCCAGGCACCAATGTTTCCCGAGGTGGATCGAGATTATCAGGAGATCGTACACGAAGATATCTATATTCGTCGTCCATCTTCTTACCGTGTCGTATCCCCCAGTTAAGAATCTTGGATAAAAGAAAGTACTCATGGTATGTACTTTCATGCGTCCTTCTTCTTTTCCTCTCGCCGTGATGAGATCCATGTAAGCGTTGAGTATCTCATCGTTGAGCCAATTCTGACCTTTAAGTGTTTGGAGGTCCTTCCTTTGTACTCTTTGTTTCAGCACACCTTCCTTTTCTTTTCTCTTTATTTTGTTGTTTTCCATTTTTTATTTTTCTGTTTCATTTTTTTCTCTTCTTCTTTTTAATGCGCCTTCTCTTACTTGTTCTCGTACTTATTTTTCTTGAACGTCTTCTTCATCTGGCCAATGATATTCTCCCGCTTTCCAAATTTCACTTCCTCGACGACCAACTCCATCTTCTCTTCATTCGGGCTTTCTGGATTTCTATCACGTATCGGTGAGAGCATGGAGGGGATGGAAAATTCCGCGAAGATTTTTTCCCATTCGATGATGATTTTCTCGACAGTCTTCTTTCTCGCTTTTGTCTTGTTCTTTCTTTTCTGTCTGTGTGCTCTTCTCTTTTTTCCAAATTCCAGTCTGAATCTTTTTGCTGGTGACTTTTCTCTCGTACATCCTTCTCGTGTTTTCTCTTTCCTTTATCTCTCCGTTCTTAATTATCTCGTTCTTTTTTTTCTCCTATCTTCCATCCTCGCCGGTTTGGCATTGGAAATGCCTGCACCCGGTGCTCGAGTCTGTTTGAGTTGAGGAGTCCATTTCGACGTGTTGTTGTATGTACTCGTAATCTTCGTCTATTTTGCAAAGCAATTTCTTCCTCCGCTTTGTTCTTTTTCAATTTTAACCTTGTTCCTGATTCGTTGATTTGTTGTTCGCGGGTTTGGTGTGATTGACTGTTTCGTACTTGTATATCTTGATCCGCACGCCATCGGCCGTGTACTTTTTTACATATGGGCATTTGTTGGTCTGCTGGTAAAACAGTTTCTTTTCTTAATTTTTTTTTTATGTAGTAGTAGGCATTTTTGGCGTAAAATATATTTTTTTAATTTGATGCATATGGTACATGCCTCGTTCTTTTAAAGAGTCTTTATTTTCGAGGATGTACGTTGCTGGAGCGATTTTCTTTTTTATTCGATATGGCCCTTCATAGATAGCGAAAAATTTCGCCGTCTTCTTGTTGGTTGGATCACTTACATTGCAGGCTTTGGCCAACACCAAGTCCCCTTGTTCAAATTTTGTTAATTTGTGTTGGTCATCGAATCTTTTTGCTCTATCTCGACCTTTTTTCTTTATCCTCTCCTTTGCTAATGTTAATTTCTCTTCGAGATTCTCTCTCCCCTCCTCTCTTTCTATCTGGATCCATCGTCTCCAGATTCTCTCTGGTTTTTTGTTTAGTAGTAGTTTAACTGGCGTGAATTCTATCGTTTCGTGAAACGTTTCATTCATGCAATCTTCCATGACGTTTATCCATTTTAGCCAATTCGTGTGCTTGCCGGTCAAAAACGTTCGGAAGAATCTCCCTATCTCTCGATTTACCCTTTCAACGATGTTCCCTTGTGGATGTCGAATTGAGGAGAATACTGGTTGAATTCCTTCGCTTGCTAATTTGGTTAACCAGGTTTTTGAAGTGAATTGGGTTCCGTGGTCAAATTGCAATTTCCTTGGTTTCCCGTAAGTTGGAATATAATGATTGAAGATCTTATTGATTGTCGTTGTGGCCGTGGCTGTTTTTAGTGGATACAGCACTACAAATTTCGAGAAAGCATCTATTGTTACTATAGGATATGTTTCTTTCCCCCTTCTGTTGCTGGCAGAGGCCCGAAGAAATCGATGGAGACTAGATCCCCAGGGCCCTCTGGTATTATATTCTGTTGTGCTGCATATGAGTGTTGATTCGGTACTTTGTTTCTTTGGAAGGAGTCACAGGTGGCTATCAATCGCCTTACTTCATGATATAATCTTGGATGAAATCTTCTTTTATGATCTTCCACACTTTTTTAGCCCCGATATGACCATACATTTCATGTGTTTCATAAATCAGCAAAGGCACTAACGTACGGGGCAGCATAATCTTCCATGTGCCTTCTCCAGCAGTTTTCATAAGCACATCTGTCTGTATTTGGTATCTGTTACTCTTTCCACCTTCCCTTTGGATTTTTTGTTTTATTTTTAGCAATCCCCTGTCTGAGCTTTGCCATTTGTTTATTTTCTTGATGCGTTGTTCCAACTCCTTTGAAGGTTTCCTTGCTAGCATTGTTGCAATTATGATTTCTTTGCCTTTTCCTCCCTTAGTCCCGGGTTGGTGTACTCTGCTTAGAACATCTGCTACGATGTTTCTGGTGCCCGGACAATGTTCGAATGTTAGGTCATAATCTTGAATTGCTAAAATCCACCGAGTTAGTCGTTCGTTAAGCAGTTGACAGCTCTTAAGAAAGATAATTGCTCGGTGGTCCGTGATAACTTGAATGTGGACCCCGAACAAATATGTTCGAAATTTCTTGAGTGACCACACAATGGCCAGCAGTTCTTTTTCCGTGGTCGTATATGCGAGCTCGGCTCCCTTTAGCGTTCGACTCGCAAATACGACCACCCCAATCTCTCCGTTTTCGTCTTTTTGGGCCAGAGTTCCTCCCAGGGCATAGTTGCTCGCGTTGGTCTGTAAAATATAACCTCGTGCTGGGTCTGGGTGAAGGAGCAGCACATCTTTTATAAATACATTTTTTATTCGCCCGAAAGCCATTATTTCTTTTTCCTTCCATTTCCATTTGACTCCTTTGTGGAGTAATTCTAATAAAGGGATGGTTTCTTCTGCATGTTGCTTTATGAATTTTGTGTAATAGTTCACCAATCCGAGGAATCCTCTCAATTGTTTGAGATTTCTTGGCGTCGGAAATTCCTTGATTGCCCTTATTTTCTCTGGCTGAGGCTTTATTCCCTCCGTTGTTAATATGTGACCAAAAATTCCACTTCTTTTCGAAAAAACTTGGCTTTTCGGAGTTTAATCGTCATCCCGTGTTGTTCCAGCCTTTCGAGCAGCTCGTCGAGTTGTTGCATGTGTTCTTTTGAGTTGTTTGATAAACATAACAGATCGTCCATGAAATTCACAATGTTTTCTCCTAGATTCTGGAGTATAATATCCAGTGCCCTTAACAGACTTGCCGAGCTCGTCTTTAACCCGAATGGAGTTACCGTAAATTCATAGACTTTTCCTCTGTGTCGAAAAGCGGTGTATTTGCACGAGTCTGGATGTAGCGGTATTTGCCAAAAACTCCTTGTTAGGTCAAGTGTAGTCATGACCTTGACCGCGTGGCATCTTTGAAAAATCTCTTCCACATTGGGTGTGCAGTGTGCACTCGTGGTCATCTGCCATTACTTGGTTTAGTTTTCGGGCATCTAGGCAAAGTCTCACCGTCCCATCTTTTTTCTTGACTGGAATAATTGGGTTTACCCAAGGACTGGTGGATCGTTGAATTATTTCATATCTTGGCAATTCATCAATTTCATTATCGACTTTATCTCGTAACATGATTGGCACTTTGTATGCGTGTGCTACAATGGGTTTGTTGGTGATAATATTTAGACGGTGTTGATACACTGATATTCTTCCGGGTCATTTCCGAAAAACTCCTCGTCTTCTCCACAAGATGTTTTTTAAGATGGTTCTTTCCTCTCCAGAGAGCTCCGTATCCTTGTTCACAATTTCTTCAATTTCTTCTTCGGTTATTTCTTTATCATCGTCCTCGCTTTTCACTGTAAGGTTTTGTACTTGACTGTACTTTCCCTCGGTTGTGTTGGGTGCAAGTTCCTGTTTAGTTGCCCCTTTTGGTTTACCGGTAGGTAGTGGCATATTTTCTTTTTCCTGATTCTCGGGCTTATGCGTCTCAGTGTCTCTTGAGTTTGACGTCCCTTTGTTTGTTGTCAAATCTGATGTAGATTTTGACTTTGTGGGAACTATGTCAGTATGCTCGTTGTATTTGACACGTAACGTCATATTCCCTATGTCGATCAGGCTTTTGAGAGGGTATAGAGTGTCTGTCCCTAATAGAACATCTCTAATCAACCCCGGCACCACTAAATACCTTACATAGGTTTTTATTTTCCCGATGGCTGTGGTGGCCATTAGTTGCGTTTTTATTCTGCACGCCTTACCTCTAATGGCCCCTTTTACAGTTACACCTGTGAACGGTAAAATCGGGCAATTTTTAAACACTTCTTGGTTTTCCAAAAAAAACTCCTCGGAGATTGCGGTGATCTTCGCCCCACTGTCCACCAATGCAGTGACCAGAATTCCTTCAATTTTGGCGTATATTTCTGGACACTCGATTAGTGGGACAGCCTCACCGTTGATTTCCTCCCCCAAAAGAAACTCTCTTGTATCTGTGAATATCGTGTTAATCGGTGTTATTTCCTCCTCCTTACTTGAAGATGTCTCCTGACTGGTTGTTCTCTTTTCCCTTTTTTCCGTTCTCTTGGTTGTCTTTCCTCTTTCGTTGAACCCTTTTATTTTCGTTGTACCTCGAGTTTTCGCCTCTTTCCTCATGTTGTTCCCGGGTACAACGCCTAAGCGTTTCCCGCCGTTGAGGTTGTAGGTTTTTGCGGTTCTTCGATGTTTATTGTTTGCAACGGGAGATTTCTTTTTTGGATGTTCGTTTGAGTTTTTTCTCCCTCTTTTTCTTGGGGGCCATTTGAGTACCACGTTCTTTGTGTCCTTTCATTATTTCTCATTCCTGCATTCGCTTTTTCTTGGACGTTGCTACTTTCCTGTGGTTTCCCGGGTACTCGGAATGGTTTTTGCCCCCCTGGGTTGTTGCTCCTGTCGATTATTGGTTCCTTTGCCCTTTTGCCATTTATTGATCCTCCATGATCGATTTTCTCGAGGAATCGTATAAGTTCCTCCAGTGTCTCGAATCCTCTGCCTACGATCGTTGCCTGTATTTCCTCTGAGAAATGTTGGGCTAAGGCGGCAACAATATCTTTATCTGTGGGCGGAGGCACCAAGTCCCTGGTGCTTCCAAATAGTCGTGTAGCATAATCTACTTTTGGCAGTCTACTATTATTATTGAAATACCCGAACTCGAGATTCCTTCTCACTTTTCTTTGTACCTCCTTGCTCCAGAATCGCTCAGAAAATTTTCTCTCGAGTTCTTCGAGAATATTTACTTGATCCTCGATGAGAACCCACCATTCCTTTGCCGTTTTTTCTAGGCATTGCCCCAGCACGTAAGTTAAATCCGAGGATGATGGTCTTGTCACCTCGCAGTACTGCCGGAATTCCCGTATAAACTTCATCGGCCTGGTTTTTCCTAAGCCACCGAATGTTGGTGGGTTTATCTTTATTTTACTCGGTTGGTATGGTTCTGCCGCTTCTCGCCCCTCTTCGTATTCCCTCTGGTGTTCCTCCTCTTCGTGATGGATTCACGTGCTTTGTTCCTTAGGCTTGTTAGTGTTGAGTTGCATCTCGAGATGGCGGAGCCTTTTTTCCATGTTCGCTTGGTTCAGTCTCTGTTCAGCAACTGTCACCTCACACACGGCGATTCTTTCCATAACCTTCTGTAAGCCCCGAGTTACATTGTGGATTTGTTCGTTTACCGAATCGGTAGCTATGTGCATTTCATTTGCCATATGGGCCTGCATTGTTATCGATCGGTCGGAAAATGTGTTTTCCAAGTTTTTTACTCGAGTTTCCACTTGTTCTTTTGTTCTTTTCTCAACTCTTCCTATTTTCATTTTTAGGTCGAGAACGGTTTCTAGGATGCTTGTTAGTGTTTCCTCCATTGCTTCGTTTTCTTTCCTCGTTTTTTGAGGATGTGGGAGCGAGGTTTTTGTCTTCGCCCCCCTGTTTGTTACTGATTCTTTTGTTCCTCTTGATTCCTCTCTCCGTTGGCAATCGCCGAAATTGGCTAGCGCTGGATCTAGCCATTGTGCCAGCGCTTGAGCGGGTATCGTCGTCCTTAAATTTGTTTCCGTATTTATCTCCGCGACTTCATTTTTCCCCATTCCAGAATCCTGAATCTCTCCCGTTTCGTTACCCGATGGTTGGGTGGCCGTTTTTACTTGTTAATCGTTTTTTATTTATATCAAGTCTCTTTTACGCACCTGCCCCACGTTGGGCGCCAGTTGTAACGGTACGCTTTTGTCCGTGTGACAAATTTCCACGCTACGCGTGAATTCGCGCTTCGTTAATATACGGAGCAGGTGAAAAGAGACTAGAATACGTTGTAATTTTCTATTTTTCCTTTGTTTATTCTTTTACAGTCTTGTCTTTACTTATTATCTATTCACAATATTCTTTTTTAATTGCTTATGGTGATTCGTATTTAACTTTCCCTAAGGGTAGATGAGATTGATTTTAATTTGGGAATGAAGAGTCCAACTGCGGGAAATCCGAGGTCATCCCAAAGAAATCCGTCGTTGCAACTCGGAAATAAAGCGGACGATTTAGGTAGAGCCTAGCTGCGCGAAATCCGAGGTCATCCCAAGGAAATCCGTCGCTAGTACTCGGAAATAAAGCGGACGATTTAGTTAGAGCCTAGCTGCGGGAAATCCGAGGTCATCCCAAGGAAATCCGTCGCTAGTACTCGGAAATAAAGCGGACGATTTAGGTAGAGCCTAGCTGCGGGAAATCCGAGGTCATCCCCAGGAAATCCGTCGCTAGTACTCGGAAATAAAGCGGACGATTTAGGTAGAGCCTAGCTGCGGGAAATCCGAGGTCATCCCAAGGAAATCCGTCGCTAGTACTCGGAAATAAAGCGGACGACTTAGGTAGAGCCTAGCTGCGGGAAATCCGAGGTCATCCCAAGGAAATCCGTCGCTAGTACTCGGAAATAAAGCGGACGATTTAGGTAGAGCCCAGCTGCGGGAAATCCGAGGTCATCCCAAGGAAATCCGTCGCTAGTACTCGGAAATAAAGCGGACGGTTTAGGTAGAGCCTAGCTGCGGGAAATCCGAGGTCATCCCAAGGAAATCCGTCGCTAATACTCGGAATTAGATTGGGAAAGTCTTGCTTTTATTTGTTTTATTCACCATGAATTAATGCTTTTACTGATTCTATATAATTCTAAATGACTCAAATGATTTTGTTAATAATGGCGTTCTGTCGTCGGGCAGAGTAACAGTGTCGTTCTGACTTCGTGGGTCTTTCCGAGAGAGAATAGAGATGGCTGGTGAGAGCTCCGTTCTCTACTCCGGTCTCGGAGCGAAGTCTCTTTCTAGTGGCCGAAATCCCTCCTTTTATACCCGTCCAGGGTTGTCCAAGAATCCTCTGTGCTTTTCCCCTCTTCGCCGTTAAGGCCGAATTCTCATGAAGCGTCTGTTCGGCGCGCTCGACTTCATCCCCTCTCCACTATCAAGCCGTATCCTCACGGCGCGTTGATTCGGCGCGCTTGACCTTGTCGCCGAAGCGTCGTAGACAAAGGGGGGGGGGGGGGGGGCTTTGTGATATCGTTACAACATATTCCATACGTTAATAAATATATTTTTAATATACTTCATTTCCGTGGAGGGTCATTCCACAGCATGGCCAGCAAACACATTTCCAGAGGGTCAAGTGATTTACGAAGACCCGAAGCCTCAGAACGCGTAGATGATTTTGACTTGTATCACTGGCGATTATTTGAAGACTTTCCATTATCTCATTCCAGGAGCCACAAAGACTTCGGCAGGCATCACCTCGTGCAGACCATCTTGTCTGAGAAAGGCTCTTCACAACTGTTGCATTTGGCTTTAGGTTCGCATACAAAACTTCCCATCTGTGTGTTGAGACTGAGAAAAAATTGTACAATGCTTGAAGAGTACCGAAGAAAGATGTAGCAGCTTCACAACACTCAGCAGCACGTGATCCGACAAAATTTAGCGAGTGCGCTGAACAGGGGATGAAAACTGCCAGAGGATTCACTTGCTTTATTCTCGCTTGAAGACCGGAATATACACACGACTTGTTGCTTGCGTTGTCATAAGACTGTCCGCGACAATTGGCGATATCCGAATCATGATTTTTCAACATCTCGAGAACCACGTTAGCCAGGTCTTCCGCTTTATGTCCACAATTTGGTATGAATCTCATAAACCGTTCGACAGGGCATCCTTCTGCAGACACATATTGTACGATGAATGAAAGCTGATCTACGTAGGAGATGTCAGGAGTTCAATCGACAGAGATGGAAAAATACTTGGCATGCTTTATCTCAGTCACAATTGTGCTTGTGACGTTTCTGCCATGATGTCGAGAATTTCATCGCATATCCTGGACAAAAGGTATGATGTTGTACCGCATCCTTTGTTTCCAAGGCGTTTTATGTGCATATCCAGAAAAGGATCTAACTTAGCCAAAAGCTCTAAGGTCATGACATAATTCCCGCTGTTTTTTTATCCAAATCTTTCACGTGAACCTCTAAAAGGTAATCCGCGTGCAGACAGTGACCTCACAACAGCCACAATACGCCTCAAAACCTCATGCCAGTATTTTATCTCTTCTTGCGTTTGAAGAACAAGACTTTTGTCAACTCTACCGGCAGTGTCCTTTCTCGCTACCAATGTTGCACATGCTGACCTGTGATCGTCTGAATTTTTATGTTCCTTCATCCTTTGACCTGCAGTTTTCCAGTCGTTGTATCCTCCGCCATTAGCTAGCGACCCTGATTTTCCAAACATCTTACAGGGTGCACAAAATACGGTACCCTCGCTCTTCGAAAATACTAGCCAAGGCCGAGGTCGTTTTTCACCATTGGGCAATGTTCGGCTAAAGAGTGAAAGGGATAGATACCTTGTGACGCAATTTTTCAGTTTTAGCGTCACAGGTCGTTCCGACCTTCGTTTACGCGCAGATATGCGAGAGATTCCGGATAATTTTTGAGATTTAGGGTATGGGTTTCGTTATCGTTTCTTTTTGGTTTTCGCGTTATCGTGAGTTCGGTTAGCGAGTTTGTTTTATAGGGTCAATAGTATGAAAAATACCGAATTACCGTGAGCCAGGGCCGAAATAACGAGCCACCCGGTACATTCGGTTCTTTCGGGATACGTTATCGAGGGAAGTATAAAGGATCGAGTGGGAATCTCGACGCTTCATGGTAAAGGGTATGGGGAGAGAAGGACGATTTTGAGTTACGTATGGAAGGCCGTTGCCGGCTGGGAATGCGATCGCCCAGCCGTCACGGATTGCCCGATCGCTGTTATCGTAGGTTTAGTTACGTTTTCGTATGGAAGGCCGTTGCCGGCGGGGATTGCGATCACCCCGCCGTCACGGATTGCCCGATCGCCGTTATCTTAGGTTTAGTTTATGCAGTCCCTGATCGTCCTCATACTCGAAGAATACCCCTTGGATGACCACCCTCACAGTAAAAAGAACCCTCAACGCCATAACACCTAGGCATTTGTCCGTTATCGATTATTACGAAATATCCTCGTTCAAATTCGTGTTACCGTTCCAATTTCACCGTTTCGTGTCAGTGTTAGAGCTTTACGTGTGTGCGTGAGGTACGGAGAAGAGTGGGCTTGTAATCATATTACGCGTGCGCGTAATCGTCCCCTCTTTTCGCGTTACCTCTTCGATCACGCTATCGATCGAATATTCGTTCTCTTGCGGCGCAACTCTCGACCCGAGCGGTTCACCCCTCGGGGAGCTCCCGACATGCTACCGTTCCAGCTCTCGTTTTGGTAATGTTACGCTACCGTTCGTTCTCGAGCTACCGTTTTGTTATCTTTTGTTACCGAAATATCATTTGGCGTTCTCGTTCCTTTTTTATCGTTTATTACCGAGCTATCGTTTTGCTATCGTTTGTTACCGAGCTATCGTTTCGACGTTCACGTTATGTTATCGATTGTTACCGAGCTATCTTTTGGTTCTCGTTTTGCCGCTATCGTTTGTTCTCGCCTGATTGTGGATCTGGCGTTACCGTTCCCGTTACCGTGTTCAGTTCCCGTTACAGACGTTATCGTTCATAAATTTCGACTTTCTTTTCAGCGTTACCGAATGTAATTTTTTTTTGTGCTACCGACGTTCTCGCCGTTCTCGACTTTGTTTCATTCGTTATCGCTTCCGTTATCGTGCTACCGTTCCGTTTGATTCGTTACCGAGATCTCGTTTTGCTTTTCCTTTTATGTTATCGAAATTTGGGTTATGATGTGGGTATGTAATTTACGCTATCGATTACGCAATAAATTAGCCTGAACCAAGGCCCCTTACGTTATTTTTCGAGTTGAGTTCATTTATTTCAGATTACGTTTTTGAAGGCACTCGAGAGTTAGCCAGCCGTCCACGCCCTCTCTCCACAACCTACACACTGAGCGAATCGGGTATACCGTCACCGATCTCGCCATCCGACGCGCCGGCACCCCTTTTAGGTTAAGTTTCGTTTCCGTTCATTTTGGTCATTTCAGCTACCGTTACGTTTAGCGGGTTTGGTAATTCCCGCCGTCGAATTAAAAAGATTACCTGGCGCTCAACGGCTCTCCCGGCGTCGAGGATGGTGAGATGGGCCGAAGGTGACGCGAATCGCGAGATTCCCGTCACAAATGGCGCCCAACGTGGGGCTCTAACGATCGAGTGCCAAACATGTGAGTAAGTTTTACGTTTTTCTTTGAGAGGAAAACTATTTCGATTTTGTGATTATAGTCTTGGTTCAGTGCTACGAATAAATATTGTTAACGAATTTTTACTTTTGGTTCATGGTATAAAAATGGTGTTATCGAATTTTATTAATTTCGTTATCGATTGGTACTGGAGTTCTCGTGGAATTCAAGCTATCGAATTGGGGTGTTATCGACTGTTATCGAGCATGTTCTCGAACGCAGAAAAAAAAATATATATATATAGAACATAGTTCTCGAACGCGAGAGAAAAAAAAAAAAATTGGGAAAATCGTTCTCGAACACAGAAAAAAAAAGGAAAAAACAAAAAATTAATTAAATTATATGTTCTCGCATGCCTAGAAAAAAGGAGGAGTAAAATTAGGGAAGGCATTGTTATCGAAAATTTTCTGTAACCATTTTCGCTATCGTCATTTTGGGTGTTATCGAAAATTTTGTGCGTTATCGAATCCGCGATCTCGTCGTTAGAAAATTCGGAAAGTACGATAATTTCGTATACCACGAATTACGGATCGGGAAAAAAAAAAAAAAAAAAAAAAAAAAAACTAGCAACGGTTATTCTCGAACTATTTCGAGAATATTCTCGAAGTAAAAAGGGGGAAGGTAATCCTCGGACAAAGGAACGATTGAAGCCCACCGAGAAAGTTCGAGCAGCTACCGAGAAGAAAAAAAAATAGCTTCTATATGTCTTTGTTCTCGACTCTCGTCACTCGCGAAGCCTGACCCTCGTCCCCGGCATTTTCGCCGTCGCGTTATCTTAGTACATAGGGGACAAAGGATTTCGAGAGAGACGCTCGACCAAGCGAGCGCGTGAAGTAAACATCGTTGACCGTGAACTGTTCACAGTGCTCGAAATTTTTGGGCGTACGTGACTCGATGAGCTGCGACCTCCTATGTGTGAGAGGAGAGAATATTCCTAATAAATATCGGGAAAGGGGGAAACCCCCATCGGGTACTACAAGTGACACTCGCGAGTCTCGAGGTGTTAGCGACGCCTTGGACAGTCAATTACGAAATTTTCCGCGATCGCGCGAACGGACGAACCCGTCCTCAAGTGCGCGGTGCAAGCTTTGGCAGTGACTAGCCGTAGGAAAAACGTGATCAGACGTTATCGAGGTTTCACGCGTGAGTTATCGAGACAAAGTGAGACCACGAGATACTTGAAAAAAAAAAAGGGGATTGGATAATTTTTCTAAACCTTCTCTCGACATATATTTCGTTCACGGCGTTACTGTGACCGATCGCGCTAGTCAAACCAGCGGTAATAGTCAGTGAAGGAAATTTATGGGAATTAATTACACCATTTTCCGCGACCGTGAACGAATGAATTAATACTCAGCGGCAATGCGCGCTGGAGCCAGTGGACTTTTGCGAGACAGATCTTAGCAACCGCGATCAACCGCCATCGAGGGTGTACGCGAAAGTGAACTCAGTGCGTGCATCCCCGCGAAAAGGGCCGTTACCGAGACTTTTCGTCGCGTGTGTCTCAGTTATCGCTCACCAGACGCGACGAGGAACAGCAAATTCGTTATCGCCGCATTCACTAACGATCCTCCGCGAAAAATAATTCCGCTCTCCTGAAGTCTCCCTTCCTTGTTATCCCTCCCTTTCGTTCGTTTTGGGGAAAATCAAACCCACTACTTTACGCGACGTCCAGCTCTCGCATTTTTGTTATCGAAGTGAGTGCATTCCTTTTCCTTTCCGGATCCTTTAAATCGCAATTTCACCTTGGTCTGCTTTTCGTAATCCCCTAATCGTTCTCGCGGAATACGTTCTCTCGTTATCGCGGTAAAATATACCGTCAAGGTCGATTTACGCTCCGGAAGTTCGCGTTACTTCTTCGCGTTAGTTCAACTCGTTTTTCGCGTCTCGCTATGAGTGACGCCCCGCACCCTCCGTCTAAGGGGGCGATTCCAAAAGGCTCGGTGGATCCCAAGATGGACGAAGTCGAGACGAAAAGGCCGTTCGGTGACGTCGAAGACATCACGGGTGGTACCTCAAGCGGACGGTTACCGACCGTGTCGCAATCCGTACAGACTGATCCGTACGTCGGGCCTCATCCGGATGCACCCTCGAAGAAACGGACAACGAATCCGAGGCGATCGAAGACTTCGGTTCCCGAGCTCACTCTTCCTCAAAACACCCTAAGAACGAGTCAAGATATCGTTGGGTATCCTAACCCATTACTGGCTTACGCGAATAGCGGACTCGGCGACGATGACGCGCGTTCCGTCGCGTCAAGCTTTGCCTCGATGCAGCTACGCTATCACGATACGCGCCGCACGAATCCCGTTCCGAACGTACTCGACCCAGGGCGCGAACCGTCACGTTATCGAGTCTTTCCACGACGTAACGAATTTCAACTACCGGACGACGAGTTCGGTGATCCCCAAATTGAGCGTCCGTTACCGGCCGTGACTGTATTGAACACGATGAAACGGTGGGATTTATCGTTCTCGGGTCGTCGAGATGAGGACGTCGAGGATTTTTTGACACGAATTGAGGAAGGCCGCGACCTTCTACCCATTCGCGACGACGAGCTACTCAAAGTTATTCCGTTTTCCTTGCGTCACGCTGCACTCATTTGGTATCGTGGACATCGTTGTGAATTTTCTACGTGGGAAGAAGTCAAGGTGGCGTTTCGAAGTTATTTCGCGGACCCCGATTACCAACTCGCGCTTCGAGAAGAAATTGCGAATCGTACGCAGGCGGACGGGGAACACGTACGGGATTTCATCTCGTGTATGAAAGGCTTGTTCTCGCGAACCTCGCCCCAGTGGAGTGAACAAGAGCAAGTTCGATACACACACCGGAACCTGTTACCGGAATATCGTATTGCCGTTCCGTTATCAGATCAGATGACGATGTGTCGAATCGAAAAAGCCGCGATTCGTCACGGTAAGATCCTCGAGAGTATGGGTACGCGCCGGCCCCCGCCGAAACCGGAAGATTCGTTGTGCCCGAGTTTCGCGTTTCGAGGAAAAGTGCGTACGTTTCACGGGAATAGGCGGTCATTCCAACCGACCTCAGTGACATGCAGTGACAAAGAGGGTAATTCGCGTAATGAGAGTGACGTTTCGCGGGTACATCGTGCGCGACCAACGCGAGTGGGATATTCATCTCCGTAAATTCCGGTTCGGCTAAAAACTCGATTGCTATCGAGCTAACGTTCGATATGATAGTTACCTCTCTCGTGTTAGCGTGTTTCCGGATGTGGCAATAATCCCCGGGATCAATAACTCTTCGTCTTATCAAAACTATACGATCATCGCGTACCGAGTCTAATTGTCATCGAGTTCTCGTAGCAATGGTTAAAAATTCTGCTCATTTTTTGGTCGTTACCACGTGGTCATGAGCTCTCGTTCTGTAGATCGTAGGACCGTTATTGTTGTTCTCATTTCCGATTCGTTACCATTTCCGTTACGACGTTGGCTGAGTTATCGTAAGCGCTACCGATTCAAGTTACCGTTATCGAGTTATCGGGCGTAAGCCACACAGTTTGACGATTTGCCCTAGCCTTCTGCTATTGTTTTGATGAATGAAGGAAAAAATTTGACAACTCCCTTTGACCTTCAGTCACTGGTAAGGATGCATGAAGTAAGAGAAAGAAAACAAGAAAAACAAAAAAAAATAATATAAAACCAAAAACAAAAAAAAAAGAAATTGAATGCTCTCGTTAGTGATACGATTTTCGGATTAGTGCTATCGTGAAACAAAAAAATTAACGTTCTCGTTAGTAATAAGATTTTCGGGTCAGTGCTACCGTGTAAAGAATAATGCTCTCGTTGTTACCGTTTTCACGTTCATGCTATCGTAGGAAGGTTAGCGTTATCGTGGTCTAGTTCTCGCTATCACACCAAAAAGAAGCCTAAGTGTTACGTGATGATCGGCTGTGTGATAAGTTAGAGCTACCGTTTAAGTTAGGTATTAAGATGATAGGTTAAGACTTGGGTTGTGGGTGCTATCGAAGTTTTGGAGTTATGACTGAACGCCAGTATTACGTTCAAGGCTCAAGCCGTGTGTGTTACCTTTTGGTTAAAGTTCCCGAGCCATCTTCGCTATCGTTACCGTTAAGCCTTAAGAATTAGATAATAAGTTTTCGAAGGGAAAAATAAACCCGTTTCAGCATTTTCGACTATCATGTATTTTTTTGGGACCCTTCCGTATTATTTTTCCTTTCCCGTATCTCAGGTGTGGGTTCGAGTTAAGTTTCAGAAATCAGTTATCGTCAAAACCGGATACGTATCAGTCATGGAGGGGGGTCTGTGACGCAATTTTTCAGTTTTAGCGTCACAGGTCGTTCCGACCTTCGTTTACGCGCAGATATGCGAGAGATTCCGGATAATTTTTGAGATTTAGGGTATGGGTTTCGTTATCGTTTCTTTTTGGTTTTCGCGTTATCGTGAGTTCGGTTAGCGAGTTTGTTTTATAGGGTCAATAGTATGAAAAATACCGAATTACCGTGAGCCAGGGCCGAAATAACGAGCCACCCGGTACATTCGGTTCTTTCGGGATACGTTATCGAGGGAAGTATAAAGGATCGAGTGGGAATCTCGACGCTTCATGGTAAAGGGTATGGGGAGAGAAGGACGATTTTGAGTTACGTATGGAAGGCCGTTGCCGGCTGGGAATGCGATCGCCCAGCCGTCACGGATTGCCCGATCGCTGTTATCGTAGGTTTAGTTACGTTTTCGTATGGAAGGCCGTTGCCGGCGGGGATTGCGATCACCCCGCCGTCACGGATTGCCCGATCGCCGTTATCTTAGGTTTAGTTTATGCAGTCCCTGATCGTCCTCATACTCGAAGAATACCCCTTGGATGACCACCCTCACAGTAAAAAGAACCCTCAACGCCATAACACCTAGGCATTTGTCCGTTATCGATTATTACGAAATATCCTCGTTCAAATTCGTGTTACCGTTCCAATTTCACCGTTTCGTGTCAGTGTTAGAGCTTTACGTGTGTGCGTGAGGTACGGAGAAGAGTGGGCTTGTAATCATATTACGCGTGCGCGTAATCGTCCCCTCTTTTCGCGTTACCTCTTCGATCACGCTATCGATCGAATATTCGTTCTCTTGCGGCGCAACTCTCGACCCGAGCGGTTCACCCCTCGGGGAGCTCCCGACATGCTACCGTTCCAGCTCTCGTTTTGGTAATGTTACGCTACCGTTCGTTCTCGAGCTACCGTTTTGTTATCTTTTGTTACCGAAATATCATTTGGCGTTCTCGTTCCTTTTTTATCGTTTATTACCGAGCTATCGTTTTGCTATCGTTTGTTACCGAGCTATCGTTTCGACGTTCACGTTATGTTATCGATTGTTACCGAGCTATCTTTTGGTTCTCGTTTTGCCGCTATCGTTTGTTCTCGCCTGATTGTGGATCTGGCGTTACCGTTCCCGTTACCGTGTTCAGTTCCCGTTACAGACGTTATCGTTCATAAATTTCGACTTTCTTTTCAGCGTTACCGAATGTAATTTTTTTTTGTGCTACCGACGTTCTCGCCGTTCTCGACTTTGTTTCATTCGTTATCGCTTCCGTTATCGTGCTACCGTTCCGTTTGATTCGTTACCGAGATCTCGTTTTGCTTTTCCTTTTATGTTATCGAAATTTGGGTTATGATGTGGGTATGTAATTTACGCTATCGATTACGCAATAAATTAGCCTGAACCAAGGCCCCTTACGTTATTTTTCGAGTTGAGTTCATTTATTTCAGATTACGTTTTTGAAGGCACTCGAGAGTTAGCCAGCCGTCCACGCCCTCTCTCCACAACCTACACACTGAGCGAATCGGGTATACCGTCACCGATCTCGCCATCCGACGCGCCGGCACCCCTTTTAGGTTAAGTTTCGTTTCCGTTCATTTTGGTCATTTCAGCTACCGTTACGTTTAGCGGGTTTGGTAATTCCCGCCGTCGAATTAAAAAGATTACCTGGCGCTCAACGGCTCTCCCGGCGTCGAGGATGGTGAGATGGGCCGAAGGTGACGCGAATCGCGAGATTCCCGTCACAACCTGGTTATATATGTATACTGGCGCTTTGAAGAAGAGAAGTTGGCATCCATGTTTTGTTTCGCGCCATTTTGAACGAAGTATTCGATTGTTGCAGCGTTCAGGATCCACTCGGCAGGATCGTTACTAACAGATGGAAATGATGGGATTGCAAGGCATGTGTCAGCATGCGATTCAGAAAGTTCACCAGAATCTTCTCCAATGACTGCTTCGAGGTTATCAGAAATTAAGTTTTGCGGAATTTTAGGTAGCTCGTCAGACACACTTGTTGTTTGGTAGTCGTCACTCCAATCGCTAGGAGCTGATGCACTAGTACTAGGTTTGGAAGAGGCGAAGAACGAGACTAATTTAGGAACATTCTGAAGAAGCTCTCTTTCCTTCTGCAATTTCTCCTTATTTCTTTTCCTTTTTTGGGACCCGCTTAGTTTTTTGTTGACGTCAGACATCGGTATTTTTTTTTTTTAATCTGAGGATAATGAGTAATGGACTAATAGTCACATGATTTAGCTCAGTTATAAATAATTATATAAATGTAAACGTACCTACTCGTGTTGTAACTGTTGCCTCTTGCCTCAGTAAATTCACGTAGAAAATAAAACTGTTAAGTCGAAAAATTTGATTTGACACAACTTTCTTGCACACTTTCAACGCAAACTTACACGTAGTGACAAGTTATACAATGCAATCGGGTTTGAAACAAAGAACCCCTTTTTCAAATTGGTTTTACGGTTCTGGGTTCCAGCTCTTTTAAACCAAGTACATATAGTGTGTTTAAACCGTAGATAAAACACGTTTAAATAGTAGATATATTGTATATTTTTTCACCGCGAATGTACCGTATGGTCAAAACTGCTAGGGATGTAGGCAGTGGGTGTTTTTAGCGCCTATGTTAAATTTCTGCTATCACCACGGTCAAAACGCCACAGTGAACAGTTGACGATTATTGCACGACACACACCACAAATCACTCAACAGTAGTATATTGTGTACTAAACAGGAAGAGTAGGACTTTTAACATCGCGAGAACATCGACAATCACTAAAACGCATACTTTACCTATACCGTAGATACGCACAAAAAAGCGAGGAAAAAATCATAAAGTTATATATTGTCAAATTCTCGGGAAACTGCAATGAACACCCACTCAGACATCGTAGTGGTGCGTATGTGTTGTGTACGCGCACAACACGCACGCACTATGACAATGTATGAATGTATTTTGATTCGTAGTTTCCCGAGAACCTCTCTGTATTATATAAAAGTATTTTATCGCAATTTCAAAACACGCAAATAAACTACACAACCGATTTTTTCATTTTCCACGAGAAAGTCACAAACGAAGAGCACAAACATATCCCATATAAACATAAAACATATAAGTTTTATATCAGTATTGGATTTTGTCAAAATGTCATTGTAGTGTGTGACAACACTCTACGGGGGCCTCGTAGGAAAATGGAAAATAGTGAAATGGGGTAAATCTGCTGCCTCTTCTCTCTCCTATAGCGATAGGACGTCGGCGAGATCGAATCCTGTAAAGTGCATTTGCGCAGTACTTAACATTTTTTGATAAGATCAGTTAAAAATATGAAACATCTATTGATGTTGGGTATTTTAGGAAATGAATTCGTTTGTGCAAAAATAAAAAAAATATTGTATTGCATTGTAATTTTTTTTTACGATAATATTGTTAATCATTATTTATTTAATCGATTTCATTTACGTTATTCATTTGCTTCATTTTATCTACTTCGTTACTTCATTCATTTTGGTCATGTTTTTCATTTTGTTGATTTCGATCTTTATTTACTGGATTCATTTTATTTTATTCTCTGACATAATTTTATTTATTACATGTATTTTATTTATAAAATTTATACAATTTATAAAACATATAAAAGTTGTCAAATGTATTATGCCATTAATTTGTTTTGGGTTCCGCTGGGTTGTTTTGGGTTTTGCTGCGAGAGAGATAGTGCTATAACACACCGAATGAGCGTGAGAGAGACAGTGCTATAACACACCGAATGAGCGTGAGAGAGACAGTGCTATAACACACCGAATACAAATTTTTTTTCGTGTATAATGTATAAACGTCTACGAAAATAAACGCGATCAATTGAAAATTAGCCACCCTGAAAAATTTGCCGCTCTCAAAAATTTGCCGTCCTGCTCTATCTATTGGTAAATTCGCCCCTGTATGCAGGGGCAGATGCAGGTTTTTAATGTCCGGTGTCGAACTTCCTCCAAGAATACCATTTCGGCCCGTGGCGGTACCCCCCTACAAGGTTGGGCCCCTAGGCAACTGCCTAGTTTGCCTAGGCAGATGTTCGCCGTTGACTATATACACTAACAAAAACGTGAGTATAAAAAAATACATCGAATAAAATACATTAACTCAATACCTTATTACAACGAATATGTAATATCTATGAACTATAATAATTTAAATTTTTTACCACCGGTGCGTCATGAGTTCTATTTTCCATACATTTGTTTTTTTAATTTCCGTCCGTGTCACGTGGATCTCATCGCCATCCTCGTTTCTCAAGGTTAGTAAATCGTCGTCAATCTCATCTACAGTCAGGAGGATTTCTGACTCACTAATGTTCGCACACGTCTAGCCGTCACATTTTCAAACAGTACAGTGCATTTCAACCCTACTTTTTTACACGTGCAATTTGTAGAAGATGTAGATTATTTAATAATTCAAATAGTAATTTCCTTATTTGGGCATTATGACTCAATAGATGTTGTAAGCGAGGACGTGGATCTTCTGGTGATACTCGCGCAACGGCGCAAAATGAACAAAGTATTTATATGTTAAAGCCTAGTCGCGGAAATGTTGAGCAGACCTTGTTTTCATTAAAATTTTTTAAATATCCCGAGATACGTCAACGAAACGCTGAGGAGGTATCAAGAAATGAAATAGAATTATGAAAATCAAAAGGGTTAAGCGGATGGGATACGTAAAAGGCAAGCCAGGTGCATCGCTATATAAATTCATTTTCTCAGTGCACAAGGATTAAATAATGGTCAGTTTGTCCGATAATATGCACTCGTGTAAACGGAAAACTGGAAAATACAAACATATGGATCCATAAGAATCGAAAAAAGTAGGGCAACAGAGAGGGAACCGAATTTTTTGCGGCAACTTGAATTGAAAAAAAAAAAATGATCAACATCTTAGGGTAAGCGTGGGTATTACTGCGGGTGTGGGTACTACTGCGATTTTTTCTTATTTTATCAGAATTTAATCTTGTCTTATAATTTATAGCTTGAAAAAAACAGACTGTTAATTCAATGTCTAGAAAACACAATGAATCAACAAAATGACGTGAATCATGATTCTTTAATTTATTTTGGATTATTCAAAATGAAGAGGTGTTTGTGAGTGAAAATTTTACCATTTTTTGCTAGTAATGGTCAAAAATTGATATCAGTATAAGGTCCTTGTTTTCTTTGTTAATGTTGCAATATCCTTATATTTTGTTACGGTCACTAAAATAAGACTTATTTTTAATTAAAAAATTTTTTTAGAATCAAAATTTAATTTATTTTCATTTATAATTTGCCGCCGCAGTATTTGGCACGAATTTTTCAAGGATGCGTGCATTCCTGCGGTTGTCATACTATCGCCGCAGTATTAGACTCCATCCTTTCGAAGCGTGCGTACCGATTACTGCGGTTGACACATTTCCAATTTCTAACCTATAAAAATATTAAGACGTATGTTTTTATCAGTCTCGTGTCTCATGAAGTTGTCTTATATCACAGCCGAATATTCTGGATACATATATAATAGCTAATGTCAAAAGTAGAAACAAAAGTTAAACGAAATCAAATAAAAACCAGCAGGTTTGAGTAGACCATGAGCCAGCCCTTGAACTTCCCGTTCTTAAACTTGTTTCGAGAACATATATGAAAATTAATAATATTATTAAATAATTATTTCGAATGTGATATTAATTGTTAAGCAGGTAATTAATAAAGATAAAATATTAGCGGGCTTAAATTGTTATCATTTATAAAAATTATAAAATACATGCACGTCGCGCAGTATTAGGGGCGCAGTAATTGGACAAATCGCAGTATTTGGTGCGCAGTAATATCTTCTCGTCGTTCTAGACCCCACAGTAATAACAGCATCTGCATTATTTTTTCAAATGCTTTTTATTTGATGAAAAAGTCATTTGATAACATTGTTAATTTTTTTCAAAATAAGTGAAATATTGATTTGAAAACAATAAAACCTCCGTAATTTTAAACGATTTTTAAAAATATGCTCGTCAAGCTGGCCCCGCATTTCAAACCGCAGTAATACCCACACTTACCCTATTAGCACTGAGGAATTGTCACTCTTTTCACGCCACAATTCCTCACTTTTGTCTGCCTGCTTTCCAGCTTAGCTGCCAAAATAAGGCCAGAATTTTCGACTCGTTAACGTCCATATTTACCCAACTAAATATATGAATGTATGTGTGATTGAAGATGCTGTGGTAAGCGACCAACTCTCCAACTCTCATTTTATTTCTCGTTCTCTCAGACGCGTGTGAGTGCGTCTCTCATCGAAAAGTCGAAGTCCGTGGGCGACGTATAAAACTGGTGCCAGTGAGTTTACGCGATCCAGTACGGATGCTGATCGTCGTCGCGACGCGAGACGACCTCCAACCGATTTTTAATCGACTGTCACTTTCTACTCATTAATATTGTAAATTGGAGTAAAGTTTCTACTCATTAATATTATAAATTGAAGTAAAGTTTAAACACAAAAAATCATTCCTTTGTTTTTCGTGCATCAATTTCCATTGAATCGGTTTATTGTCGACGTCATCGTCGTTGACACGAGCGATGACGAACTTTAAGGGAATTGCGACGTTCGCGGTTCTCGCGGCGTTTGCAACAATCACTGCCGTCTCGGTCACCCTCGACGAAGGTACGCTTTCAATGTATGATCGGTAAAAAAATGGAAAACAAAAAGTAATCAAACATATTTAAACGTGCTCGTTTTATTCGAAATGCTCGAATTTTATTCCTCACGAAAATCATTGTGCCTTCTTGTGAAAAAAAATAGCCGTGGAAAAAATTCGATGAAGTGATGTTTAAATTTTTTTCTGCCACCAGGTTGATTTTGAAATTTCAAAAAATTTTATCTTCGAGATTTTAAAAAATCAGACATCGCACAATGCTTCTTTGAGTATATTGCTTGTGACGAATCATTTTTGTTGAAACTGAGACTGCGATTATTCCTGTGCCAAACAAATTTTTTTTCTTTCTAATCTTAATTAATTTTATTTTTTGCTCGATCGTTTTTGGGCATTAGTTTTCATTTTGACTTTATTTCACGCAAGACCCACACTGAGTACGGTGCGGAAAGAGTTTACGGAAGCACAAAAAAAATCGTACATATAAAATACTTCGGGATAAAAATTATTGGTTTGATTTGGCAGGACTATCTCCCGAAAAGAATTATATTTTTTATAATATTTGACATACGAAGATTAGATAAATGAAACAAATATTTTTTTTTGTGTTTTCCAAAATAAGTGAAATATGAATTTTTCTGTAACAGAAAATGATGTATTCTTCCATACAAATTTACCTTGGAGATATATTCATAAAATCTCCTGTGAACCAAGAGTCAGTATAAAGGAACGAGATAACACACTGAGAGAAAGAAATTATAACAGGAACCATCAATTCATGGTTCAAAAAGACCTGAACTTTATTTTTTAAATTGCCAGAACAAGTTGTATAAAGTTACGAAAACTCGATAATATAGATTCAACAACTTTATTATTGGTTCGTTCGGCTATTTACTCTTAACTATTACCAATCCGTCAGAATTAAGAGCTCGTATAGTCATATTAACGATATATTTTTAGTTACATCATTGTTAAAATAAAACTGTGTTCAACAATCTCGGCTTTCTTGCTGGGTTATACAAGACTTAGGGCTGACTTTGCTTGTGGGAACGATCTCAACCGGAAGCACGACATAGCGGCCACTGCTGCAACTAACAAAATCAGAACCCATAGTTCTGATAACAATATGATGTAGGCCTACGTATCAAAAAGGTCACCATAACCAATTTACTTTGTTCCGGTAATGATAAAATTGTTGCCTTTACTAAATAAATATTTGTCTGTAGTATGTTTTCAAAGTTGCTCGAGTGTCGGCCTTTCCACAATTTTTTTTTTTTAATCAAAAATATGACGAAAGGGTATATTTTAATGAAAAAATTTAGAAATTTTGGAAAACATCATTTTATCGAATTTTAAGCATCGAAGTGGCAGTGATTATTTTTTTCTCACTTTCACTTTGGCTTGTACGTTAGAGAGCTTTTAGACAAGAGCTTGAAAGCTTTCGAATATGTATTCTTTATTTTATATGCATTTTTTTTATCTTCTTTAATCTTCTACATGGATGCTTATCTGTGAAATCCGAACAAAATTTTTGCTAAGCTTACCTGTGCAAAATAACTATTTGGGACAAACAAAAAACATGATTATACTTCGTTGTAATGTGGCACATTTTTACAATCGGGAGCTTAAAAACCTGTTTACTTGTATTAAAAATTTTTATTTCGTAAATTCGAAAATCATGAATATAGATTCATTTCGAACCGTAAGCCGAGAGAAAAGAGAGCTGAGTTTGAAAAATATTAGATCGTTATACTTTCCGTAGTATCTGTTTGACCCAATTCTCATTTATCATTGTTTCTCAGGGCGATAACTCGGTACACCCGAGGGGTCATGCTGGATAAGATATCCAAGAACGAGGCAATGAAAGAGACAGAACTAAGTACGTTTTTTTTTTTTTCGAAACTGCGCTCGAAGGGTCCGTAATTTTATCAGAGATCTTCCACAATCCTTATCATCTTGTTAGGCCTACTTTAAATAACTTTTACCGTTGTTTTTTTTTAAATCGAAATGATGAAATAATTTTCGAAGCATCTGATGAATTTTACTTTTTTTTAACTACTGTCTAACTCATTTATTTGATTATTATCATTGTGCCATGATTTTGATCAAATTGACAGTAAAAATGAAAAGAAAGAAACTTATTCACTTTTTCTTTGAGATTGCCAAAAGGCAAAAAATAGGGGCAAAATTCTTATAAATATACTCAAACATTATAGTTAATTTTATGGAAATTTCCAGCTACTCGTTCGATCAATTGATCGACTCTGTTAACTACTGGTTGCCCGTTTAGTGATTGATGACCAAATACAGTTTTCCCTAAGAGCAAAAACGGCGCAGGACACGTGGTATAAAAATGCTCCCGATGCATCTCGCTGTCTTCGAAGCTGAAACCAGTCTTGTGTGGAGTTACGTGAGTCTATAGCAAGAAACCCGGTAGTAAAGGGCGAGCTGGTGTGGTCTTCCATCAGGGTCATTAAACTCTCGAGATTGCTATTGTTTTCTTTGCGGTTGATGGGAAGAAAAATACATTCGATCCTTATTTTTGGTCGCACACACTAAACATACCGTTCTAAGGAAATACCACTATTTTGTGTGGTAATTCTTTTCATTTGCATAAATTTATATTTTATTAAAACATTTCCTATAAAATACTTTATTGCTGAGGTGTGCTGAATGGCACTAATATACCTTTCGACTGTGTTGTTTAAATATTGCTATAAAACGGTAAAAAATATTGCCTTTTTCGAAAGAGAGTGCCGAGAAATAGCCTATCGAAAAGTGCGTGTTGCTATGTGAAGCCACGAACTCATCATTCTGATTGCTTATCAACAGCGCGTTCCATGTCAGGTTCTGCACATGCTTTAAATCACAGACGACGAACCTGACCAACGAAACAATGGGCAAAACGCTCATGCTGTTATTGGTAGTTCGTTAAAACGTGGCAGTATCGTTCAATGCAGACCAAGTCTCAGAAAATTGCTTCAGCTCATCGTAAATTTTTGTTTTTGAGCTAGCTCAGCATCTTAATAACGAAATGACGTATTTTTAACTTCCAGTTACCCGCAGAGTCAAAAACAACACGAGATAAAATTATAAACGTTATAAAATGACTTGACAATACTTGGCAAACCGATTATGCGTATCATGGCCTGTATTTGTGGCCATAAATATTTAAGATCCGTTGTAAAATCGTAGAGATAAAAGATTTTTACGAAATAGCGCTTATTAGTAACTTTCGAAACATTTACCACGTTTACGTGCACGAAATTACGTATTATTAGCTACTACTTTTCTTAAGTTACGCTATTTGGCAAAACGTAAACGGGTCTAATTCAAGTATTAGCTAACAGAAATATTCGAGTTAAATATATTAAGTTGCCAGATTTAAGGTAATAAACCAGTAATAATAGATCACGTAGACGGCGGTGAACATAATTCTAGTAAAATAATTGATGCACCGATTGCGCGTTGAAATCGATACTCGCTAAACAATCGAATAGCGCGAAACTTGTTATTTTACGTGAAGCTTTGCACGTAAACAGCAACGGATATTAGTTGATCTCTCACTAGTTTTTTGTACCAAGCTTCACACGTAAACGGTGACGAATTTTGATTGATAGAAATCAAGTAGCACGTAAACGCTCATTATAATACCAAACGAGTAATGAATTTCGTGCACGTAAATAACGTGTTGCATCAGATCGACGATGAACTACTTCACACGGTGGTCCGCAACTCACTTCACAGCTCGAATTATGGCTGCACGAGCCCTTGCAATGTTTACGTTTTTTTCCGCATATGTTACGTTATGTTTTCTATTATTGTGAATTTTCGAATCACGTTATCTTCTATGTAGGGTAACGATTACAGCAGCAACCCGAATTAACAATAATAAGCTCGAAAAAGGAAAATTTTTTTAGAAAACAGTAATTTTGAAAAGACGCCTGAGGAGAATATAAGTTTGAAAAGAGTAAAAAAATTTATAGTAAAATGATAAAATATTTTGAACAGTTATAAAAATTCATACATATATATGTCACGATTGGCAATAGAGGTGTCACTGTATGGAAGAATAGTTTGATCGCGAGTGGTCTTCCCATTGTAGTAAAAATTAATTGTAAATTATTATGATAAATATTCTACAAGTTTTATCATTATATAATGAATTATTGTGACCTTGAGAGATTTATTTAGCAGTCAGAAGTTTAAAAAAAAGGAAGTTTTTTTATTATTTATTTCATCTGAAAAATATTTTGACAGTTCAAGACGCGAACTGATGGATCCCTTCATCAAGAGCGAAAAGATTCTGAAAAATTATTATTTCGATACTTGAATTTATTCAAATATCAAAACGTTTCGCTATTGTGCAATTAACATTATTTTAACTCAGTAACATCTCTTTATTCGTAATTTTAATTTTTTTTAATGAACCACCGCTTATTTGATTCAATGATATATGATTCGCAACTTTACCGTAAATATTTACGACAGTATTACATTCGATTGATTGTAAGTAATCTCTATAGCAGCAAGTATACAAAATTATGGAATTAACAGAACGCAGTTTTTATCCAATTGAAGAGCTAAACAAACCATGCTACACTGTCAATTCCTAGGGCGTTATTTAATGACCAGGCTGAGCTGTCACTAATTAGAATCCCATTCATTTTTACGAATTGTATTTACTTGAAAAAAATGCATGAAAAAATTAACTGTTAAAGTTTCAAATCTTCCTAATTAAAATAACCTTCTACGTACCAGAAATGATCCTGAGTGAAAATGCTTTTATCAGTCTAAAACATAATTCACGAAGTAACATCAGTGTTCAAGTTCTATCTTTCGCCTTTTTGTCCTCAGCTTTTCGACAGTATGCAGTTTGAGAATTGGGTTTCATACATTCATTTTTCTATATATTGAAAATTTTGTAAAACGTGAACCCCTTAATCGATTCTTAGAAAATTCAGTGAATTTATACAATTACTTTCAGTATTTTCTTTTCTTATTTTTTTTTTTTTTAATTTCCTATATGAAATGCTAAAAGAAAAAGCATCTAAAAGTATTTTTCTCCCAACGTCACACAACTTTCTCTATGTTAAGCGAGTTAAATGGGCGAAAAAAAATGATTCGATTTCCCAATAGTGACGATGGTTCATCGAGGGGTCCTCTGTTTTTAGGTCAGCGAAGTATAACCAGATGGATACAGCACAAAAAGATTTGGAGATTGCTTACATAGTCAAAAGTAATTTAATAACATTTAAAAAACGAGCAACGAAAATTATCTGAAATTTTATGATACCTATTAGACAATTAAGAAGTCACGATCTCATTAAAAAATTTACAATGAGCTTTACAAATCTAGTGATTATAAAATTAAGTAACAAATTATTTTCATAGGACAATAACATTGAATAACACCGAATTTTACAGATTATTTTTTATCACTGCAAGGATATTACTGTTAATTTACGTTAAAAAACTTTCCCAGCCGAGTTTTCTTCATTCGTTGGGTCCGATTTAATTTTAAAGTAAGATGCGAAAAAGTATTTTTACTGTTTTTTTTAGTCTTAAATTCGATAAATAGTGACGATGTAGTGTAAGAAACTAACGGATATCAATTCCATGCTCCAAGGTTAGAGCCACGTGATAAAATGTGTCAGAAATGTGAAGGTTCAAGTTTCGTGCCGAGGGAATTAACATAAACGACAGATAAATTATTTTTAAATGTACTATATTCAGTGTGCCAACAGCGATGGTTTTCTATAATTAGTCTAGAGTAGAACACCGCCCCATTGAAATAGGTTTACGAACGACTACACTTGAACGATGACTAAAAGTACGAAAAATTGTAGAACGGAAACTTTCGAACTTCAACGGATGTGAATAAGAGTAAAATTTGCTAGACGAATAAAAAAAATTATTTTGTTGTATAAAAAAAAATAGCATGATTTATTTATTTAAAAAAATGTAATCAAGATTTTTTTCCAATAGTCTCGTCAATCCAGAATTTTATTAAGTAAAATACTTTAAGCTGGCTACTATATTTTTTCACATGGTAAGGGTTGTTGATAATTTTTTCAAATGCTGGTCTAATCGTCCATAACGTCCACAATTTTTTTTAGATTTTTAAATGTGGTATTTCAGCCGAAAAAAATACTTAAAATCACGCAAAGTTAAGTTTTTGTCGCACTTTACTTTTCGTTGGATCTTTACTCTTTATCAAACAAAAAAACTGTAGTGGCATAATATTTACGATTGTTGAATTACCTTTTAAAAAAATTTTTTGCAAAAATATATTTAAATGTTTATGATTTTAATATTTATCGAAACTCTCATTTTAATTAAAAACGCTATTTACTGATCAATAAAAGACACAATATTTTTTCCTCTAAAATTGCATTCTTCATTGGTCGGAAATTTTTACAGTTTTTTTTTCTTATATACTCAATCTAAAAAATATTGCCGTAATAGATAAACCACTATATCGAAAGAAAAAAAGTTTTAAAAATAATTTACAGAGTGTGATGCAGACTTTGCGAGATATCTGTATGAATTTGAAATTATATTACCAATATGCGTTTCACTTTTAAAGATTGAATCGATAAAAACGTGCCGTAAGTAATCATATGTCCGTCGAATATTTTTTTGTCAAAGACTGCGCATGCCTATACTAAGGAAAAAAAACTCTTGTAGGCCGATGAAAAATGATATTTTGAAAGAAAAAATCGTTACGACTTTATTTCACTCATTTTGTATCATTACCTTTTTTTCTGTGTATTGGAAAGCAAAGTTTCTACGATAACTAAAGTGCGATGGAAATGGCAGTTTTCGTAACTTCAAGTATTTTTTTCCGATTTAAATACCGGACAAAAAAATTTGAAAAAATTGTGAACATTTTTTATCAATGTGAAAAAATATGGTGATCGCGGGTGATCGACTTTACTTGATTTGCCACTTAAATTCACATAAAAAAATATCTAACAATCATAACAAACGAACGAGTATAAATGCAACGCGATATAAGAATTACAAAAAACTGAACGTATCAAATAACACAAGACAGAGTTCAGTTTAAAAAATAAAATAAATGAATAACGTTCATGAAAATATTTTTCTGGAATTTTTAGAAGAAAAACAGGTCTGACTGATGTTGACGAATTTTGTCGCCCAATCACGTCCTAGATAGCACGATTTTCGACATACATCTTTCACGAGTTGTTACTTTAAAAAATGGCTGATGTAGTCTTTTTAAGGTAATCGTCTCGCCGTGTTGTCGAGGGGATAGATGCGGCGGCGCGGGACGGGTCACGCGCGAGAAAGATGGGAAATGGCTTAACGCAGTAACATGGCGGAATAACACACGATTTACACGAGCGTATGCCTACTTTCTGTGCCCAAATTCTTTAGGAATTTCCCAAATTCTACCAAATCTAGATCGAGATTTTCCATGGACTCCCCAAAACCGATGTCCCCATAGGAATCTAGATGGTACCCGTTTCCTAATAGGGTTGGTGAGTAAGTTTATGGCGCCGCTTTCTTTCAAGGTGTACCGATTGGATCCCGATCCGAAGCGCAAGTCCGCTCCGAGCGTAGACATAACCTCCAATCTCACGTTTGATTCCCGAATCTGGATCAGGATTTGTTGCGAGCTCTTTAATATGGGTATCCTCCGACGATTTAATGGGATCATCAGAGGATTCTAATTTACGAAATTCCAAATCGTATTTCGAATTACTTTTGATGAAAAATTATCGGATTGATAAAATAATAATAATAATAATAATAATAATAATAATAACATAGTTCCTGGCTGGGGGAGGACGCATAGGAGGTGGCGGTACGCATTTCGTCCCAAATGTCCAAAATTTGTACATGACTTTCGGCGATGTAACTTTTGATCATAACGTCGCTTGAAAAAAAAAACACATAGGTCGATAGCTTTTGATCTCCTTTTTCGAATAGCGTGCTCAAAATCAGCCTACGATTTTTTGGAAAAATTTATGACTATTTTTTTCGCAAAAATCGTATATTTTGACAGTGAAAAAAGCAAAACCGTCCATTGAAAAAGGCACTAATCGCGTATTTTTTATCACCCCTTTCATATCGCGTTGGAATTTTTCTTTAAAACAAAATGGCGGCTCCCATATAGCGCCTCAAAGTTATGATTTTTCATTTTCTTGCTCAAATCTCGATTATTTTACTGTGATTAACGATAGAAGATATGATTTTTTTGTATTTGTCGTTTTTTTTTGTTCTTTTTGTTGTAGTTTTCGTTTCTTTTGTTGATTCACATTTATTAATAAGCCGATCTTTAGCCGTCAATAAATATTTTGCCGTTGCCCGACTCTCACCACGGGGAGGTAAACGCTATTAGATTATTATTATAAAGTCTATTTTTTGTTTTTTGTTTTTTTTTTAATTTTTCGTTTTTTTCTGTTTTTTATTTTAGAAATTCTTTTTTATCCTTTTTTTTATTATGAATTTGTAACGATTATAGTTAGTCTACGTCTGTATGGATCAAATTGAAGCATACATTGTAATAATGTTTATTCTTCTAATGTCTATTCGAATAATGTCTATTCTTATAATGTCTATTCGAAAGAGGAGATCAAAGGCTATCGACCTATGCGTGTTTTTTCTTTTTTTCAAGCGACGCTCTGATAAAAAGTTACATCGCCGAAAGTCGTGTACAAATTTTGGACATTTGGGACGAAATGGGTTAATGCGTATATACCAGCCCGCATGGCTGGTGTGAACCCGTAAAAAGGATTCTGCAACTACTCAGAAAAAGAAAAATGATAATAATAATAACAATAGTAATAATATTGTTACTATTGTTTGTCTATTGTTGCTATTTTTGATATCATTATTATTATTCTTGTTTTTGTTATTATCATTACTATAATTACGCGGTTTTTCGGGATCGAGAACCTGCTCCACCACCTTAGAATTCATTCCGTTCACAAACGATTTTTAGTGTAATTCACCATCTTTTTTTCTGATAGTGGTCGTATAAGATATTTGTGAAAGAAATGCATAAGTATTCGATAGCGTAGTAGTTAGAGCGTTAGTTCGTTAGGCAGGCAGATAGGTAGATCAATTCCGAGGTTAGCAAATAAATTTTCAACGACCAGAATCATCGTTGGACTAACAAAAATCAATAAAAAAATTTAAAAAAGTAATTTTCATACAACATAATGTTTTTTTTTTCATTTATTTCGGGTTCAATGCGCGAATGGAGGCTATTGAGAGGTTTCAGGCTCAAACCCCGTTGTCAGCGATTTTTTTTTATAAAAGATATTTCTATTGCCCGGGTAACAATTAACAATTGTCAGTAACCCAAATTGCGGAAGATAAATAGATCTTATTGATTTATTTGGGGTTTTATATATAAGCCAGATATAACCCAGATTTTAATCGGATCTAGAGTGGGTACCATAATTGGAATCCAGTCGGTGACGATGACCAACAGAGGATCCCCCTATGAAATGAGTGTCCCACTTTTTCATGCATTTGAAGCGTCTTAGTGCCGTTTATTGTTAGGAAGCGTTCAGGTTGCAATGGCGATTTTTTCCAGGGTTCCTAACACTCATACGAAGAACGCCTAGAATCGTTTTCATTTAAAAAAAAAACCACGTATTTTAAATAATAAAATCCGAACTCACATTTCTCCCTTTTGTTCATGGCTTTCGCGTCATTCACGGTACACCGATATATAATTTTCAACTTTCCTTAATCTTTTAACGAGCTTCTAGGACTCACCTAAGAACCCCAAGGATCGAGAATTATTCATCGAAATATGGTTCCTTGTAAAATTAAATGTAATAACCTTTGTATAACATATTATTCTGTATTTTCCGATACAGTAAACGTCGTTCAGGTCTGTCGACCACTTTTATCCCCCCTTTTCTCGGGAGAATTTAGGAGTGCAGAAAATACCAGATGAGGAGCGATAAGATAATAAGAGAGGTTGACAGAATTAAAATATCTCTAGTGCATTAAAAGTACAGGAGAAAGTATCGTACAAAAATTCTTACATTTTTTAGAAGAAACAATTATCAATTCTAGGGGTTTTTGGATGAATCCTAAAAGCGTGTTAAGAAATTTGGGAAAGCTGCAAACTATCGATATATCGGAATGACGTACAAACTGCAAACAAACGGGTAAAATGTGCATTAGACTGTTTCAAAATAAATCGATAATTTTTTTTTTGCTTTGCACAATCTTAAACTATACTTGGACATCAAAAAATAATCCTTGCCAAAGGAGGGGCCGATCCTTCAAGATTTAGAGGTGTCTCATCAGACTTTTGTCATTTTTGTTTCGTTAATACGTGAATAATTAATTTGCATGGATGCAAAAAACTTTTTTCTAGTCCTAAAATAATGAATATATTCCAAACTTATGTATAAATACTGAATATACTAGAAAAAACGATCTTGATGATCGCAGCAACAATTATCGGTCGATATATACGTCGATAAATGCAAAAAAAAAAACAAAAAAAAATACGAAAGACAATATTAATAACCTCCTACTTTCCTTTTAAAGTACTTCCTACTTTATACTTTCTCCTACAATTAAGTAGGAGATTATTAACTACTGATAAATAACGTTTTTAAGAAAATTTTTATAAAAATCGAAATTTATTGTTTTTTTCATTTGCTAACATGTTATTATTTTGTTCAATTAATCATAAAGTCCTGTTTGCTAATAATAATAATTTGTACTCGATTGACAAAATAGAGTAAGAGTTGAATAATCATTAATGTTATTGAGAAAAGCGATGTGGGGTTAGAAAAACAGGCGTGCAAAGGTACCCGCGCGCCGATACGACGTGCCGCACTAGATAAATTAATTTATCTCTACCAGTAAACATAATTTCTCCATTAATAAAAACTACGTTTTTCATGGAAAATTTTACGTAGAATGGGATGGTTGTATTAAGAAATAGTTAAAATTTGGGGGCCATGGTTAAAAATTGATTTAAACATTTCAATTGTTTATAACAATATGAAATTTTTTATAAATTTTTTTGAAAATGTGTAATGGTCGAACGGGTTAAGTGAGATAGAAATGAAGTTGAACTCGAGATACTTTAGCTTGATGGTTTATTGGTAAATTAGAATGTTTGGGAGTGCACGTCTGGATTGATTGATGGTTGATGAAGAACTGCAGTGCTAATGAGGTGAAGGAAGGAGAGGACTTAATGAGAGTGGAGGGGATGTCGTCAAGACAGAGGAACAAGGCCCGTGGGACCAAGGGCAAACTGGAGCTAAGGTGCTGACGGTTGTGAGATTGACCGGAAAGGAGTATTAGGTTTAGCTGATATGTAAGGTTTAAGCGCGCGAGTGGACTGGTAGCGAGAGTGAAGTTGATGAGCTGGCGTGGGAAAGGAAAAGAGTTTTTTAGGCTATAGGACGGGGCCGTTACAAATGTTTTTTTCTCAAAATTACTCTTTTATCTTGAAAATGAAAAAAAAGTTTTCTCTAGCTTAAAAATAACCAGAGTTATGAATTTTTGAAAATGAGTCTCCAAGGCAAAAAACACGAAAATCTCAAACTTTCAACCCCCTCTATTAAAGAAAAAAAAAAAAAAAAAAAAAAATCCTCGAACACGTATCTTTTTTTTTTCGACATAGAAGCCGTAAAAAAGTTTCAGCCAAATAAAAAATGTGTCAGCCAGAATGGTGTTCGGTTTGTAAAAGAATTAGTCATTAACGAAATAAAAAAAGACAAAAGTCCGATGAGATACCTCTAAATCTTAAAGGACCGGCCCCTCCTTTCGCGAGGATTATTTTTTGATGTCCAAGTATAGTTGAGATTGTGTTCAGCAAAAAGAAAAATTATCGATTTATTTTGAAACAGTCTAATGTGCATATTAGATTTTTTTTCGAAATTCGGGGTATTGAAAAAATAAGAAGCGATTTTAGGCATTCTTCGTATGAGTGCCGGGAACTCCGAAAAAAATCGTCATTTCAGCCCGACCGCTTCCTATAATAAGAAATAGCAGAACGAAATTTCAAACGTTATAAATAAAGAGTGGGACGCACATTTCACAATGTGCGCAAAAACAAGTAGGTGAAGGCCCGTTTTGATCTTTCGAGAAATGCCTGACTTAGCGATTTTAGTTGGGCATCCCTGAAATGAAATTTCTGTGAACGGCAATGAGGAACTCCGCCGGCTTCGGTATCGTAAGAAATATTGAATCTTGTGTAACATTTGGGGCTATAGGGGATCGAATTCGTGAATTACCCAATTCGGAAGCGGTTTCCTAGATGTTTTATGGCATCAGGCTCATAATTTAACAGTTAGCACCCCGTAAACTCATGAAAATTGTCTGCAAACTGAATACTGGGCGAGTAAAGTCACGCCTCAGGCTTGAAAGAAGCGTTAATGGAACATTTGCAAATTATATGCACAGCAAATTATTCACGGATATGTGTAAATTTTTGGATCAATGCTGTTTCTCTAATTTTTCACGAGCATGAACAAATATATATTCAATGGACAGGGTTTTGATTCGTCTAGAATCTAATGGCTAGAATTTCCGGAATTAAACTATACAATGTTTATTAAATTCATTTCCATTCTAGACCACTTTGGTTTTAGATAAACATTTATACAGTTCCATATTGAATTTCCACATTTTCTGTTCAATACACGCTCCAGATAAAGGTCTCCAGAAATATTTGGTCAAATTTCGAGCCATTGGTTTGATAGCTTAGGAGTGGCATTATTTAAAAAATTAGTACACGCTCTGTTTTAACGTCAGTTGTGAATGTGATCATGTGTTGTACATTCGACTTCTTTCTCCTGATAAGTATTTTTTTTTATGTATAATAACAGTGTTTTTTTTATCTTCTCTCTTATATCAAGCTTTGACTGACAGCCTCGAGGAAGCATTGCACAGTGATGAATTCGCCATTACCGTGACACATATCAGGCCGAAGAAATCGAACACAGTCGAGACCCTACTTGCAGCCCAATTTACAAGACCTAAGACCAAGTTTGTCGTTACGCTCGATCGCCACATGAAACGAAGTGAGTAATAAATGTAAATTCATTCATCTAAATCGCATAGTTACATGTGATAGTGAGCCTCATCTTCGGGTGTTCTTTAATAGCCAATCCGATGGTCACTCACTCTGTAATGGTCTTAATTAATTTTAAATGGCGACTGTTTTATAAGAGCAATGATAATAATCACTTGCTATATGATGAGCTATTATATGATTTGCTATATGATTTGCTATTTTCCATAGCAAATTTTTTCTAAGTCAATCCGTCAATCCCTTGGTCTACGATAGTCATTCGAATATTCATTTGATTATAGCCTCCCACGACATAACGTTGTTCTATGAAAGTAGTTTCTTTCTGATGGATCCCCTGGCTTAAAAGATGTGGAATGTATTTTTTTAGAGCAGCTGGCCCGAGTCGAAATTTTCAAGCCTCTTTAAGACCTCTCGGGCCTCCAATTGCGGAGTTTGAAGGCTCAAAAGAGGGTTATGAGGCGTTTGCTTTGATATTAGACCCGCCGAAACCTGCAAAAGTGTAAAGAGGTTTCGTAGGTCGGCGCAAGACCCTCCAGAGCCTCTTTTTGTCCTCTTTGCGCAGATGCCTCGCAGACCCTCCGAAACCTCTTTTGGGCCTTTCAAATGCCTCGCAGACCCTCCAAAACCTCTTTTTGCTTTTTTTCCGTTGCCTCGCAGACCCTCCGAAACCTCTTTTTGACCTTTTGCAGATGCCACGCGAACCCTCCAAAACCTCTTTTTAGCCTTCTAGATACCTCGCAGACCCTCCAAAACCTTTTTTTGCCTTTTTCGGATTCTTCGCAGACCCTCCGAAACCTCTTTTAGGCCTCTTGCAGATGCCACGCAGACCCTCCAAAACCTCTTTTTGGCCGTTTGCAGATGCCTCCAGACCGTCCTTTAGGCCGTTGTAGGAAGCTCAGATGCACATACGATGTGCATAAATCGTTAATTTCGAGCTTCAAAATTAATTTAAAAAAAATCATAATGTATTTATCGTGATAACAATATAACATAAATAGTATATCAAGAAAAAAAAAGTTCTACGTTGATATTCACTCATTACAGAATTTCTGTCTGAGCCGAGATTCGAACCGCCTACCTACAAGTTTCCTACCTAATGTCTGCTTACTAACCCGGGACGCTACCTATTGTGCTATCGACTACTATTGAAATTCGTTTCATCGATTCTCCCATATACGCTGCATGCTGGCTCACACTTACAAAATTGAATGCGTCATTACCATTTGACTATTTTGATTAGTAATAGAATTTATTTTCACTTAACTTTGCTAGTTTTATAATGAATGTTACATATTATTTCAATAACGGAACCATTCTTTCAAGATTACATATTCTTAAAGTATGAAGGAGTTGATTCGATCAACTATTATTCGTTTCCCCCTTTTTCCATCATCTCTTGAACTTGCAAACAATCTTAAAGATACTATTATATGTATAATATTAAGATATTATGAAAAAAAAATTTGGATTTTTCATTCTTCTACCCCTCAAAACTTGAGTTTTAATAGAAAAAAAACGTTCTCGCAAACAGGGAGCTCTGTAGCTTAAGTGGTAGCTGCCGTTCATTGGACGTTTCTAATTATAACAGCCAATTAACGTCTATGACGCGCTTTTAAAAAAAAAAAATTGAGACCATGAGGATTGTATTTCGAATCAAGAAAAAAAAATTTTACTAAATAAATTTTTTTTATGCCTAAATTATAATTTTTTATAAAAAAATCGAAACAATTTTGGGTTGAAATTTTTTTCTTGATACCATTGTGTTCTACATAAAAGTTTAAATCAATTTTATTCATAATAATAATTTTGCGATTAATAATTATTTATAAATTGTCATAAACAAATCGTATCTGGTGAAATTTTTTTTAATGATAATTTTTTTCCTCGACTCAAATACGTACTGCCGTGGTTCGTTATTCTCTTGCTGAAATAGGAAATCATTAGTCTCAGGGAAGATAGTATATAAGCAAATTTATTCACCTTTAAAAATTTTTCTGCTATGACTGTATAAAAAAAAAAACGCAAAATGGCATTTATTTATTTAGTTTACGTTTTTTTTTGCATAATCTCATAGCGGAAAAATTGTTAAAGGTGAATAAATTTGCTTATATACTATTTTCCCTGAGACTAATATGATTTCCTATTTCAGCACGATAATAAGGAACCATAGAGTACGTATTGGAGTCAAGAAAAAAAATTATCACGAAAAAAAAAATCACCAGATACGAATTGTTTATGACACTTTATAAACAATTTTTAATCGCAACATTATTATTATGAATAAATTTTATCTAAATTTTCATGTAGAACACGACGATGGTGTCAGAAAAATAATTTTCAACCCAAAATTGTTTCGATTTTTTTATAAGCAATTAGAATTCAGGAAAAAAAATTTATTCAGTGAAATTTGTTTTTTCTGAATTCGAAATACAATCCTCATGGTCTCAAATTTTTCCTTCCAAAAAGTTCGTCATAGACGTTAATTGGCTGTTATAATTAAAAACGTCCAATGAGCGGCGGCTTTCACTTAAGCTACAGAGCTCCCTCTTCGCGAGGATGTTTTTTTCTATCAAAGCTCAAGTTTTGAGGGATAAGAGCATGAAAAATCAAAAAAAAAATTTTAATTATCCTGGTATATATTATATATAAATTTGTTTTATATCTATTAATAAACTTGAAACATAAATTTCCATTTTTTGGTAGTTATCACTTAATTGCGAAATCAATCAGTACGGAGTTAAAGGAACAAAGTATTATCAATATTATTATTTTTTTAATAATAACAGAACACCACAAATTCTCTGCGATTCTCATAAATGTTTTTAAAGTGCATTATGGAAGCACACAGCAATTTCATCAATTCCACACAAAAAAAATCATTCTTTAATCAAAAATATTTTAATTCTCAATTTAAGTTCCAATTTACAAAATTATTCTTGATTCAAGAATTTTTTTCTAGACGTAACGATCTCTTCTGCTGACCTTCTCATGACCAAAGACGATTTTTTCTTTGAAGTTTTTCAGACTAAATCGTGCATATTCTTTAGGACCTTGAAGAAATGATCGATGTATAAAGTATGAATTTCATTATGTGTGTAATTACATATAAATAGCAGTAAATAATTTTATAATGAGGACGTACCAATAAACAGTGGATTTGAGATCATTTTCAATTTACAATGCTATTCCTCTATACTTTATATACCCACACAGCTCGGTCGGTAGTAATTTATGAATGAAAGTTGCGTTTTGTTTTATAAAAAATTTTAATTCGTATTCTTATATAAAAATTGCCGATACTATGTGTTCAGTATAACAGAATCCGCTGAATTTTTCTGAATTTTGTTGTAATTTTTGGCGACCGTTTTTTACAAAAAACTTTTAGATTCATAATTATATTATAAAATACAGAGTTATGGAAATAATAAAACAATCCAATTCTAATAAAAGTAAAAAGTAGTATTCAGTAGAAACCCCCCCCCCCCCCCCCCCAGTATTCTGCTTTGACCCTATACAACCTCCCTCGGATCCAACGTCTTCAATCGCGATCGTCCTTCGCCTGATGCGTTGGACCCAAAAGAGGCTACGTAGGTTTGCAAGAGGTTTGGAAGGGTTAGCGGAGTGGCGATGTGAGGCTTGGGAGGGTTAGCGGAGTGGCGATGTGAGGCTTGGGAGGGTTAGCGGAGTGGCGATGGGAGTCTTGGAAGGGCTAGCGGAGGGTGATGTGAGGTTTTGGAGGGTTAGCGGAGGTTCGCGAACTGCACCGAATTTTGAAAAAAAGGCCTGGTAGGGTCGAAAGAGGGTCGGCGGTTCGTGCATTACAAAGGAAAGAGGTTCGTGGGCATTCAAAAGAGGCTCGAAATTTCGACTCGGGGGGGGGGGGGGGGGCGTTATGAATGTAAAAAAAAGTAATAAGGAACCAGTCTCAAATTGTCTATGCCTCTTTTAAATAAAAACAGTTGTGACTACTATGAAATAAATGATAAATCATCGATAATGGCAGATTGCTGAAAAAAAAAACTCACAGATCCGAAGGCTAAAGTTATTAATTTTTCAATTCCATCCTCTCAGTTACAATTGAAACGGTGGAACATGACAATCAACGTATGGAACATCTCGTGGTGGATTCAATGAACGTTTCTGTGCCCATTAAGAACATAATTTTTTACGTTCGTCAGCAGCAACCATCGTCTCACATAGACGTCTACGTCGATTGTATTCACGAAGGTTCGATACCATTGAAAATGACATTCCGCGATATGGCGGAACTCGATCTCAAGGATTCGGCTATTGAAGTGGTAAGTTTCGAAATTTAAATATATATTATATTTGTCCTTTGAAAGAGAAATACTATTTTCTAAAAGTGCCTCAACTTAAAATATTCCGAAGCATTTTACTTTTTTATACGTGACAGTTTTTCGCATTCTTTATTTGCACAAGCGTGGGTAAGCCCTGCGACGGGAATCAGAATTAAAGAGGATAATATAATGATAATAATAATAGTTTGATAGAATGCAACGGCGATATATAAGCAAATGAGTTGGGAGTTCTCGACGGGCTATTCGAGCATCATCAACGATGAACATTTGATCCCACGTAATTCCTAGCTCACACCTAGAAATCCAGGTTTCACAATCTATAATCATTCTATATCATTCGGTATAAACCGCATGACTGTACTTCACCCACAGGCGTCCTGATGACGAGTTACGTTCAACGGTCAAGTGTTTGACCACATAGAAGACAAAATTTACCGTTTCTGCACGGAAAAAGAATTTTCTGTGAATTCTAGTCATGTTTCCATCATTTTTTACAGTTTTGTTAATAGAGAATGCCTCTCGGGAGGAAAACTTCGGAAATTCTTTAGAATTTGAAATAAAAAGCATTAAGTGATAGAATGAATTTTTACAGTGTGAAAGTGTAAATAGAGTTAACCACTGTGACAAATTGTACAAATTGTGAAATCAATTATAATATAAAATAGCGCATCTATTTGGGTTTAATGTTTGAGAAATTGCAAAGTGAACTGTAAAAAATAAAAGTTTAGAAGATTTTGAAAAGCGCGGGTCGAATTAGCATAATAAATGTAGTTTATTATCTATAAATTAGCAATTGAATCGATGAACGAATTTAAAACTGCTGTTCCATTATTTTTGAAAATACTGTGAATTTTGCAAAAAAAAATCGTCATTGACCGGAATTTGAACCCGCGATCCTCGGCAGTAAACGAATTCAACACTTTCGATCCTTAAATAATCATTAAAAAAGAAAAATTAAAGATTTGGAGATTTTTTTACGAGTGTTTCCGGCTTGGTGGTCCGGACGTTTTTCCGTCGAAATTAATTTTGAGCCTACCTGAGATTTTACCTGAAACCTACCTAACGACCGGCACTATACCATTACGCTATTGATTTTATGAACGCTTATTGATCCTTATGAATTTCTTGTTTGTGTCGTATTTTCCATACACATTTTAAAACTGTAATTTTTCCATCATTTTCACAGTTGAATTCGACGAAAGCGTGCTACAATTTTTCTTTATTTCAATTTCTGTTTTTCATAGAGAATTTAGTATTTTTTGTTGTGTTACATTCATAAAAATACTCTCTCTCTCTACACAGATCATTTTAATGCGTCAGTTTTTAAATTTTTCTTGTACAAATCTATTGGTTTTTTATTTTATCCATAGCGAAATTCATTGCGAGCATTTACAAAACACTGTGAAGAGATTAATTTACTGTGTTAAACTGCATTTTTCTCTTCATCGTTGTATTTTTTAAATTTCAGTTATTATTTTTTGAAATGTCTTTTTTTCCGGAGAGTCGTTGCATCGATTGGCGCTTCTAAAAAGAAATAGAAAAATTACGTACTGACATATTTTTATCTCTATTCATCGAAGCCGAATCACTATAAGAAATTACTGAGACTGTAGGAGGAAATAGCTAATAACTATACTGGTTTAACTACTACGAGTCGAGAAATAATCTTGCTGGGCTTAATTAGATGTCTCAAGCGTAATTTACTCCGCATCCCGATTTCCCTCGGTCTACCACGATCTCGTTCTCCGCACAAATATAACAACGCTCACACGTACAGTATACCCGACGCAATAACGATTTGATTTATACAACCGATGACGCCCCATAGCTTCGTGGGACGATCAAGTCATTCCGAATATGGCCAGCGAAACATACACCATTCACATTAAAAGTCAGCCTAGGAGTAAACAACATTGCCCAACTTGCGCTCTGTCAACGAGCACAAGCCCATACCAGCTAGGGAATCTGCTTTAACTCAATGTATACATATGGGTCATTCCACCAATTGTACGCACAAGTTGTACCGGTGGGTCGGAATTAAAAAAAACTAATGACTTCATTCGAAAGTTTTTATCGAAAATACCTGACATGATTTTTTCAATTTTTTTCGTCCAGTATTTTCGGAGCAATGCGGGCTCAAAATTTTCGAATTTTCGAAAACATCGATTTTTGAATTACAAATATCCATTCCCAGTCGAGAGATAGAAAAAAAAGTCATTGCAATCTTTTTTTTTTTTTTAAAGTTTGATCATTTTGAAAAAAATTGTTGTGACTTTCTCTAAAGTCATAAAGACTATCAAAAGTTAATTAAAATTTTTAAAACCAATTTTTATCTTCTTGCCGACATATTTAGATTGATGAAACTATTTTTTTTTCGAAAAGCTGAGATTTTTTATATGAGAAACATCTTTTTTTTTTAGATGGGATGCGTGCAAGCCGAACTTACAAAAAAAAAAGTTTGTGGTATGTGTTCCTGTCGTGACGGCCGCTTGAACTACAAATGGTAAATTGAAAATATAATAACCAAAAGTTTTTCAGAATACTTTGAATCGATGAATGCCGTTTTAAAATTGAAGTTCCATTGAAATTAGGAATAAAAAAAATATCAAGCGATTTCGGGAATCAAAAATTTTTTTTTAACTTCCTTTGAATTTATTGAAGTTGAAATTTTTTCACAGTGCAATATCGAGGAGTATTGTCAAGATCGATAATATAATGGTTAGATTGTGATCCTTTTACAGCTTTGGCAAACCTTGGTTCAACATACTCACGACACGTCTTATAGTGTTCCTTTGGAACAAAAGCAAAATCGATATTGTCAAAGGATTCGTCGAACAATGCTTGTAGTATCAGGATTGCATTTTTTGTCGTGATCTGAAGAGACCCTCTGATGGATTCACAGGTGCCATAAAACAACCAGCCTCTCAAAAGACCCTTCAGATGGGGACAAAAATGCAATCCTGACACCACAATAAGCATTGTTCGATTAGGCAAGCGAATACATTGACAATATTGATTTGGCTTTTGTTCCGAAGGAACACCATAAGACGTGTCGTGAAGTATCTTGCACCAAGGTTTGAAAAAGCTATGACCGTAAAAGGAACACAATCTATCCATTATATTATCACGCTTGATAATACTCCTGGATATTGCACTGTGAAAAAATTTAACTTCAATAAATTAAAAGGAAGTTTAAATAATAAATTCTTGATTCCTCAAATCGCTTCATATTTTTTTTAGTCTTAATTTCCCATGAAACTTCAATTTTAAAACGGCATTTATCATTTGAAAGTATTCTGAAAAACTTCTGGTTAATATATTTTCAATTTACCATTTGTAGTTCAAGCGATCGTCGCGACATGAACACATAACCACAAACTTATTTTTTTGTAGGCTCTGTTCGCACGCATCCCATCTCAAAAAAGATGTTTCTTATTTTAAAAAAACCTCAGCTTTTCGAAAAAAAAAATTAGTTCCATGAATCTAAATTTGTCAGCAAGGAGAGAAAAACTGGTTTTAAAACTTTAAATTAACTTTTGATAGTTTTTATGACTTGAGAGAGAGTCGTTATATTTTTTCCCAAGAAGATCAAACTTTTTTACAAAAAGAAAGATCACAACAATTTTTTTCTATCACTCGTCTGGGAATGGATATTTAAAATTTTTAAATCAATGTTTTCGAAAATTTGAAAATTTTGAGCCCTCATTGCTCCGAAACTACTGGACGAAAAAAAATTGAAAACAATTATGGATGGTATTTTGGATAGGGACTTTTGATTGGCGTAATTGGTTTTTTTCAATTTCCGACCTACCGGTACAACTTGTGCGTATAATTGGTGGAATGACCCATCTATAAAGCTCACATGGATCATGTACCATAGATCGGAGTGTACGATGGCGTAAACCATTGAAAATTATTTTCTGAGGCATTCGTCTTATTAATCAGTTTCAGTAATGGGTTGAATATTTTTTGCCAATCGTCGGTCATTTTGTTCGAATGTTAAGGATATTTTGTACAAAACTTATTTCTGTTGGATCTTACTGTTGTTGATCATCCATTTTTTCGAAGCTTGGTTTTTTGAATTGTTGAAAATTTAGGATTTCTGTCTTAGCAAACGAGTGCATTCATATTTAAAAAAAAAATTGCGCCCACATTTGAATTTATTCTTTTGAAAAAGAGTTCATTTATGACTCTTATACCAACCTGGTGGACTGGACCAACTTATCATTGGTTGTCTCGGGCAATCATCCAGTCCAAATCCAATTTAGTTTCAGCTGTTCCCATTCATCAACAGTCGATAGACAGTTACCTTGACGAAAACGAATTGAGTTGAAACCACTCGAAAGTTTCCACCCGAGGTTAGCTTACGTCATTGTTTTAACCATGAAACCGACTAAAATCTAACCATTTGAAAGTAGCGTCTACCGTTGATTAGAGGTTTGTTCATCAGAAACAAACCAAATTTCAACCATATGGCAGGATCAGGGTTAAGCTTCGGTCGGTTTTCATAGAAACAACCATCTCATTCAACCACCTCGTTATTCCTCAATTGTTAGAACTCGGTTGACTTTTGGTTGTATTTTACCACTAGTCATCCCGTTGTTTTCGGAATTGAAGCTAATTGGTCAAGTCATGAACTAAGATTATTTCATGGGTTCTATACGAAAATCGTAATATGACGAGATTAAACGTTCTTTGCAGTTCAAAGAGAGAAAGTATCGAACTAAGATTTACCAAACGACAACCGTCGACGATGCTCTGAGACGCGAACACTGCCCTACCAATCTTCTGGATCTCGAGGAATCGATCTTCGGCCAGACTACTCCGTCGTACAGTACAAGGATCAGGAGGCGTGGTGATCAACAGATTCAAGAGGTGCCTGGTAAGTGACGATTCCATCTTGGGATTTATGTGGAAGCATTATAGCGAATTTCGCCAACTTTGTTTGAGCCAACAGCTGTTACGCGAACCGTGGTTACCGTTATACAGCTAATATGATAGAAAGCCGGGACAATTAAGATAATGCCGTAGTAAGCGATCATATAGGTCCTATCAGCCTAGTTTATTCGATTATCCTTAGTTATCTTAACAGACGTTAGTATTCATGAACGTTGGTTGGAATCACGGTGTATATGTCAAGCATTTTGTCATTCTATATTCACCATCGGACCAATCAACCTAGGTCAGGTAGATACCTACGTCAATTTTTGCTTTTTGACCTGAAAGTTCCAGAGATTGTATACAAGAAATATGCCTAGTTTTCTTATGAGGGTTTTCGTTCTTGCCACATCGCAACTATGGAGATATATGAAGTTTTTGCTCGTTAGGTCAGGGCGAGGAAGATATATGCCTGACAGAGGCACTCGCGTGCTAGGCTATTCCTCATTCAAAAACGATATCTCAAAACTAGACTGTCAATCATGCCGAAATTTGCGCAGAAAGTCTGGGTGGTCTTATTCCACGATTCTGTAGTTTCTCATGCAGATCTTAAAAGTAGTTTGGGTACTACGATAAAAACATGACGTGAAAACGCGTTTGGTATAAACGTAACACGTAACAAGTGCCGATTTCAATCGCAATTATCTCCCGTTTGGAACGATCAATCCATCTAAAATATCACTGGCGTTCAGATAGCATTTTAAATTGGTATTTAAGCAATGTTTGAGAAAAGTCTTTAAGGTTGTATGAGCACTAGGCTTGATATCGGATTTTGTAAAAATGAATTTTTTGTGTATTGTAGTTGAGGTTCGATGTTTTGTGTCTTAAAAAATCCACTGCGCCTTAACGACCGTCTGAGCGAAATATGAATCATTAAAATCACAGAATTTTACACGCAGCTTATAGTGAGAATAACATTGTAACCCCTACGACTAAAAAGTTCATATATTTCTATATCAGATGTCATCATCTATCAGATCAGATAAGATATATCAGATCAGATACGTGGAGTATATATGTATTGAATATCGGGAATTCGAACGATTCATTAAAGAAGAGGAGTCAACGAATATCTCAATTAGAAGTATCGAGTTGAAGTCGATAAATTGTCATGAAAATTAACGATTTTGTACCCTCATAGAATCTCGGTAACCTCGTACCTCGTGATTCACCGCATGCATATCTATACATATACCCTTATCCAAACTATTCTATTCGCCAACAGCTGTCACTTCGAAAATACGAAACTATAAAACATATATGTAAGTTGACTACGTCCAACGTTGCCAAATCAGCAGTGTACCACCGGCTAACTCGAAACGAGCTTGACTCCCGTAAATAAATCAACTTAAGGTAGTCCTGTCATGAAAGCATTTCAAAATATAGTTCTTCAATTTTGTATATATAGAAGCTTTAGTATCGACCTTCATGTCATGAAATCTCAAGCTCGATTATAGATCGTTGATTACAAAGTGTAATTAAATACTGAAAATCGGCACTGATACATGGGTGTACATTGGTCATTTACGATAGCAGCATCGAATCACGTATTGAGGTCAATAATTAGTAGACTAAGATCGGAGATGGAGAAAAAAGCATCACTCGTTTGTTAGATATTACGGATGTTCTCTGTTAAAAAAAAAGTGAAGAGTTATTGGAAATTTAAGAAAATAATATCATGCTAATGGAGACGATACTGAAACGAGCCAAATGCAAATGCCACACTAGGAAGATGGCGTAGATGTTTGGTAATAGCGCATTAAAGCAGATATATAGCCAGGCTATATACGTATCGTGTCATACCAGAGAACATAGATAATAGATTTTCTATCTCTTCTGCTTTTGCTTGCGATTCACAAATTTCCTCTTTTTTTTCCATATTTAGCTCTCACAATTACTATGTTTACGTGCACAATATTTACTACTTGGTCAGTAAGGTCATAGATAGACGTTTACATGATACTTTATTTTCATTGGATAATGTTTTCGTTGATATTTACATGATCTCGAGCATTACGCAAGAAAACAGTTAAAAACGTTTAGAAAATGTGTCCTAAAGTAAAAGTGGGACAAAGACTGTTTGTAAAAATTACGAAAAATGTGTGAAATTGAATCGATGGTAAAAAACCCTAAAAACTTAAAAAGTTGTTTCAATAATGAAAAGCTGATAAGATGTAGGCGAACCGCCTCGGTCAAATTCTGTAGAAGTGAACCACCGCGGTTGAATTCTGTAGAAGTGAACCGGCTCGGTTAAATTCTGTAGAAGTGAACCGCCTCGGTCAAATTCTGTAGAAGTGAACTGCCTCGGTTAAATTCTGTAGAAGTGAACCGCCTCGGTCATATTCTGTAGAAGTGAACCGCCTCGGTCAAAATCTGTAGAAGTGAACCGCCTCGGTCAAATTCTGTAGAAGTGAACCACCTCGGAATAATTTCTCTGTAGAAACGAACCTCTTGGTTCGCTCTGTAGAAATGAACCTCTCGGTCCGTTCTGTAGAAACGAACTTCTGTAGTACGAAATTCTGTAGAAACGGACTCTGTAGGAACGAACTCTGCAGGAACGAACTCTGTAGAAGTGAACTCTGTAGGACTAAACCGTCTCCCCACAAATCCTATCTGGGCCCTTATTCTGTTAAGTTTTTATGTTTGTCACAACTTCTCACCACAACATAGGCGAGATTTAATGGCCAGGACGCATGCGCATGTCGATGTTTTTAGATTTGATTGTCCAATAGGTCCGTGAAAACAGTGATATGAGCGTTGAGCTTTTTTGCGAAAGGGATAAGTGCGTGATTCGGCGGCTGGATGTGCTTTCACGCATATCCTATGGAGTAACCAAGAATAGTCTATAGTGACATAGCTACATACATCTTGTGATGAAAAGCAGCTTGGGTTTCATCACTTTTGGACAATACACGATAAAGGATTAATAATATATGAGGCATTCCACATCAACCTGAACACTTCAAAACCTTAATATCTTGAATTTTTCTGCAATCGATATATGCTATAGTACTCTTTAAAACAAAAATATTTATATGTATTAAATTTACGGTGGCATTGATAGGGGTGAAATTACAGGAAAATGCGATTTTTGCTTGTTTTTTCTCCCTGGTCTTATTACATGGAAATAGTGTGTCGGAGCGAAAAATTGCTAGGAATTAATTTTGTTGTTTTTGTTGCAAGGATAACAAAAAAAATTTTTAGAAGGCAAGGTTTTACATTTTTCATGGAAAAAAACCTATTTAAAAAATAAAAATCGATTTTTGGACGATTATGACAGTTTAAAAAAATTTGAAATATATTTTTTTTAATTCCTTGAAATTTTTTTAAAAGGCATACGTCTCTTTCCAGATGGAGAAATTCAATCTAACGGCTCAGCAAAAAAAAAAATGGGGAAAAAAAATTTTATGCAAAATTTGAAATAAAAATGTTATATAATGCGAGTATATTTCTCAATATATTTTCGAATATTTTGTAAATAAATATTGAGAAATATACTCGCATTATATAACATTTTTATTTCAAATTTTGCATAAAATTTTTTTTTACAATTTTCTTTTTTTTTTTGCTGAGCCTTTAGATTGAATTTCTCCATCTGGAAAGAGACGTATTCCTTTTGAAAAAAATTCGAGGAATTCAAAAAAAAATATTAAAATTTTTTTTAAACTGTCATAACTGTCCAAAAATCGATTTTTATTTTTTAAATAGGTTTTTTTCCATGAAAAATGTAAAATCTTGCCTTCTAAATTTTTTTTTCGTTATTCTTGCAACAAACACAACAAAATTGATCCTTAGAAATTTTTCGCTCCGACACACTATTTCCATGTAATAAAATCAGGGAGAAAGAACAAGCAAAAATCGCATTTTCCTGTAATTTCACTCCTATCAATGCCACCATAAATTTAATACATATCAATATTTTTGTTTTAAAGAGTACTATAGCATATGTCGATTGCAGAAAAGTTCAAGATATTAAGGTTTTGAAGTGGTCATGTTGACGTGGAATGCCTCATATATATATATATATATGAAGCAAATCACACCAAGTGGGCTACTAAAAAATCGTGTGATCTCGAAATATTATGAAACATTTTTTTAAAGGTTATTCGAGTGTCGAGGTATTTTGTGAGGTCCCAACTTTTGACTTTGACCCCCACGGTGATACACGGTAAATAATGTATATTCAATGTTTTTCCAATAAATTTAATGGGGGCGTTGGATAACATCGAATATTTGTCGTAAGGAGCAAGTGTTTTCATCAGTTAACCTTAGAAAACACTTGGAAGATATGGACTCTCCACCATGCCAATTTTTCTGTGGTTTGTTATGAAATCAACGAAAGTTCTCTTAAAGTTATAGAAAAATAAAAATGGGCGAACTCGACGAAAAAAAATATTATTGCCTTGTCTTGCTGGAAAATACACGAAGAGAATTCTGGACAGCTTCAAAATAGATGAGATTATAAAATATATTCGAAAACCTAAATTTTATGTTAAGGTGTTTTTTTGTGCAATGGATCGTTTTATATGTAAAATGGATTTAAAAAAAAAAAAAAAAAAAAAAAATTGATATCCAAATTTGGGGGTGTAAAATCAGATTTAAAAATTTGAAAAAATTCAGCTTGCTTATGACACTCGAATAACCTTTAAAAAAATGTTTCATAATATTTCGAGATCACACGATTTTTTAGTGGCCCACTTGGTGTGGTTTGCTTCATATATCAGTGATTCAGAAACAGCACGGAACATACAGTGGAATCGCGTTAACTCGAACCTCTGTGACTCAAAAACCTCTATAAGTCTGAGATTCAGTCTGTCCCCTTGAAAGTACTTATACATAGTTCGAAAACTTCGATAGATAAGACGAAATCTCTCTTACTCGAAGAAATTAGCTCTTTCCTTGAGTTTCAAGTCAGCGAGATTCGACTGTATATAAGGAAGTAGTCACTCTACATTTGATGTATGTGTTTGTTGTTTTATATACTTATCGCGAAATAATAAAAATTATTTTTTATTATTTACTAATTAATTAATTATTGCTATTACTATTACTATTACTATTACTATTATGCGAAATAATAAAAATTATTTTTTATTATTTACTAATTAACTAGCTATTACTAAATAATTAATATAACAACAATAATAATAATAAAATTATATAAATTATAAAAAATTAATAAATATAAATATTTTTGAGTGAGATACTCTATATCGTGGTTTCAAATGGTGTGACAATAGATATGAAGGAACCTAACACCTTTCGATCAAAATATATTTCACACGGTAATTTCACATGGTGATTATAGGCTTTGTATACATGTATAAAACAGTTCATTGAACGTATATTCAAAAAAATGAATATCTGTAAAAGGGATTAAAATAAGTGAAAATGGAAATGAGATTGTAATACTTTCGCAATCTAATGGTAAATATGATAAACGTGTATATTATGAAAATAATTTTGATTCACACAAAGATGAAGAAATGGCATGAAAATTACGAAATCATGATAGAAACTAAATGATACTGGATCATTATATATTGTTGATAATTGGTACGTTTACTAATCGGTCTTTGTTGATCATGATAGTATCTTTTAAAGTTCGACCAACCCTGGTATTCGGAATGAGAGGACCCACGAATTTCGGTACGCTGGCGATGACATTCTTTGCTTGCAGTAGTCCTAAGTCCTGGACAGGTGATCTGCGGCAAAAAAATCAAACATATTTTTATTCTGTACAATATTTTGTCTAAGTTGAACTAGAATGAAGAAGAAATATTGAAAAATAAAATAAAAGTGAGCGATCGAAGGGGATGTTTAGTTTTTTCCAAACATTTTTGCAGTTTTTTGTTCATAAAATAAAAATGTTTAAATATTTTTGAATAATTCTAATCGACTTATACACAATATTGTATAGAGTAATAGGATGATAGAATAATAGAACAGGATGACGTATACAAAAAAATTCATAATTATATAATTAATTTACCCTTTGCACGTCAATTAACAAATATAATTCTGGAGAACCACGTGCGGTGTCAATATCAAGTTTTTTATATAGGCTTGTATGACTGTGAACGAGGCGATACTAGACGGTAATTTTCATTTACCTGTTAATTAACTTTTCATAATAATTACGTCGCCAGTTAAAGTAGGAAAACTGCGGTATCTTCAATCTTGAGAATTTTAACAGAACAGAATGATAGATAACAAAGTTATCATTCTTATTACTAATTTACCCTTCGTACCTTAAGTAACAATTATATTTCTCAATAACCACGTCTATATTCAACATAAAAATTGTTATATAGGCTTGTAAGACTGTTAACAAGGCGATACTAAGTGAAAATGCAATTTAAATATTAATTAACCATCATGTTTAACAATAATGATGTAACAACAAGCTTCTGTCTTGCAGTCCAAAACATGGAAGTTATTTATTAATTAGCGGTTAGGTTACATTTTTACTAAGTTTTTCTTAGTCATAGTTTTACAACCCTTTATGTCTTTTTTCATTTTAAAACCACACGTGGTTCTTGAGAAATACGATTGTTAACAAAAGTGCAATTCTCAACCAGCTTTTTCCGGTTGTTGAGAGTTGGACCAGTTCTGAGCCAGTACCGGATTGCCAGTATTGATGTCTGAACTATTTACCCGGTGCTGGTGCTATACTCAATGACCGGCACTGGCTTTCCGGCAATTGAATTAGTATTGAACCAGTACTGGGTGCCCAAAAGTCGGTCTGCCGTAACTATAGTAGCATTGGGCCAGTGTTGAAATCACAGTACTGTTTCACCATTGCTGTAACAATATTGGGCTGACAGTGCCAAACTACTGGGCCTGTACTGAATGCCAAGACTTGGTTGCCAGTACTGGCCCAAGGATTGGCCCTGTTGTTAGCTCTGGCGAACCCTACTTGGGCATTAGACACGTGATGTTACGTAATGAAAATTAGGAGGGTGGGGCGACCACTGGTAGCGCTACGTTCACGGTTGCGTCAAGTTTTATATTATTTAAATGTAGTGTTTGAATTTTGCTGGCCAAACAACCAATTTTTATTAGTACAAATGAGGCATTGAAATTAATTTATCAATGTAGATGTCGCTTTAGGTGCCAAAACGCGGAGGCTAAGTTATTTAAAAAAGATAGTAGTTTTTATTCGTTTTCATATTAAATCACGTATATCACGTGTATCGCGTACAAACTTGACAGAATAAGGGCCCTGGCAACTGACGCCAAAATCTGTGGATCCTCGCGCTTTCATTCCATCATTCACTGCAATCGATTTTCGAGCAGTCGATACACGGTTTTGCTTAGTAGAATTCTGTTATAGGCCATTTACGTGCTCTGCAATCGCTAGGATCAATCTTAAATATGGCACGCTAATGTTTTTAACTCAAATACATATGTGACCTAAAACTTGATTTCCACCCGTTTACGTTACTTCAAATATCGTAAGTTACGGACATTAGTAACTTACAACACGTAAATCATTGCGCGTAGACATAGTAATTGTGGTGATCGTTATTACTGATCATAACTTCTCAATTATTTGTGTGTCTTAGTATAACAACATTCAAAATTTTTTAGCGAAGACTATGTATTAACTAGTACGTGACGCTTACACATAATTAAAAAGGTGATCGAACGAAGATACTGCCTTAACCTTCCAGCACTCGTGTCAGTTCTTCATAACACTTGTACTCGTGCGGGGGCTACTGGGAACTCAAATGTAGCAACCTGAACTCTTGCGGCCAAATTTCAAACAGCTCTCTCCCAGTCGCTGTCCAACGATTACTATGCGAATTCGTAACGTTTTAATAATAATTAAAAATCTGCTGCTTTATTAGAAAAATAAATCATAATTAAAAATCAGGAAGACATAGTCGATATTTGATGCGAGGGCATGAGATTTTCATTACGCGCAGAATATGAATAATCGATCTATTTGTATCGTGTAAACACAAAAGACGTAACTGAAATTCCATAATTTCTTAAACCTGAACACTGATTTATAAATAAAAAAAAATTTCATGCAGTAGGTTGATATTAAAAGTAATCATTTATTATTCGAAATCATTTATTTAGCTGAAAAGTGACGGGAATTTTTCTGCGATTTTGAGGTTAATCACGGGATTTCATGTAGGTCCACTGTATTCTTATGGCGATAATCTCTTCATCTGTATCCAATTCGCGCAGTAAATTCTACATGCGCACACAAACACACACATACACGCTGAGATTTTTCCATTCAAGTACCATACAATCAATGTATCAATGAATAATTACACCGATACTCGCAGGCATTTACAAGCACTTACGAAGCTTCGCGCGAGCAACTGCATACATTTATAAGCACCCTCACGCACACTTGCGCAGACTCCATCATAGAATTTCACACAGCACTCATAGCTATTTACAGACGCAGCATTTAATTGCATCACCCATAGACACTCACGAAAACCTTCGTAACATATTTACAGAGTAAAGTTCTCCAAATTTTTATATTCGGTTAAGTAATAACTCTAGATAAGTTAGGTAACATATATATTGAAACGTTTCGAGATTTTATGTGTTAAATATCGAAAGTTTTAAATATTTTATTTCGATCTGAGAGCTGGATTCGTGTTCTGGACTCGAGTAGTCAAAAAGAGATAGCCGAGGAATTAATTCTTTAAATGTACTTTGAGAAGTTAATTCAAGTGATGTGTTACTTTCTGTTGTTTATCTTGTTTGCCTCAGAATATGTTCACTCTTAGGGCATGGTGGCCGGAACTAGTTCATCATCGGCATTGTGATTCTATTGTTGATCGTATTGATGCTCAATTAGTTAACAAAAGAGTTATATGGACTTTGCCGGTCCAGACGGCTAATTAATGAAAAAGAGGTTAATTTAGGAGGACACGTTTATTGAGATCGAAGATTACTGGTCCTTTGGTAATCTCGAGATTTAAGTGTGAAATTTTGTTTTTTGTTTTCTTTACTGAAGCTAAGTTAAAAAAATTGGTTTTATTCAAGGTTTTGGTGTTTAGTTGCTAATGCCGAGATCTAGGTTTTTCTATAAGAAAAACCTATACTCTAGGCAACTTATCCTATGTTATGTCGTACTTTCTCTAGCTCGCGTTGGACGCTGTGCCAATACGAATTCGAGATCGTGCGACGGTAGTGAGCCGGGCCTGCTCAGGAGCACGAAATAAACAGAGCGGATCTTCCTGTAAAAAGGAAGAGTTTGATGGCTTGAGTGGTACCTAGTGGATATCTGTGGTTAATTACTCGACGTGGGTCGAGTCGTTAGCACAGATGTTTAGCTGGGGAACTTTACTATGCGCTCGATGCAATACGAGTACTCTAGTGAAGTATACTAACTAGGATGGAAACTTTGGCTATGCGCTCGACGCAGTGCGAGTACTATAGCTAAGTATGCTACTAGGTAGGAACTTACTCAGGCAATCGTGCAATACGATCACTTCGCAAGCGAAGGGTTTAGAGGAAGGTCCTAATGCTAGCGTCAGACGCGATGCTGATACTAGTAGTCCAGTCAAATTACCGAAAAAAAAACACAAAATTACACAGTTTGGGGATTATGAAGGATCGATAGGGGGGTGTATTGTGAGCTTAAATTCCAATTTGAGGGGTTCTCCCAAAGTCAGCTCAAGGTCATTTCGATGAAAACGCGTTTAATTCGATATCTCGAGAACGGTTAGTGTTAGGCCAAAAATTGTAGAGACCTTTTCTCTTCTAAATTGAATTTACTAACTTTTTTATCTGAAACTTTTCTTTTTAACATCAATATTTTTCAACTTATGACTTCCGAAAGGCAAAAATTTTCCTTTTTTTTCTCGCTATTTTTCATTTTTCGCCATTTCCTCCCCAACCGTCCAATTTTATGAAATTTTTCTGATTATCAAAGTTGTAGATCTTTTAATTATGAACAACTTTTGTCTAGAACTTTTTTCTCTAATACCAATACCTTCGGAGTAATATCTTACTTTACCGAGCGAGATCCGCGCCATTGTCACAATATCATCGACATCAGTGGGTATTCAGTACTTGAAAGAAATATTAAAGTATTCCATGATCATCTATTAGCCAACTTACCTGTATAAAAAGGTGAATCGATTAAACCATTTAAATATTTACTTCATTTAAATATTAAATATTGTAATCATTTAAATATCATTTAAATATTGTACTTCTTCAATTTGGGTATTTTTTATTGCATTCAATGGGATAATAACGTGAATAAGGATTAGAAAAAGAAGTAAATGAATAATTGAAACTGTTTCACACATTTATTGATAAAAAAAAATAGGTCATAAAATTCGTAAAATTAAGCATCCGAGGTCGATGGAAGCGATTCGTCAATATTAAATTTGATTAAAAAAATTTGATAATTAATTTGATTTTTTAAATTATTTTTTTTCTTTTTTTTTTTTTTATTTTTTATTTTTAAAATATTAGATTTGGTGCCAAAGTTGGAAATATCTTCGGGATAGCCATCGAATACAATTACCACGTCTGTACCGTAGTGTTTTTTATGTACGTTACGTATTTCTGGCATATATCGGAGTAGGTAACGTAAAATAAATAAATAAATAAATAAATAAATATATAAATAAATAAATATATAAATAAATAAATATATGAATAAATAAATATGTACATAAATAAATATATAAATAAATAAATATATAAATAAGTAAATAGATTCCACAGGACAACGGTTACCCCAGGTATACGAGAGTCAAGGAACAGATGTCCCTTACCCACACTAATGCACGCGACAGTGTGTCTGTGAATACGCGTCGCGACAACGGCGCGGATCTTGCTCGGTAAAGTAAGATATTACTCCGAAGGTATTGGTATTAGAGAAAAAAGTTTTAGACAAAAGTTGTTCATAATTAAAAGATCTACAACTTTGATAATCAGAAAAATTTCATAAAATTGAACGGTTGGGGAGGAAATGGCGAAAAATGAAAAATAGCGAGAAAAAAAAGGAAAATTTTTGCCGTTCGGAAGTCATAAGTTGAAAAATATTGATGTTAAAAAAAAAAGTTTCAGATAAAAAAGTTAGTAAATTCAATTTAGAAGAGAAAAGGTCTCTACAATTTTTGGCCTAACACTAACCGTTCTCGAGATATCGAATTAAACGCGTTTTCATCGAAATGACCTTGAGCTGACCTTAGGAGAACCCCTCAAATTGGAATTTAAGCTCACAATACACCCCCCTATCGATCCTTCATAATCCCCAAACTGTGTAATTTTGTGTTTTTTTTACCCTACTCTCAGCCGTAATTTGACTGGACTATAGCGCTTAGAAGTAGAGGTGTTCGGGAGTGAACGGTCGGAAAATGAATGGTTGAATGGTTCTCGTCCGTCGTTTGCTCGGCCTTTTATACCCGTCGCGGCTGTGGTGTCTCGCGTGGGGCCATGAGTCATCAGCGAATCTTGTTTGCTCATGCGCAGGATTATTATTGTTATTCGTCCACTACTGTCGGTGTCTTGGTCAGGTACTATGCGTCACGTTCTGATCTCTATCGATTGTGATCCAGCGAATGTTGGTAAGTTAGAGTACGCGGGAGTTACCCTCAGTAGATACGTCGCTGTGTGGGTAATGCGCTCAGTTTATTACGAGAAAAAAGGAGGGGGGGGGGGGGGCTTCGTTCCGTTACAATATATTCTTTAATTGCCAGAATTCCTTATTTTTCTCTAAGTCGGCTTTTCAATTTAACCATTAAATTCAATTATTGAGAAATTCAATAAAAATGCCGATATTTCTGCTGTTTCGTAGACTGCGTGGGAGGTGAGCAACTCTCGAAAACGTTGAACGAACTGATAGTTCTGAATACACGAATCTGGGAGGAAACGCAGCACAACGTAAGTCTTTTATCGTTTTCTCGAAACCACGGTAGATCGTGATCCTAGGTCGAGAATCATAAGATCCTCTCAATCGTATCTTACCACGAATTAAATTTCAACCGTCAAGACTTGATATAATACACTTACAAGCATTATATATTCAATAATGCAAAGAAGAAGCAGTTCATACGTTATTGGTTTTTTTTTCTCCATGCAACAGAGACGAGAGCTTGCACTCGTTCGAAAACTGTTGGAGGATTGTACGGCATGTCGTGCAGAGTGCACACCACGTAAGTTATGTTATCTCTGTAAATGAGAATTTGCTCGACAAGCAACGAGCGTATCATATTGAGAAGCTTATATATCCATTAGCGTTCCAGCATGGTCGTGTATAAAAGGACGAAGGCACAACAAAAATAAATTATTCATGTTCTTTAGAAACCCCAAGACCGTCACCGCCGGTATCATCATGCGCAATAAACTCACCGTGCTATCCGGGAGCTGATTGTCACGACACCCCCAACGGTCCACAGTGCAGATGTCCCCGGGGTTATTCCGGCGATGGACGTCATTGCGAGAGGGTAAATCCTTGCGACGCTAACCCATGTTACAGGGGTGTAAGGTGTCATCCATCCGGAGACAGCTACAGGTGAAATATTTTTCTGTTGTCTTTCAAAGAGAAGTACTAATGGAGTACCCGTATTAACAATTTGTGAGTACTTCTGAGGGTACTGGGTTTCTGTAAAAGTAAATACTATTTATCAATAGTTACTACAGAGAATCAAGTAGCTTCTCATGAGTTATTGTCAATCAGCAGTGGCTACAAAGGGAGCAGTAGTCCGGAAACGAATCATTACTTCCTCACAGCATAGTTGAGTAGGCTTACTTCCCTCGAAGATTCAACGAACTCATGGTCTATGAATGATTAATTCAGCAGCACTGATCAACCATTTTGGATCGTAACGGATTGGTTTTTTGCTGCTAACCCAAATATGAAGAAATATGGTTGATTTAATAACACCGATCAGTCATTTTAAGTCCTATCGGATTGGTCCCTTGCTGCTAACCGAAATTCAAATAAATATGGTTGATTTAATAGCATCAGTCAACCATTTTTGATCGTATCAGATTGGTTCCTTGCTACCAACCCAAACCTAAACGAATATGGTTGGTCTATGTATCCAATTCGCTTCATTACCGTTTAATCCCGCGAGGATAAACATGGGTGAAAATTCAGGATAATGAGAACGAGCGTCCCTATCGAACCAAAGCCAAACCATTACAAGCATATATTTCAAAACAGGAGAAAATGCGCATGCGCATCACACTCAAAGCTACGAGTACAAGGACTTTTTCAGGAGGTTATTCACTAGGTATGCCGGGGTGTGGCAAGGGGAAAGTATAGCGGGACGCGGGTAACGTGTTGGGTAGGTTGCGCTTTAACGTTTGCTTCATCCATAAAAAGCATAATGATATTAAACGAGGTACAGAAACAGATTAATTTTCGTCGTGGGATTTCCTTTGACTGAACTTTATCATTATATTAGTATTTCATTTTTTTCTCTACATTTTTCTTTTAGTTATAACGGTGGGAACAACAAGTACCATAAGGACCTATGTTAAAACAAAAATTTCAAATATTTACTCTTCAACAAAGGTGTAGATGAAAATTCTGAAATAATTCAGCTCGTTCTGTGTGTATAGCTACAGGATATGGCATAAAAAGTTCAGAAGATTTCTGTACATTGATGCCCTACCCGGTTAACCTCCTTAAGATTAAAAAAAAAATTACTGCTATACATCTTTGGCTTCGCCGTATGGAAACAGATTCTTCAGTTACGAAGAAAAGCTGAGAGAAAGGTGTAATTTTACCTTATTAAAAGCTCAACTATTTTCGGTTCCGATCATCCGAAATGTCGTCACTATATTTTTTCTCTTCGTCATATTTGATCAACAAACATCTTTTTCCTATCGGCTTGTAAATTTTCGTTCACTCTAAATTTTTTTTCGGGCTTTTGTAACGTTATGTTAGGTTTGATAGACACACCTGTACTTGTTACCTTCACGGAAAAAAATTTTCTGTGAATTCTACAGTTTTGTTAATAGAGAATGCATCTCGGGAGGAAAACTTTAAAATTTTGAGAAATTCTTTAGAATTTTGAAGTTGAAATAATTGTTTTTACAGTTTAAACCAACAAATATGGTTATAATATGGTTATATATGTCTTTTTTTCCGTGTTGGGTTCTACAAACATTTTATGATATCAAAAATGTTTCCAAATAATTATTCAATTTGGCCATCAGGATGCAATTACTTTTTGAACTAAGAAGTATATTTTTATTACGAAGACTTTTTATTATGAATTAACGAAATCGAAATGATACACAGATGCGAAGAATGTCCACCTGGCTACTACGGAGATGGTGTGAATTGTCGCAAGCAGAGCATATGCGATCGTAAGCCATGCTTCAGCAATGTACCGTGTTATCCAAAGCGTGAGCATCCATATTATACTTGTGGTCGTTGTCCCGACGGGTATGACGGCGATGGACATCAGTGCAAGGCCATCGATGAATGTGATCTGCACAATCCATGCGACAGTAACACTCAATGCGTGAGCTTGTATCCAGGACACAGGTGCGAACCTGCTGAACGTGATTTAGACAGAGCAGTGTACTGATTTGTCGCTGATTTCATTCGAACTATCACTTTTTTTCAACAATAATAATAATAATAATAATAATAATAATAATATTAGCGCGCCAAGTGAGTGGAACCAAAAAAAGCTGAGGGAAAATTGAATGACAAGAACAGTGAATAGCTGGGTCCACTCTTGTTTATCGCATCAACTTCCATCCATATTACATATCCATATCATAAGAATAATAAATTGCTCTTTTTCCTGTAAAAAATATCACAGCTGATATCAGTAAATGAAAAAAATGGCCCACATATACTTCACATCCTGTGATGCAAATTAGCGAAAATTTTGGATAGTTTACAAGTTCCGAACTGATTTCCTTACAACTGTGTTTGCCAAAAAAAATAGTATCGAGTCTCTTTCGCTAACATTACACTATTAAGCCCAAGCATCACTCTCTTTTCTTCTCTTCTCTATCACTCACTTTCACTCTCCTTACCTCAAGTGTACTTAATATCGGTTTTTTTTTGTAACACAATCGAAAAGATTCCAATTGTTGGAGACAATATAAGAATACGAAAAAAAAGAAAAAAAATGTCCATGAAAATGAATGATTCGTATCGCTCTTCCAATCCGATAAAAGTCCTTCCAGTGTGTGTCCCGTTATTTTGTTTTTTTTTTTTTTTTTACTTATATATACGTGCGAAATTACTTTTGAATCGAGAGCAAGTGAGATACCTCGTTGTAGGGGAAAAATCACGTATTTACATTAAAATGGGAATGAGGGAGAGAAAAAGTGGTTTCGAGAAACAGAATAATGTTGGAAGATCGAATACGTTTTTGTTGGATTAATTCGCCGATGTTTACCCACCGTTCCGGTAATGCCCGTCACCAGATGCGAACCCTGCCGTCCCGGATATGGCGTTGCAAGCACCGGCAGAGACAAGGGGAAGTGCGTCGACCTGAACGAGTGCGAGGATGGCCGGAACGGTGGATGCGTTCCGAATTCCGTCTGCATCAACATTCCGGTAATGATCATGAAAAAATTATAAATTAATTAATTATTCGTAGAGGCGTAATTTTTATGCACAAACGTTTATACTATTGTGGACTGGTAAAAGAGAAATTAAAATATGATTGATCCGGTCGCAATTTTTACATGCTATTTTTTTGGCATTAGTACGAAGAAATTTAAAGAATGTGCTCGAATGTGTTTAACGTGCTGAAACGGAATTTTTTTTTTGGCAAAACTAAAACTCGCTTTCATTTAAAAATATAAAAAATGAAACACTTGTCAAGAGATCGTCTAAAACTGAAACTCAGTTAAGGTGGATGACAGTAATCGAAATCGTACCAATTATCGCCACCCCTAATGGTGGCTCTACGTGAGCGAGAGAGACGAAAATATGTATATCAATATACGTTTTTACATGCTGCCAAGGACTGGGTCATTCACACGATTTAAAATTTCTTTGTCTATCCAATAGTTCTGAAGATACATCAAATTTAAGAAGTCATCTTCTGCTTTCAAGCTGTTTGAAATAATTTAAAATAATCTGGAAAAAATCACAAACACTCTTATCAGCCATTATTCGATCCATTCAAAGTTACAGAAGGTTTTAAAGTAGCTAGGTTTTTTAAAGCGGCTAGGGTGTTTCGACAGGTCGAAGTGAGCGAAAATTCCTAATCCATAAAAATCGATCTTGTTGCAATTGCAATGACTTTTCCAGTATTTTTTTTCGATACGACGAATCATTCATTATTTTCAGGGATCTTTCACGTGTGGTCAATGTAGAATAGGTTATTCCGGTAACCAGACCGCTGGATGTCGTCAAACTCATACAATCTGTGCTGACTCGAAAACAATCTGTGACATGGAGGCTGTATGTACTTGCGAGGCACAGGACCAATATACTTGCAAGGTAATCAGGATGAAGGGTAAAAAAAAACAATTGACATTATTTTGATTCGTGGATTGTGGTAACACTTGTTCTGCAGTGCAAAGTGGGCTTTGCCGGTAACGGTCACTTTTGCGGTACGGATTCTGATCTCGACGGAATACCGGATAAACCAATTATCGATTCGGAAAGCCATCATGGTTATCGGGGTGACAACTGTCCATTATTACCGAACAGTGGTCAAGAAGACGTCGATGGTGACGGAATTGGTGATGCATGTGATGACGATGCAGATAACGACGGCGTTCTCAATGATTCGGACAATTGTCCGTATAAGTACAATCCGAGACAGGAAGACACCGATCGTGATGGTCCTGACAGAGTTGGGGATGTTTGCGATAATTGCCCGTCCGTTTCCAATCCACGACAGACGGATACCGATGGTGATGGAATGGGTGACGAGTGTGACAATGACAAGGACAATGATGGTATTTATAACGTTCTACACACCAGTGTTAGCCGGCAACCAGACTCATAACTGAGATTTTTTTTTCGTACTATCGTATTTATGGTCAGAACTGTCTCCCAATCGTGACCTTATATCCGATGCAAGTGGTGAACGTTGATGAGGTTTACGTTCCCTCATAACGACTTCCTACTGTCTTGAATCAGCAAGAATTTATCGATTTTGCTTCCTCATAGAGGAAGCTTTGTGACAGTGAAAAAAAAAGTTTCCAGTATCAAACGCCAATTTGTTCAAAATATGCCAAAATGTCTAGAAATCACATTTAGAAAATACTTCCGGACGTGCGTGCGTGCGTGTGCAGGTGTGTGTGCGTGCGCGTGTGTGTTCGTGTGCTGACTTTGAGAAACTCAAACCACTGCATCTCGAGAACGGCTTGACCGCCCTCGCTAAAACTACGCATACACTTCAAACGTTCAAGCACCTTTGTTTGTTACAATTTTCATCAAAATTACTGACCGGGTCTTTATTCTACGGGACTTTTGTATTTTTCAAAAAAAAAAAATTTGCGGCTGATCTAACTTACATAAATTTCGATGTATCGGGCTAAATCTTTTACATAAATGAAGTATCATCAAAGGGCGATTGGTATTAAATTTGGCGAAACTTAATTGCAAGGTTGATTTTGAATTTAAAAAAAAAGGTCTCTGACAGGTCTCTGCTTTCCCCAAATTTTAAGATATATCGGGCTTTTTTTTAAATGAATAAAGTATTATCAAAGAAAGGCTGTTATAAAATTTTACGAGAATCGATGAAAAGATTCAGATTTTATGAAGTTTTGAACTTACTATAAAATATTTCTAACAGCTCTATATAGTTTCCCCAAGTTGTGATATATCTAGCTGATACGTAAAAATGCATTTATCTCATGAAAAGTTGAATATCTAGAACTTGACTCTCAAATAAATGAAACTGCATATGACAGAAAGGAAGGAAAAAACTACAATTTGAAACTCACAAATTAATCGTTCAAATTTGACACAATGCCTAATGCTTCCTCGTAGAGGAAGCAAAAATTGAAAAAAGTAGTTTTTCTTAGAGGGAGCGTTGTGTACTGTGGGAAATTTGTAGGAAGCAATATGCAAGTTTCAACCTGCAGCTTTTTTCTTGTGAATCAGAAATGTCAGCATTACGGAAGACCATTATTATGAGAGAATAAGTCCTCCGAGGCTATATCATATGCAAGCATAAGCGTAGTTTAAACTCGCCGCTGCAGACCTTAAAAACTGTTTCAATTTCATTCTAAAAAAAGGTTTATCCATTCGTCTGGTACTTTTCTAGTACTGATAATAGTAAATAATGATACAGCCAACATATTTCCTCAATAAAAAACCTCCCATTGTATTGGAATATCCTTAAGTTTCAATTTAGTATGTAATCAACCATTGCAACGAAACAGGGATCCTGAATCACGTGGACAATTGTCCGTTGGTGAAAAATGAGTACCAAGAGGATAGGGATGGGGATGGTATCGGTGACGCATGTGACAATTGTCCTGACATATCAAATCCCGATCAGGCTGATCAGGATCGGGACAGAGTTGGAAATTCGTGCGATACCGATCGCGACAGAGACAAGGATGGGATTCAGGACGATGTCGACAACTGTCCGGATGATCCGAATTCCAGCCAGAGGGATACCGACGGTGATGGAATCGGTGATGCCTGTGACGACGACATTGACGGTGACAATGTTCGCAATCACTGTGACAATTGTCCATATGTGCCGAACAGGGATCAGCTGACGAATAAGGGTAATTACGTTGTTGATCCTCAATAGATTGCAGTGTTGTGTTAGCCATACGAACTAACAATCATTAACATACAAGCAAAGTTATAGAGAATTAAATTCCCTACAAGATTATACGTCATCGTTTCTAAGTAAAAGTCAACAATAAACGAGGCAATGCAAACATTAAATTTACCCCCCCCCCCCTCATTTTCGAGTCTAAATCGAAAAATATCAATCTTAGGCAAATAATGATATGAATCAAAGTAGCAGAAAATAAAATTTCCTTCAAGTTCGGTAATAACCATTTTCAGTGTAAAGTTGAAAATAAACGAGATATCCTAATAACGAAATTTCACCCTCAATATCAAGATGGTGACTGGACCACAAAGGGTGGATGCTCGAAAACCTGGATTTAGACTACCAATTCCCCCCCTCCCTTGCCCCAACGATTCGTAAAGGAAAATTGCTGCTCGGAATTTTGGCAATTTCAGCGATTTTTACGGTACATAGCGACTGGGCTACATTGTCTCCTCCCCAAGTTATATCTTTCGTCTCTTTTCCGTCATTAAACGTTGCAAATCGTGTCGCGACGGAAGATATCGGACAGACGATATCAAATTTTCCAATCATTTTCTATAGTGGGGTGGCGTTTTCTTCTATTTTTTCAACTTTTTTTTTGCAAAATACTTGATGGATATAAAAGGGAATGCCGGGCTACTCCAAGATGTGTTTTGAAAATATTGATATTCAACACAGGATTTTGGAGAATTATTTCACAATTTTTAAAGAATCTGAAATAATTCTTCAAAATCCTCTGTTGAATATCACAATTTGTAATTCACATCATGGAGTAGCATAGCGAGCCTTTCTATTTTTTCTAATTATTTTTCGAACGAGCAAATCGAAAAATATCAGTCTGCCCACACTCTGGGTTGGCTTAAAAATGTTTATATTAGAAAAAGGATTAAAAAATCTTATTTTCAAATTACGGTAAACCTCTTGTTTTCTGTAAATTTTTTAAAAACCATTTTAAATACACGGAAAAAAAGACATTTCAAAAAATAATAACTGAAATTTAAAAAATACAACGATGAAGAGAAAAAATGCAGTTTAACACAGTAAATTAATCTCTTTACAGTGTTTTGATCAAAAAGTAATGTACGGAATATACTTCTGCACTATCTGTATAACCATATTTGTTGGTTTAAACTGTAAAAACAACTATTTCCACTTCAAAAAAGTGACACTGTAAAAATTGAAAATGCTCGCAATGAATTTTGCTATAGATAAAATGAAAAACCAATAGATTTGTACAAGAAAATTTTTTAAACTGACGCATTAAAATGAACTGTATAGAGAGAGTATTTTTACGAATGTAAGACATAACAAAAAATACTAAATTCTCTATGAAAAACAGAAATTGAAATTAAAAAAAATTGTAGCACGCTTTCGTCGAATTCAACTGTGAAAATGATGGAAAAATTACAGTTTTAAAATGTGTATGGGAAATACGACGCAAACAAGCAATTCATAAGGATCAATAAGCGTTCATAAAATCAATGGCGTAGTGGTATAGAGTGTCGGTCGTTAGGTAGGTCGTTAGGTAGGTCTCAGGTAAAATCTCAGGTAGGCTCAAAATTAATTTCGACGGAAAAACGTCCGGACCACCAAGCCGGAAACACTCGTAAAAAAAAAATCTCCAAATCTTCAATTTTTTTTTTTTTAAATCATTATTTAAGGATCGAAAGTGTTGAATTCGTTTACTGTGGAGGATCGCGGGTTCAAATCCCGGTCAATGACGATTTTTTTTTTTTTGCAAAATTCACAGTATTTTCAAAGATAATGGAACAGCAGTTTTAAATTCGTTCATCGATTTAATTGTTAATTTATAGATAATAAACTACATTTATTATGCTAATTCGACCCGCGCTTTTCAAAATCTTCTAAACTTTTATTTTTTACAGTTCACATTGCAATTTCTCAAACATTAAACCCAAAAAGATGCGCTATTTTATATTATAATTTATTTCACGATTTGTACAATTTGTCACAGTGGTAAACTCTATTTACACTTTTAAACTGTAAAACATGATGGAAACATGACTAGAATTCACAGAAAATTTTTTTCCGTGTAGTGGCTGGCGAAAAAATCTAGATCAAAACTGCGTGATTTTTATACAAATATAAAAAGTAATGAACCAAATCCGAGGGCGTGAAAGTCACAAACAGGTCGCCTCGATGTAGAATGCCCCGTGTATTCAGAGACACGATCTCGTCTCGACGCCAAGTAATAAAATTACAAATCTCACGTGTGGTCGTTCGAACGCTTCTATATATGATCCAAGAATATGTATAATATATATCCTTGGAATAGCATGTGCCATATATATCGTTCTATATTATAAAGATATATCGCCGCTGCCGCCGCCGCCGCTGTTTCAGGAATTGAGCTTATGACGGGTGTCCAATTTGAAAAGAATGACCAACCCAAATATAGCTTATAACGGGTGTACAATTTGAAAAAGATTACCAACCCAAACCCAACCCAAACATATAAACAACCCAATCCCAGCGAGGGCGCGTAGCGTCCAAACCATACGAACCCCAAGTATATATGGGGCTGTCCACGTCAATCCGATACCCCTCCAGACCCCACCATCTCCGATTTGCCCCGTGAGTTTTTGTGTTATTGATAACTGAAATACATGTACGCATGCGAGAGCGTACTTTGCTATTTATTGAATGTTTCACGATTGATATTAGAGCTACTATCGGAACTGTATACACAGGGTAAAAATTGGTCTTTTCAGTACGTGGTTCATTAATTTTGGGATGTACACTTTGAAAGAACCAATTTCTCCACCTTTTATCCTTAGCACAAAATGAATACTGGGTCAAACTAATTTTTCCTGTAACTGACTAGTTGAATACCAATTATGAATACTAGTAAAAACATTCGTGTACTTCAAACATAGTGCTGGCAGGTCTATAAGAGGATAAGAGTCGTGGGTGTAGTGTTTTTCTTTGAAAACATTTTTTAATTGGGTAAAAAAAATATAAGAAAAATTCAGTCCACATTCTCCCGAACGGGAGACTGTTCTGCGTCATTCAGAGGATATTTCAGAATTTTTCAGATTTTTAAAAAAGGTCGTTATTTTTTACCTAAAAAAAATTATAACTCAAAAAGGGTTGATCAGAAAAATTTTAAAAAATTCAGAAAAGTGTTTCAAAGCATGGAAAATAACACGAAAAATCACGGGGCAAATCGGAGATGGTGCGGTCTGGAGGGGTATCGGATTGACGTGGACAGCCCCATATATAGTGATGCAGGCCATAACAGTGAAAATTTTTGTAACGGATAGACTAATCGATATTTTTCGACAACCGATGTTTGAAAACTTCCCGTGCCTCTAAAAGGATTTCAGAATATTATTTCAACGTTTTCTTAAATTTGCAACTCTTTTGTATTTATTTTTCTATCAGTAATCAAAAAAAAAAACTATTACTTAAAAATTAATTTAAAAACTATTCCTATCTTAGTATCTTTTTTAAAATTTCAACCTTATTTCAAAAACTTTTTAATTTTTTCTTGACCCTCATTTTTTCAAAAAATCAGCTCTGATCCTGTCAGAATTATTAAAATTACGGTCCTGTCAAACAAAATTTATGCAAATTCGCAGAGATGTGACAGACATTGTTTCCACTTTTGGTTACAGTTTGCATAATTTTTGGAATTATTGCCAAAAATTTATAGCGAAAATTTTTAATTTTTTATTAATAATAGTGTTCCATATGTCTAAAATAGTTGCAAATATAGACCATCGTTAGGAATACATACTGTAACATTGTACCATGTTTGCACGACTTTAAAAAATTTTTTTCCCGGAAGTTGTAGCAAAAACAGGTTTTTTACATTTTTCACATGTTCCCGACCTCGGAGAGGGCTGAAAAGTGAGATCAATTATTACCGAACCTTGTTCAACAGTCCTTCAAGGATTGAAAACTTTTGGAATTTTAAATGATTTTTGCAATTTTACACCCTATAATGACTGGCCTAAAAAAAATGTTGACAAAACTATCGCGAAAACAGAGCAATTCAAGTGACTCACTCGCGCGCTGTGAGGCTCGGCAACATCGTACACTAGGACCTGGATTTAACGGTCAGCGGCGGGACCGGCTCCACATCGTACCTTTTGTTAAATCGAGGTTGCGTACGTCCGCCCATGCTGTACATGCGCATCGGCACTCCGTGCTACGGGCCTGATCGCGGAGACTTGAAGAGTCCCCCACCACGCGAAAACCGGATCGATAAATGCAACATGGTGGGGACTGTCTGTTAAATGGGCAATTCTCCACTAATGGGAAACTTGACTCGCAAAGTTTTCCGATGAAATTTTTTCTTCAAAAACAGAAGAAAGCTGTGAAAAGGGCAGTTTAAGGGCAGTTTAAGGCAGTTTCTTACTTTTGTAGTGATTCAATTGATTTCATTAAGCAGTTAAGGATTTATAAGCGTTTTTGTTAAAATTGCGGCAGGGGACTGACACTTGTACCAGGGGGCTGTTTTTACAAAGTGAAAACAACATTTTATTACTGAACAGCAGATTTTTATTGTGTTTTTGTTCATGAACAAAAACATTAAAAAATTTTTTTTTTTAATAAAAAAAAAAATTTTAATTAAAAAAAATTAAAAATTAATAACATTTCTCTTTCATTATAAATATTCTAAAAACTGTACTCCTAAAAATTCTGAAATTTTTACAGAATATCCAGGTAATGTCTCAAAACATATTTATATTTTTCAGCTGATTGGCACCATTTTTTTTGTCAGATATTACGTAAATACTGCAAAAATTGGCAGAATTTATCTATTAAGGATATATTGGATGTACCTTCCCAACCAAAAGTGACTTTAGTCGACAATATTGCATACTTCATGATAAATTAAAAATCGGAAAAAATTCACCCACAATAAAGACGATAAGAAAATTAATTTTTAATAATATATTTTTTTTATTTTATATATTAATTTATGTCCTCACGCCTTCTTCCCTTTCGGGGTTTTCAAGACGGCGCTCCTTCCCTCACTTCCCTTTCCATCCTTCCCTCATATCCACCTCAACCCTGGGTATCTGGTCCGGGTCAGTAACCAGACACCCAGGGCCCGTGCGGCCGCAGCCGACTTCCTATTCTGTAGCGCATTCACCATGGCACGCGTATTAGCACGTATCATGGGCCCCGGGAAACTGCGGAAAACCTGGGCCACTACAGTCGGTCCCGTGCTCGCCTCACGGCGTCGGAGCTACGTCACATCTTGACAGGAGAACGTAAACATGGACTACAGCTATATATACGTGACACACACCAGTAAATGTACCTGTGTATGCCCCATACATATATCTGGAGCTAGTCACGCCCATATTTTATTTTCTCCTGACAAGATTACGACACCGGGAATCGAACCCGGGACCTCCCGAGGCTCTGGCTAAGAGGCAAGCACGCTAGCCACCAGACCAAAGCCCCGGTTTTTAATTTTTAATAATAATAATGCCAAAAAGTTATCAATAAATTATTTAAACAAAACATTGTTTAAAAAATTTTTAGAGAATGTTTTTTTTGACACGTGAAATGAATTCGGTAATTTTTTAGACTACACAAGAATTTTTTAAAAATTTTCTTACCATTTTGAAATTTCGGTTTTTGGAAATTTGTAAAGGTCGTATCTACGAAACTATTCGTTAAATGCCCCGGAAACTTCTTAATTGTAATATACAACGTTTTTACAAAAACATATCCAAATTTCACGATTTTCCCTTCATTTTTCAAAATTAAAAAATTTTCGAAAACCGAAATTTCAAAATGGTAAGAAAATTTTTTAAAAATTCATGTGTAGTCAAAAAAATCACCGAATTCATTTCACGTGTCAAAAAAAAACATTCTCTAAAAATTTTTTAAACAATGTTCTGTTTAAATAATTCACAGATAACTTTTGGCATTATTATTATTAAACATTAATCTTCTTATCGTCTTTATTGTGGGTGAATTTTTTCCGATTTTTATCTTATCATGAAGTATGCAATATTGTCGACTAAAGTCACTTTTGGTTGGGAAGGTACGTCCAATACATCCTTCACCTACTTTACCTCGTCGTGAAATTTTTACACGACCATTTGAATATTTCATATAAAAACATATAAAATTTTCAGAATTCTGTCATCATTTTCGATTTTGAACTCAACATCCTTAAGGGTGCCACTAAAAGCATTCAGCTTTGACGCAAATACAATTTCGTCAGTCCTCTGGATGACTCAACAGTCCCCTGCTTTGCGAAACGACAGGGAACTGATGCCAGGGGACTGTGTTTTTTGGGAAAAGTTTAGACTATCACTCATGTTCATAACGATTAACAAATTTTAATGGTATATTCATTATTTTCCTTCAATATTCGCAGTGAATATAATAATAAATTAATTTTATTATAAAAACAACGTTGGAATGCACTCACCAGGGGACTGTCAGACTTGTAAGCCCAAGCTTGTGCTTCAGCGATAGACACCAAATTAACATTAAATAAAACAATACTGGCGCACTTTTGATGATAAATCGACGAAATTCACACCGATTAGATTTCATCTGAATGATAAAAAGTCCGTTTATTATGTACGAAATATTACTTATATATCTGTTAAGTTTGGTCCAGGGGACTGTTTGTAATATTCAAGGACAACCAAAAATGGCTATTTTCAAATAAAAGATATAGAATAAAAAAAAACTCTTCAACAATTATCAACATCCATAATTATATTTTGCAATTCATTGATGTATATATACATAGACGAATCAGAAAATTATGAAAAAGCTTGCATTCACCGGAAACTTAGGCTTGTGACACACCAGGGGACTGTGTTTTTGAATGTTTAAGAGAGAATAAAACAATATTTATTCATACATCTAACTTCATACGCGGTTACTTTATTAAAACTAATACGGATTTTTATTTTCAATGATAGTTTGAAAAAATATAAATGAATATATTGTGTTTATTTGTCTAAGACATCGCATTTCCCATTAGTGGAGAATTGCCCAAATAGAAGGCCGTTAAATCGAGGTCCTAGTGTATTCCGCACCATTCACGAAACAATAAATCTGTGGGTGGCACTTTCATTCCTATACGTTTCAAATTTATCTCGAGCCGGGACTAAGGATTTCAATCTTCTACATATGATAATAAGTGAATAATAATCAGTCTATTTATATAGTAACTAAAAAACTGTATATTCCATTAGATCAGGTTATACTTGCACGTATATATGTAATGAAATTAATATAACTATCTCGATTCTCCTTGAAATTCTATAACAGCCCACATACATCGTACATCGTATTATGTATTACGAATATTGCGTCGATTCATTTGATAGCCAATCAATTTGGAGCTAATAAGACCGTCCCCGTATAAACGGGCTTGTATACACAAAAAAACTGTGGTGTTGCCAAGCGTTGCACTCACCCATACAGCTTTCTCAAAAATGATATCTACAGCTGTCAAATCAGTAACCAAAAATAAAACCATCTCACAATTTATAAATATATTTCAACCATTTCTTATGCGTGGATATACACCTTAATTAGTAAAATTATTTTTAGAATGTTAGAAGCGTGATTGGACGCTCATTTGACCTCGATGCCATGAGACAGCCTCGTTAATGTCTGGGATTCAGCAGCATCGCTCTGAATGAAATAATCCATTGAATAATCCACTTTTTGTCCATTTCTTCGAGTGATAATTTATTAAATACTGACATTGTGGTTCAAATTTGCACCAACTTGTTAATACACTTAATTCATAATAGGTGGTCCAGTGGGTGACGCTTGCTTCGAAGACTACGACAATGACACGGTAATCAATCGATACGACAATTGCCCAAACAACAGCCTAGTGTGGACGACAGATTTTCGTGATCACGAGATGATCCCATTAGATCCTGAGGGCGATGCTCAAATCGATCCATTGTGGCAGATTCATCACAACGGATCGGAGATGGTTCAAACGGAAAATTGCGATCCCGGTATTGCCGTTGGTGAGTATTATAGTCCATTATCTTTCTCTTTCCCATAAACGAAGGTGCCCGCCAGCTTCGTAAATGCCAAGACCTTGTGAGAAACTTCCAAATAGGTCAAGGCGTCTTTTCTCGTGAATCCATCTCTTTTCTTCTGCACAACAAATACTCATCGTTCTTCACGGAATTATTATTAACTTCTTCAACATTTCGGTACCTCGATCTCGCATCGTCAGCATTTCAAACTCTATATCCCATATCTGTTACCTGAATGAAAACTTTTAATATCAGCTCTTTGAAATCAAATCATAAAAGTTCTGATTGAAAAGAAAATCTGAAATGACAGAGTTTCATGAAACCCGGTGAGAAACATTCCAAGGTTTCGTCAAGTTCAGATTGGTTATGTCATTTGTTCGCATTAATTTGTGCAAAATTATACTTTCATCGATCAACAGGACAGGTTGCCTTCAACGGAGTTGATTTCGAAGGAACTTTCTACGTAAATACGGAGCTGGATGACGATTACGTTGGCTTCGTCTTCGGCTATCAGAACATAAGGAAATTTTACGTCGTCATGTGGAAGAAAATAATGCAAACTTATTGGCGAGCAACGCCTTTCCGTGCAACCGCCGATCCGGGAATTCAACTGAAACTCGTAGATTCCATAACTGGACCGGGTAAAATATTGAGGAACAGCCTTTGGAACACGGCGGGTAGGGCGCAACAAGTGAAATTGCTGTGGAAGGACCCAAAGAACGTCGGCTGGAAATCAAAAGTATCATACAGATGGAAACTTCTTCACAGACCCGTCATTGGTCTCATAAGGCTGTCGATCTATGAGGGTCCACGATTGGTTGCCGATTCCGGCAATGTATTTGATTCAACGCACAAAGGAGGAAGACTGGGTCTCTTTGATTTTTCCCAGGAGCAGGTCATATGGTCGGATTTGCTCTACAAGTGTACAGGTTAGTTAAACGATCCCACGTAGGGTCTAAATACTGGGCCAGTAATGGGCCAGTTCTCGTGCCACGATGTCCAGGGCTGGCTATGTACTGGACGCCAACATTGGACCAGTGCTGGCTTTTTTCGGGATGATAAGACCGGCCCAGCATTGGCCAACAGTACTTTGCCTGCACTGACTAGTAGTACTGGGACTACCCTGGCTAACAAAATCCCAAATGAAAAACGCCGGCTAAATTGGCATAATAAATATAGTTTATTATCTATAAAATAGCAATTAGGAATCATCGATGAACGAATTTAAAACTGTTTTTCTATTATTGTTAAAAATCCTGTAAATTAAAAAAAAAAATCATTGTCCGTAATTTGAACCCGCCATCCTTCAATCGGCGAATATTCAGCACTTTCGATCCTCATATGATTATTAAAAAAAAAAAATTAATGCTCGGGAGATTTTTTTTTTTTTCGAGTGTTTCCGACTCCGTAGTCCGAACGTTATTCCGCTGAAATTAATTTTAATCCTACCTGAGATTTTAACTGACAATGAGACCTACCTAACGACTGACACACTACCACTACGCTGTTGATTCCTTATGACTTTCTTGTATTTAAATGACATTAGTCTACGAGTTCTAAATGAAAGACGAGTTTCTAATAAAAAAGCGCTGTCTCACCGGGCTAGATAGAACAGCGTGATATTCAGTGAAAAGGTGATATACACTGAAAAAATGTATTCAATTGTTAATTAACAAATGGGTTTAAAATAACTATAGGGCAATTAAAGTTCGAAAATTGATATCTTGAATCTTCATATTCTGAATAGAACAGGATTACGTATATAAAAAATTTCATAATTATATAATTAATTTACCCTTTGCACGCTAGTTAACAAATACATTTCTCGAAAACCACGTGCGGTTCCAACGTCAAACTTTTTATATAGGCTTGTATGACTGTGAACGAGGCGATACTAGACGGTAATTTTCATTTACCTGTTAATTAACTTTTCATAATAATTACGTCGCCAGTTAAAGTAGGAAAACTGCGGTATCTTCAATCTTGAGAGTGTCAACAGGACAGGATGATAGATAACAAAATTATAATTCATATAGTTAATTTACCCTTTGTACCCTAATTAACAATTATATTTCTCAAGAACCACGTCTAGATTCAACATGAAAATTGTTATATAGGCTTGTAAGACTCTGAACAAAGCGATACTTAAGTGAAAATGCAATTTAAATGTTAATTAACCATTGAGTTTAATGATAATTATATAACAACAAGCTTCCGTCTTGCAGTCGAAAATATTAAAGTCACTTATTAATCAGCAGTTGAGTTACATTTTTACTTAATATTTCTTAGTCCATAGTCTTACAAGCCTCTATATATCTTTTTTCATTTTTAATCACACGTCGTCCTTTAGAAATGCGATCGTTTTATAAAAGTACAATTCTCAACGAGCTATTTCCGGTCGCTAAAAGTTGAATCGGTTTTGTGCCAGCACCGAATACCCAGTATCGGATAACCAGCAATTCGCATTCAGCTATTACCGGGTACTAAAAAAAAGTTGAACCAGTTTTTAGCCAATACTGGACACCCCGTATCAACTGACCAGCAATTCTCAACTACCTATTACCGGTTGCTGAGAGTTGGATCGGTTTCGAGTCAGTACCGGATAGCCAGTATTGGGCAGCTCACAATTTTCAACTAGCTATTCTCAACACAGAACCGGCTAGCCTACGTCTGACACGGTGCCAGCACAGTACTCGACCACCGAGCAGAAGATACCCGGTGCTGAGCCAGCACCGGGTACCCAGTGTCACCGAACCGGTTATTCTCAGTCTCCGATCCTGGCTTTCCAAGACTTAGACCAGTATTGAGCCAGTATTGAATACAAGTAACTGGCTAGCTTAAGATTAAGCCGGTGCTGGCACAGTACCCGATCTTTAATTCTGGTTTTCGTGAAGTTGGACAGGTTTTGAGTTAGTGCTGGATACTCAGTATTGGTTTCTCAACTATTTATCCGGTGCTGTACTCAATGACTGGCACGGGCTTTCCGGCAATTGAATTAGTATTGAAGCAGTACTGGGTGCCCAAAAGTCGGTCTGCCATAACTGTACCAGTATTGGGCCAGTGTTAAAATCCCAGTACTCTTGCACCATTGCTGTAACAATATTGGGTCGATAGTGCCGAAATACTGGGCCTGTACTGAATGCCAAGACTTGGTTGCCAGTACTGGTCCAAGGATTAACCCTGTTGCTGTAGTTATGGCAAACCCTACTTGGGATGTCATTCGTGTAGCCAGTCATTGACGGTGATTCGACGATGTAGCAAGCATCAATGTCTCTGAGAAAATCATAAATTTTCGATCATGTTTTGCCATACGGAGACTCAATATTAGATTTTAGGTAATGCCTGCACATTGGCACCTAGTGGAGAACTTTGTAAATTAAAAATATATTGATCCTGAAACACTTTTTTTTTGAAGATTGCAAATCTTCATATAGCGTTTTAGCATAGGATATACGAAAAAAAATCAGCTCGCCCGACAAGTTCAATTGAAAAATGAACCTACTCAAATACTGGAGAAGTGGTTCATTAAATAATCAATTTTTTCACGTAATTATGAGCTTTCGGTAGATTACATGGAAAAATAGAGTCACGGAATGTTTAGCGAAGAAATTTTGGATTGATGATCAGCGCAACTCAGTCAGTTTACGATGTAACTAATCAGCTGACAACCCTCTGCTATGAGTGTTGCAGTGATTCATGTGAATTTCGAGTACTTATCAATATCAAACCACCCACTCCTATTCTTTCCTTACTTGATGAGATTATATTGATTATCGGAATCAATTAAGAGTTATGTTGTAATCATACAGAATATTTATTACAAAACTTCTAAAAGTTTTGAGATCAGTCGGGGTTAAAGAATTCAAAGAACTAGTCAAATAGATCCCCCGAAAAAAACACCAACAATAATGTAAAAAGATTTCAGATAAATACATTGCGCACCCTCACAAAAAGATGTCAAATCCACTAAAATCATTGAAAACATATCTCACCAAGTACGTGTAGATTTTTTGTCGGTAGAGGCTTTACCTCTAGGAATTTTTACTCTCCCTATAACGAAAAGTTGGTAACCCTTTATACTAAAAACAGAAAAAAAAACAATGACAAGAAATCATTTGGCACGACTTTTAATAAATAAATTTATTATCGTTTGAAACCGATCGCACCCGGTAGCTTCTTGTTTTTGTTTTTTTTTATTTGGTGTTTTTTTAAGTATGAACGGTTACCAATTTTTCATTGTAGGGAGAGTAAAAATTCTTAGAGGTAAAGCCTCTACTAACGAAAAAGCTACATTTGGCGAAATGTGCTTTGAATGGTTTTAGTGCATTTGACAACTTTTTGTATAGATACGTAATGTACTCATTCTCTACAATTTTTGTTCAGCGTTGTTGGTATTTTTTGGAGAATTTTCCCGTTTTTTTGCTAAGTACTTAATCAAATATGTTAATCAAAACACTTGCTGATGCTCACAAAAAGCAACACCTTTCTTCATATTCACGATATAAATATCAGAAGCTTTGTTTTCGTGAAAGTTTTTTTTTTTAATTTTAAATCCAGGGTACTTAGTAACAAGTTTTAAACCGTCGAAAAACCATATTTAGAAAAAACCATTTTCATAATTTGTGCGCATTTATAAAGCTTCCTCTGGGAGAAAGTCAAAATTAAAAAATATATTTACTGATAGAGACAGCTTTGTAATTAAATTTATAAATAGTAAATATAAATTTCTTTACAAGGCTGGTTAGCAATTTATTTTATTAAATTATACGTGATCCTTAATGATAAAATTGTTAATGAACAGCCCCGGCTCATAAAACTATTATTATCATATGGCATTTAACACGTTCTGTCCTGCTCACGCTGGCATGATTCTAGATATTAATTTCTATTCCCTGATTACCAGCAGTTCTGACAAAATTTAGCCATTAATTAATAGTTAAATGATGCGCTCCTCAAATGGCTTTATTCGTCGTCTCACAACCCCAAAATATGATTTTGAAATTTTGAACTATACGCAAGTCTTGGTTAGTCAAATTGTTAATTCACAGCCGTACTGCCATTGATTAATACAATATTAATGATATTTCTTATAAACATTCGGCATTATTCATACTTTCAAGATCCGAACTGTTGATTCACAGTTAAATAATATTTTATGCTCCGAATATCGTTGCACATTATGCCGCGAGCCTAGATAACAAATGTCATTTTAAACTACAACTACCTCTTCAAAAACGAAATTTTTCATCAATGACCCTGGTGCTAATTAGTGGAATAAATGCGATTTGTCATAGCATACTGTATACTCTCCACTCTGTCAAAATATCAGATGCTAATTTTCATATTCTAATTATTCGTAGTTTTTATGCGGTTCAATTGTTAATTAACAAATACATTACATTTTCACTGGGGGTTCTTTGTGAGTCATCGTCTCGTGAGGCTAGTTAATGGTAGAATTTCTTAACTAATAGTTTCACTTGGGAAATGAAATTGTTAATTAGCATAGGCGTGAGGTTATTTTAAAATAATAATCAGATTTTTTATACAGCTTCTGCACTGCTTATACTCACGTAAAAAATTTTCATCCTTAAATTCAAAATTTCATCATTAAATGGTAGTTTTTACGAAATTCATATGTCAATAAACAAATAAATTAAATTTCCATTTGCAGCCGTCTTTCGAGCCTACATACCAAATTTCACTTTTTGACTAAAAGTTGTTCTTTAGGAATGAAATTGTTAATTAAAAAACCCGATGTTAATTATTGATAATAATCTGAATCAAAGATCACCATCGCGTTGAGCTAGCTGCAAATCGATAAACGTTCGAACTACGGTGTAGACAAGAAAGTACTAAATTCCTTCTAAAAGATTTCAGCGTCCGCATTACGTTTTTCAACGGAAAAAAAATCAAAGATGCCTAATGAACCGTCGTGATTATGGAATTCGAAAATTATTTATCCCGACTCGACGTATCGGAAAATAGGTGGGGCATTCCATCCCAAGTGTATGAAACCGTGACCCTGACCCTCTCGGATTTGTTTCATTATTTTTTCTATGATTACATTGAGTCTAAAGGGTACCTTAAAATTTTTTTAGATTTTTGAAATAGCCGTTTAAAAAAAAAAAAAATTTGGCTAATAAGACACCTTTTTTAAAAATATGAAGAAATTCCCAAAAATCCGTAATTATGTGTAGAACATTTTAAGCAATCACCCAGAGTGGGGAGATTTTTTTCGCTGTATTTCACACGCTTTTAACGTCGAAAAATTCCGAAAATTAAAAAAAAAATCTCCCCACTCTGGGTGATCGCTTACAATGTTCTACATATTATCACAGATTTTTAAGAATTTTTTCATATTTTTTAAAAAAGGTGTTTTTCTTTTTTTTTTTATTTTCGGCATTTTTTCGACGTTAAAAGCGTGTAAAACACAGAGAAAAAAATCTCCCCACTCTGGATGATTGTTTACAATGTTCTACATATTACCACAGATTTTTGGAAATTTTTTCATATTTTTTTAAAAAAAGGTGTTTTTCTTTTTTTGAATTTTCGGCATTTTTTCGACGTCAAAAGCGTGTAAAACACAGGGAAAAATAATCCTCCCACTCTGGGTGATTGCTTACAATGTTCTACTCAATATCACAGATTTTTAGGAATATTTTCATTAAAAAAAAAAAAAGTTTTTCTTTTTTTGAATTTTCGGAATTTTTTCAACGTTAAAAGCGTGTAAAACACAGAGAAAAAAAATCTCCTCACTCTGGGTGATTGCTTAAAATGATCTACACATAATCACGGATTTTTAGAAATTTTTTCATATTTTTTAAAAAAGGAGTTTTTTTTTAGCAAAAAAAAATTTTTTTCAAAAACGGTTATTTGGAAAAATCTAAAAAAATTTGAAGGTACCCTTTGGACTCATTGTAATCATAGAAAAAATAATGAAACAAATCCGAGAGGGTCAGGATCACGGGTTCATACACTCGGGATGGAATGCCTCAGGCATATAGAACATTTTTTATCATCAGCGTAAATGATATTTCTCCCGTGGCATATACTGTTATGTGAGCAGCTCGATGGACATAAAAAAATATAGGAAAACCGTCGTTTGCTCATACCGATGATTTTCCCAACGATGTTAGGTATAGCTAAAATAATCGATCCTCTTTGACTAATCTCCCACACAAGAAATACCTCTTGAGTATAGGCAAATATTATGTCATTGCCGATTTAATTTTTTTTCTACTCTTTTGCTCTTTGTCCCTCGCAGAAAGCGTTCCCGAGTCGGTTTATCGTGAATTACCGAGGAACGTCCAGGAAAGGATTCAAGTCGACACTCGCAGGCATGTTCCGACGTACGAGAACGAACTTCCGGAGGACTGTTTTATCACCGATGAGTCGGTGCGGTCGTACAAATGACATGCCAATGGACGTTAATACATTCAGACAAATATTGCCACCGTTATCTGTAACGATTTTTGATGAAATAACGTTGAAGGATAATTGATTTTTAGGTATGTTTTAGAAAGTTGGGTCGCAAAACGATCATGGAAGATCATTCGTTTATTCGTTTCAAGCAGAATGAATTATGGGAAATTTTTTCTTTTTCTTTCCATCATTTTACAAGTTTCCGGAGAGATAAATATTTATATTATGTACGTGTAGACATAAAAATAATTATCATAGCGATGAAATAACGAAACATGTCGTGGTTTATATCTATAGTATTAAATTTGAATTTTATTCATGCCATTAATTGATATGATGAATTATCATTATTATTTCTCTCTCTCTCTCTCTCTCTCTCTCTCTCTCTCTCTCACTCATATTTTTTGTTTTCTAACCTACAAATCCTTATTGAAATTGACGTAAGCAGTCTTCTTACAATGCTTGCTCCCTTGCAGCTTCGCAATATTGAAACAAAATACAGAATCAGTCGTTCTACCCATTCGAGGTATGCATAATCTGTAGTTCGAACAATTCTTCTACCCCTTAGTCTCGTTATTAATTCTCTTCTACTTCTCAGTTTTTTTTTTAATTTAAATTTTTTATTAATTAATCTTCGATTTTGCTGTAAATTCTAATTTACGCGTGATTTCGGTTGAATTTTTTTTTATCTGTTTTTCTGGTTTAGATACAAACAAAATAAATATCACTTAACTACGATAAATTATTATTTTTTTGCATATATATATATATATGGGCGAAAACGCCAATTAGGGACCACGGGTCATGGGTCGCTACCTGCGATCGCTTTGTAAGCTGAAACATTTTGTAGTCCATATTTTGAAATACAAGTCCTCAAATTGTTTCAAATTTTTTCTTAGTTTATACTGCTTGTTGTTGTATGGGGTATTTCACGTCTATTTTGTATTTTTTTCATCGATTTTTCTTGATAGTTTTGTCCAGTAAGAAAATTCGAAAAAAAATATGTTTTTATGTAAAGAAATGGCAACTTTTAGATAAAAATAAGTGTTAGTTTTTTTTTTGACGCCCCTAAAATGGTTAAAATTGACTTTTAACCGTAAATTGTTTAACTGAACGCTTATTTTTATCTTCTCCCCCCCCCCCCCCCCATGTCCCTCGTCGAAAAAATTACTAATTTGTGATAAAATTTCACCTTGCGAAAGGAAGGTGCAGGTAATCAAGGCTAACAGATAACTTGTGAGTGCAGCCTTCTCGGCTGCTGAGAAACCTCTTAGGATTTTTAGTGGGCTGTCCCTTTCACGAGGCTCAATATAACATTCAAATGCTCAAACGTTCGAACGGGGAGACGAAAAAATAAAATAAATGGTCAAAAATTAAACACCCTAATATATATTATGGGGGAATTCACAAAAAACCGAGAGGTCATAGACGATGGTATTTGGAATTAGTCTAAAACATTTTTTTCTTGCGAATTTTTATGTTTTTCGATCTTTGTCTTCATTCAGTCAGGATAGCCTATCAAAATTTCTCATAAAATTACATTCATGGCCAATTTTCGAGCAGAAGGAATGAGAATTCATAAAAACACTCATAGAACAAAAATTGCTTGTTTTTCCACCTACTTCTGTAAAAAAAAAACGGCAATATCGCAGAACCACGTGGGAACAAAATGACCCCTTTATTTTCGCCTAAAGAAAGTACGCCATTTTCTATTCTTACACCGACTCTCCTGAGGATTGTAGGCTATCGACACCATCTGCCTTTGGTCTCCTCTCACGTATCCGTTTGTCCCCGGTTCGATTCCCGATGCCGGGGCTTGTCACACATCCGCTAGATGTCAGCACCTGGGACAGAAACAGTCGTAGTTCGTACGTCCTGTTTATGGAGGTACGTCCGAGCCCGTTGTGCTTTCATCAGCCGTACTACGGCATTGGGAAACGAACCCGAGACATCTTCGCAGCCTTCCGGTCACCACACCAAGGCGCTGCTTTCCTTTGGACCTACTTTTTTAGGTGGGTTCAGAACCACCGGGGTCACAGAAAAAGCACTTAGAAAATTTTCCATTGGTGCCAGCAGTGGGAATCGAACCCGGCCGCATCGCACGTCACTGCGTGTGAGCCAGGCATGTTACCACCGCGCTACTGTTCCCCTTGTCATTTTCTATTTTTAAAACTCAAATATATAACGATTTCTCAAATAATTACGCAACTTTTGAGCTTAATCTCAGCGTGGTCCGATCTTCGATTTTCTTGCATGATTTTCGTTCGGGCTTATTGATTTTTCGTTGGTTTTTTTGTGTAGAGTTTAGCTGGAGACAAATAAAAAAGAGACTTCATTAAGTTTGAACAGTAATTTTGTTCACCATCAATATAATGAGAAAAGATGGTAGTGTTTGGAAAAATATGACCATTGAAGTCTCTTTTTTATTTATTTACAACTAAATTAAATCAATAAACCTGAACGAAAATCATGCATTAAAATTGAAGATGGGACCACGCTCAGATTAGGCTCAAAAGTTGCGTAACAAGTTGAGAAATCGTTTTATATTTAAGTTTTAAAAATAAAAAATGGCGTACTTTCTTCAGGCGAAAAAAAGTGGTCATTTTCTTCCTACGTGATTCTGCTGTATTGCCGTATTTTTTTTTTCGAAAGTAGGTGGAAGAACTAGCCGTTTTTGGTCTGTGAGTTTTTTTACGAATTCTCATCCCTTTAGCTCAAAAATTGGTCCTGAATGTAATTTTATCAGATACTTTAATGGGCTGTCCTGACTGAATGAAGATAAAGAACGGAAAATCTTCCTAAATATATAAAAATCCGCAAGAAAAAAAATATTTTAGACAAATTTCAAATACCATCGTCTATGACCTCTCGGTTTTTTGTGAAAACCCCCAAATACATGAGCGCGCGCGCGCGCGCGTGTGTGTGTGTGTGTATTTTTAAACCTTAATAACTATGTACAATAATTTAACGGTCATTTTCATGTATATATTTTTTTTTCTTTCCTTCCGCCAATTCATTTTCTTTCGTTATTTTTGTCCAAAATGTATAATTGAGTATAACGACGTTGCGCGCGTTTGTGGCAGTGGTTGCTCAGAAATTTTGTATTTTCTTTTGCTTTCCTAATATTCGTTTTCTCTTGTTGCTCTCATGTTAAGGCAGTCGAGCACTCTTAGACGAAGGTTTTCAAGTCATTTGACGACAGTTTTTTTTTTTTTTCAATTCTTCATTCTCATTTTGTTCCCTATTTCGTAAATTATCGAAAATTCACAGAATTTACTTTCACGAGTACCTTGCGAGCCTCTTTGAAGGTTCAACTTTTTTTTTTTTCGCCCACAATTTCTGGCATTTTTTTCTTCTCTTTCATAACTCTGCGGAAGATTATTCAAGGTGGAGGCACGCAAAGGCATGCGAAACCGTCCAAGAAGGCTTACCCACGATTTCGCAAAGTTATCAATCAGGATTTATGCACTCCTGCCCCCTCCCTCTCCACGCCCTCTCTCTCTCTCTCTCTCTCTCTCTCTCTCTCTCTCTCTCTCTCTCTCTCTCTTCTCTCTCTTAACAATACTGTCATTGGCATCATGGCAGCGAAAATCGGCGCTGGCAAATGCGTTTTGTGCTGCATGCATCAAGAGAGCATAATGCATCATGAGACGAAGAAATTGAGGATTCACGAAAACACGATACTCATTATGGTAATGGCAATGTTGTCTTTTTTTTTTTTTTTTTTTTTTGTTTTTCTTGTTTGCCATTCTAAGGATCCAACTGCCTTAACATTGTCTCATGACACTCTCGCGCTAAGATTCATCGTCTCATTGACGTTGCTACGCTGATTATTATTGGTCGTCAATGATCTTCGAAGTGGCTCCGGTCACCAGGCCTCCGTGTATCGAACGTCGAATTCCTGAAGCGCTGGCAAACGTTTCTTCAGTGACTCGAATGTCTGTGCCGAAAGTTTCGTACTGTTGAGATTCAATTTTCTTAGGTTCGTCAATGCTGAAACGACAATTAAATGCCTGTTCATTATCGTGAAACATTTGCGAGACTTGATTATCAATGTCCCCGAAAAAATAAGTCATTCCTGGAATTTTTAAATTGGAAGATACATCGTGGTGAAATCTTGTACAATTCATTCATATGGTACCCACACAGTACGAGTCTCTGAATGATTCCTTGAAGAAATCATTATAAATACATCTTAACGACCTTGGAGGCGTGGATTTATGATCTTTTTTTTGGAAAATCTGATACTTTTATTTAAAACCGATCGTGAATGAACGTATAGAGATATTAAAAGTGTTGATCGGGTCAGGAAAGAAATTTATATTGCATAAATAATAAAATCGATTAAAAAAAAATAAACGTTTTTAGTATAAAATAATTGCAGTAATTTTGTGTGTTCACACGCTCAACAGTGCATAAATAAGTTCCAGCGCTAACGCTAGATGGCTTGAATAATACTATTTCCCGTAAGTCGTTCAATAGCACGTAATATTAAATAATATGAAATTGTCTTTCCGTAACTGTTAAAGCTTTAAACAGACCACACGAAAGAAATAAACATGGAATTTAAAAAGTTCTAAAATAGGTCAAAATTCGACGCATTTGAATTTTTTCAGTGATTTTTTAAAGGTCCTACTGAAACGTCTCAAGAACTCATTTAAGATCTCCTTTTTTTTAGATCCATTTAAAAAAAATTTCTGTCATCAGGTTGCTGTGTGGATATTGAGGTATAGAAAAAAATATCTATATATACGTGGCAAGGGGGCGAGGGAGGCAAAATGTATGACGCTATGTTGCGGGTCTTATACTTTACGTTCCTATACGTCTGATACGAAAAGCATATCATCATAGGAGTATGATCATGCTTGATCAATTTTTTTACGTGCTCTCATACGCATACATGTGTGTGTGTGTGTGTGCATGTCTGTGCGCGAGTGCGTGCGTATGCGTGTGCATGTGCGTGCGTGCGTGCGTGCGTGTGCGTGTGTGTGTGTGTGTGTGTGTGTGTGTGTGTGCACATACGTACACACACGCGTCCTGCCATGTGTCTAAATATTTTTTCCATATTCACATTCTGAACACGTTCGCATCAAAATATTTAGTTTCATAATCACAAAGATTCACTGCGAGGGAGAAAAACCTTCACTTGAACCGAATTTTTAACGTTGCAAAACCTTAAAGTGCATCGGATAAATTTAAGTAATTATATTTGGGTGTAAGTAAATGTGATTTAAAATGAATATAACATATTGTTAATTGTTCGAAAAGTTTGGGAGGTATCCTCACAGCAGCATGACATTTCTACATGGATGGATAAATGCTATACGTGAGCGAGCGAGATAGCACCATAAAGCATGACATTTATATGGGACATTCCACGTCAACTCAGCCACCCCGTTTTTTTTATTGTCTCGAAAAAATTATTCAGTATGGGCATTTCAAAGGACAATATATCCATGACATTTTGCCAAAATTTCATCCCCCCACTATTGTTGGTTCTCGAGATAATGATTAATGAAGTCTCAATTTTGTAAAAATCATAACTTCGTAACTACTGATCGGATTTAAACGATTAAAAAAAGAATCTTTTTTATTTTTTTTGCTCTTTTCGAAAAAAAATATGTCATCATCGGATAAAAGCTCATTAGACATTTTTCGGAGTAAATTAACAAAAAACAATTTTTCCCTCTTCACTGATGCCTTGTTCCATTTTGAAAAAATCCTGCGGAGTTGTGTATTGCCTCTCTCTATCAGAAAAAAAAAATACTGAGTAGAATTCCGATTGGCCCTTTCGTGGAAAAAAAAAAAATCGAAAAATTTTCCCGAAAACCGTCTAATGAACTTTTCTCCAATGACGGCATATTTTTTTTCAAAAAGGGCAAAAAAAATAAAAAAGATTCGTTTTTTAATCGTGAAAATCCGATCGGCCGTTACGAAGTTATGATTTTTAAAAAATTGAGAATTTATTAACCATTATATCGAGAACCAACAATAGTGGGGGGATGAAATTTTGGTAAAATGTCATGGATATATTGTACTTTGAAATGCCTATACTGAATAATTTTTTCGAGACAAAAAAAAACGGGGTGGCTGATGAGTTAACGTGGAATACGACACGTCAACGCAGCCACGTCAACTCAGCCATCCCGTTTTTTTTTTTGGTCTCGAAAAAATTATTCAGTATGGGCATTTCAAAGTACAATATATACATGAAATTTTACCAAAATTTCGTCCCCCCACTATTGTTGGTTCTCGAGATAATGATTAATAAATTCTCAATTTTGTGAAAATCATAAGTTCGTAACGGCTGATCGGATTTTAACGACTAAAAAACGAATCTTTTTTATTTTTTGTGCCCTTTTTGAAAAAAAATATGCCGTCATTGGAGAAAAGTTCATTAGACAGTTTTCGGGGAAATTTTTCGATTTTTTTTTTTTTTCCACGAAAGGGCCAATCGGAATTCTACTCAGTATTTTTTTTTCTGATAGAGGGAGGCAATACACAACTCCGCAGGATTTTTTCAAAATGGAACAAGCCATCAGTGAAGAGGGAAAAATTTTTTTTTGTTAATTTACTCCGAAAAATGTCTAATGAGCTTTTATCCGATGATGACATATTTTTTTTCGAAAAGAGCAAAAAAAATAAAAAAGATTCTTTTTTTAATCGTTTAAATCCGATCAGTAGTTACGAAGTGATGATTTTTACAAAATTGAGACTTCATTAATCATTATCTCGAGAACCAACAATAGTGGGGGGATGAAATTTTGGCAAAATGTCATGGATATATTGTCCTTTGAAATGCCCATACTGAATAATTTTTTCGAGACAATAAAAAAAACGGGGTGGCTGAGTTGACGTGGAATGCGACATAGATATATAAATGCACGTAGTAGCGCATTCAATCGGTAGAGGAAGACACCTCCCGGTAAGTATACTTAAGGTAATATTTAGGGAGGTATGGACATACTGTCCCCTATCCCCCAGAATGCATTGCGCGTGGCTACCGGGTTTACGAATTTGGTGGCAGATGTCGCACAAAGCGCGCGCTCCCCTTGCCCCGCACCGCAGCTGACACCGACGAACTCACCCACCGCTTAACTCTCGCGCGCTTTTCGTGATAAATTCATTTTAAAATAGTTTCAATCGCAACCAAAAATATGCAATGCTCTTTATTAAATGGTAGCGTGTTGACTCTGAGCAATATTACAAATGAAAAAGTCAACATCGGTAAGCAAGCTCAATGAATATGAAGCTTCAATGCGCTATCATATCCAGAACCCAAAATGCCCATGTCGTCTAAGGCATGTTCCAGATAGCTTGAAGGTGACGGGTTCGCACCCGACTCATTTTTTTTTTTCTTAACATTCACATATGCATTTAGTAGCGGAAATACTAACTCAGCAAGCGATATCCTAATGCAATTTATTCTTCTATGTAGACTAACGCACTCGGCGCAACCCCACTGTTCCCCTCACATGTTTTACATGAATATTCTGAAAATAAAAAATAGTTATTGAATCAATTATGAAGGCATCATAAGAAATACATTTTCAAAATATCAATGTTCGGTTTTTGCGACATTCTTATAGCCTGAAACGTTAATTTTGGATCTGCGGCCAAGTTTTAACAAAATTTTAGAAAATTGATCGAGTTATGAGGGTTTTAGTGGAGAAAGTTTTGAACGCTTCGCTACGCGCCCGTCTGTCTGGTGAGCCTGGTAAGTAAACGAAATTGTTTATATAATAATAAACGCACAAAATTAAAATAAAAGACGATTTCCGACGCTTTGAAAATTACAGTTTCGAGAAAAACGCAAAAGAAAAAAGAGTATGGAAATTCACACTTTCCGTACTCAGATTCAGTATAAACGTTGACTAAAGTTATCAACGGTATAAATTTTGGAGCCCGCTCAATATCGTTAGTGGTTTCTTATGCGTGCGGAGAATGCAAATAAGTAGGTAACTTATTTAATTTTAATTTTGTTCCTTCATTATTTTATAAAAAATTAATTTTTTTACTTACCAGACTCACCAGACAGACACACACGCGCAGCGAAGCATTCAGGGTCTTTTCCACTAAAATCGCCATAACTCAATCAATTTTCCGATATTTTGTTAAAACTTGGCCGCAGATATAAATTTAACGTTTTACACAATAAGAATGATACAAAAACTGAACATTGATATTTTGAAAATGTATTTCTTATGATGCCTTCATAATTGATTCAATACCTATTTTTTATTTTCAGAATATTCATGTAAAACATGTGAGGGGAACAGTGGGGTTGCGCCGAGTGGGTTTCTACATAGGAGAATAAATTGCATTAGGATATCGCTTGCTGAGTTAGTATTTTCCGCGCTATAAATGCATGTGATAAATTTTGTTAAGAAAAAAAAAAAATATATTGAGTCGGGTGCGAACCCGTCACCTTCAAGCTATCTGGAAGATGCCTTGGACGACATGGGCATTTTGGGTTCTGGATATGATAGCGCATTGAAGCTTCATATTCATTGAGCTTGCTTACCGATGTTGACTTTTTCATTTGTAATATTGCTCAGAGTCAACACGCTATCATTTAATAAAGAGCATTGCATATTTTTGGTTGCGATTGAAACTATTTTAAAATGAATTTATCACGAAAAGCGCGCGAGAGTTAAGCGGCGGGTGAGTTCGTCGGTGTCAGCTGCGGTGCGGGGCAAGGGGAGCGCGCGCTTTGTGCGACATCTGCCACCAAATTCGTAAACCCGGTAGCCACGCGCAATGCATTCTGGGGGATAGGGGACAGTATGTCCATACCTCCCTAAATATTACCTTAAGTATACTGAGCGCAATCTGTCGGAGCTCGTGCCATTTTCGAGGTTTATCGCGCGGGAACCTCCTGTGACGGAGAGTAAGACGTTTTGCAACGTAAAAAAAAAACTGTACTTACAGGCCAACGTTGAAATGCCCTTGTCGGATACAGGAGTCTCGCATAAATTCAAGACCTGCAATTTTTGCAGATGTTCGCTAATCATTTGCAATCCAGCGTCCCCAAACTGCGTCGCCCAAAGATTGAGATAACGAAGAGCAGGCAGTTTTATGAGTTGTTCGGCACATGCGGATGTAACCGACGTAAATGCTAGAGTCAGGCACTCGAGATTGCCAAGTGCACCACCACCCAATATCACAGCGACATCGGCGTCCGTTGCGCGTGCCGGCAGCGTCAATTTCTTCGGTCCACCTTTTTGTTGCTGTTTCGCAATAAATCGAAAGGAAAAAAAAATTACATTCACAGAAATCACGGAGATAATAAAAAATTTACGGTAATTCTTGTCCAAGGAAAAAAAAACGTTGTCCTAGAATATAAATTACCAGTTCTTGCAAATTCTTTTGACGCTGACAGAGCGTGGCGTAACGGTTTTTGCCCGATTGGGTCGATTGAAGGGCCGAGACCACCTGAAGACGATGTTCCTCGTTTGGCAACAGACGCCACTCGAGCATCAGGCACAGGGCCTCCTGGGCAGCCTCGCAATCTCGTACACCGAGAAGCATGCAAGCTCGCCACGTTTGCTTAACCAGAGAAGCGATGAATCTCTTTCGACGACAGCAGCAGCCCAGAAGCGTCGTCAGCTGTTGTAATACGAAGAATCGAAAATGAACATTATTTTTCTGCACATTCATCAAGTCACAATCATGATGAGTAGAAAAGTTTTAAGGACATGGAGGACGACCGTGAAGATGATGTGGATGTGTATCACTTGGGGTCTCGGAATATCAGAGTGTATATGTGGTTGCCCGATATCGCGAAAGTAGCCATTATTTAGCTAAAAGTCTAGTCGTTTAGCTGAAGACCACCCGTTAGGCTGATATAGTCGTGGCTTGGAAAATACACCCTATTAGACGAGACGTCGGCTTTTCGCCTAACAGCCTGGCGCGCAGTAGGTGATTAGAAAAATGCTTGTCTTGGAGCTCGATGTGTTATCAATTTATTCATTATGCAATCTTTACTACATTACTATTTGTTAATACAGGATGACATAGAAAATTCATGCCTGAAGTCAACTTCACTATTATTATATTTTTTATTTTTTAATAGAAGATGACCTATTGTAGCAACGAGAATTGCAAAGGATTTTTGCTTTAAAACAAGCACATCATCTTATTGTCTGACATTGATTAGAATAGATTTTATTTAATTTTTCGTTAAGCTCATCGTGGTTTACTAGCGTATAACTTGCCATGACTGAGATTGATCGCGAACTAACGAGCGTATTCTGTCCCAAACGGAATCACTACATTTTCTCCAATAATTACTTTTCAACAAAAAATGTTTTTCTATTCACTTTTTCTTCAGAAAATCCCAGACACTTACTTCAAAACATAGAGACAAGAAGTCGAGGCACATATTTTTTTGTATGCAGCTGCAACGCTCACTTTAAAACTTTTGGGTTTTTTTTCCTTAATCCGATTACGCAGTATAGGAAAAATTAACTAAATTCATTTCGACCGTCGTCAAGTCATGTATTGTTTCACAACCCTTTCATACGCACGACCTGACGGTCAGCTGTGAGCATCAAAATACACTTTTTTCTAATGACCTACAGCGTGCCAGCCTGTTAGGAAAAAAGCCAACATCTCGTCTAACAGGCTGAATTTTTCAGGCCGCTAGAGGTTGTCGATTAGCCAACGGTCGGCATTTAGCTAAACACCTAGGCCCGTATTCAGCAGTTGCTTTTAAGCAAAGGTCGCTTTTAATTTTATGGATAAAACCATACTTTTAAAAGTAACATTCGCTTAAAATCAATTGCTGAATACGGGCCCCAGATTTTTAGCTAAGTCGTTAATTTTACTATCAGGCTATGACATATATATCTCCTTCTTTACAGAAAAATGTACGAAGCAAAGAATCGTGGGCACATTTTGAAAAAATCTTTTGATTTCTCACAAACACTAATCATACCAAAAGGTTCTGTGTCATGTGCAATTTAAAATTGCTGATAATAACCTTTTTTGAATTTTCAACGTCTGACACAGGCTGTAGAATAAATAAATAAATTTGAGCCAAGACTTTTCGCGACAGGCTCGTATTTTTTCATAATTTTAGTTCGCTTGAAAAATCTAGGCATCCAAAACGCGACTGTGAATTAAAAAGGTCATGTTGATTCGTGTATGTGAGGTGAACTTTTTCAGTGGTGTGATACTGAAACCAAAGTTATTCCATTTTGCACCTTCTCCTCCAAGTACCAAAATTTTTTTTTTAAAGAAAATCAACTGCATCTACCCTCTAAACCACATAAATCTTACGGATTTTATTCAGCAACGTACCAATTGAAATAAATATAATTACCATTTTCACTGTGAATGTAAATTGTAAAAATGTCGTACGATCGTAGTGTAAAGCTCGAATACGGGGAAATAAATCGTAATGAACAGCAGAAAAATGAAAGTGTCGTAGACGTGCTAAAATTGTGCCTAAATGTAGTACAGATTTATGGAGATTGCTGAAACTTAAAAAAAAGTATTCATCGAAAAAAAAGGTTTTGTCTGGCCAGTAAGTGAAAATCATTCGGGGCAAATAATCTGAAGTTCATTAAACTCTCGCTGAAACAAGAATAATATTTGCTAGGGATTTTAGTGTCAGTGATACACCTCGAATGTCCTCAAGGTTGTCTGTGTAATTCCCCTCGATAAAAGTAAGGCTTAGAGTATAAAAGCCGATAGAGTATAAAATAATATAGAGTAATAAAATAATAATAGAGTATAAAATAATAGAGTATAAAAGCCGATGGTATATATTTTGAAATAACATTGGTCTTTATGACGATACGATGAATTCACAAAGAAGATGAAGCCACCTAAAAGAATTCGTCCTTGAAACACTTAAAATATTCTCATCAAATTTTTTTTTTTGTTGCGACGAAGAGAGGCCCCAATGACACTTCCTTCGCGTTTTTGTCTCACTCTCTCGCTCTCTCTCTATCTCTCTGCTTTTCTAACGCAACTTGGAAATATGGACTGGGATGTTTTTTATGACACCAATGATCTAGAGCACAAACTGTCTTTACTGAATTATAATCTCGCGCATTGTCTAGACACACATGCTCCTCTATCAAGTGAAAGCTAAAAGGACACCTGCTCCGTGGCTAACGGTCGAGATCAAAGCACAGATAAGGATTAGGGATCTGGCCAGGAGAGAATGGCGAAGGAGACGGACCTTGGAAGCACATAAGAGATTCAAGCTTCTCCGAAACTGTGCAATCCACGGTTAGAACTGCTAAAACTACGTACTACAATCGAATTTTCTCGACCAGTACAAGCGCTGCTTCTACCTGGAAAGAATTATGTTGCCTAGGCCTTATAAAATCTCGTGATAGTGCCCACCCTCTTGCTGCATCTGTGTCTTGTATTAACAGACATTTCGCATCTGCTGGCGTTGACCTGACCTATGAGTACCCATCGTCTTATTACCTCGGAGAATGCGAGTATGGAGATAACAAGTTCTACTTTCTTAACGTTAGTTATGAGACACTTGATAAGGTCATTAACCACTCGAAATCACCCACCATCGGAGTTGACGAACTCTCTATTACGATTATCAGACTAGCTTTTCCTGGCATACGGCCTATGATACATCACCTCTTACTCTTTCTCGCTCATGTCTGGACTTTTTTCCTCCACATGGAAGTATTCGCTTGTCTGCCCTCTGCCAAAGGTAAAACTACCATCTAGTTCGAGTGATTACCGCCCTATTTCTATTCTCTGTGCCCTTTCAAAGTGCCTGGAAAAATAGTGGCTGATCAGATTATAAACCACCTTTATATGCATAACTTGTTAGATGTTTGCCAATCTGCCTACCGAACTGGCCATAATACCCAGACAGCTCTTCTGCGCGTGCTCAAGGACCTTCGTAGAGCGGGAGATTCAAGTTAAGTCACTATTCTTGTACTTTTTGACTTCTCCAAGGCATTCGATCATGTTCGGCATGAAAAACTCATTGAAAAGCTTCGTGAACTCAGCTTCTCTAGGTTCACGCTGCTCTGGATTTGTTCATATCTCACTGAGAGACAACAGTCCACTCAAGAACCGCCTCACATGGGCGCAATCTGAGTGGTTGAACGTTAGAGATGGGATACCTCAGGGTTCGGTACTTGGACCGCTCCAATTTGTGATGTATCTATATGGCTTTAACAACATACTCAGGCATTGTAGCTACAATTTCTGCGCTGACGATCTACAGGTTTATCTTCACTGCAAGCCTGGCGACCTTGCGGAGGGTATTAGGACTGCCAATGAGGATATCGCAGCTATTTCTACCTGGGCCACTGATTTAGGCCTTCTTTGAATAATAAAAAGACCAAATTTATAATCAATGGCACACGCCGTTTCATTGCAAACATCATGTTTGACGACCTTCCTCCGGTGGTAGTCGGCGACGTTAATGTTCTCTTCTCCACTGAGTTTACTAGTCTGAGCTCAACTATTAGCAGAACTCTATATTGGAACCATAACATGGCGAGGATTGCGAAGAAAATAAATGGCATTGTGTATCAGCTTAAGCTATGTAGGAGTCTTTTCCCTACGAGTCAAAAATTACTGTCGATCTGTCCGCGCTGCATACTATACTTTTTGTAACAAGTGCACGGAAAGAGGTTCTTTTTTGTCCCATTTCGGAGCAGTCAGGATTTTCAGTCAGGATTCAATTCGTTAATTTTTTTGTACGTGGATAAAAATGCTGGTCAAAAATGAAAAAAATTATCCGAGAGTTTCAAGTGTCGCCGCGCGCGGTAACACTAGGAACTAGAGGACAATTATTTTCATTTTTGACCAGCATTTTTTTCCTAGGATTAAAAAATTAAAGAATTGAATCCTGGCTCAAGAAGACTTATTTTCCGCTCTGAAATAAGGACAAAAAAACCCACTTACCGTGCACGTATTACGAAAAGAGTTTTCACCCTCCCAAGTTCACAACTTGGACGGACGAGCATTGCTGCAACGACGGCCGTATCCACATAACACCTGGACCGGAGTACTTGTTTCTCGGGGTCACTGGTCTCGCCATTGGGAAGTTATTGATAGGAGTTGTCTACAAACCACGTAAAATCGCTGTCTCAGACGGGATTCAAGCCCTCTTGGAAACTGCTTGTCAAGAAACACTTCCAAAGTCATAACGGGTGACTGGAACTCCAACTATTGTACGACCAACCATGACAGCACATACCTTTGGCGTATTTTTCATTGTCATAGCCTCGAGATAGTTCCCTATGGACCTACCTATCATACCTCGAGCTCCTTGACTTGGCTCGATCTGTGCATAGTTGACTCGATAGATAAGGTTGTGGCTCAGGACCAAATCTTTTTCGCGTTTGCACCTGGGCATGACTTAATCTCGATTGACTATCGTTTCTTATGTGTGCGTGCCGCGACATCATATACTACCCGGCACCGTGACTGGGGCTGTTTACGTGACCTGGCGTTTCAAATTACTCTCGAATCGTACGACTGGTCTCCTATTGTCACCAGTTTAGAGCCAAGTATGAAGGTCTTGCTCTTTAATGACGCACTATACTAATTTCTTGACTATCATGTACGCTATCTAACTATCAGCGTTCGGCGTCCTTCAGCCCCTTGGATGACACCTGGAATCCGCGAGATAATAACTCTACGGGAACTCAAGATACCGATGGGCGAGAAGACCCTTTCTACATCTCGAGTAGAAGGTGCTCAGGATCCGGTGCAAAGCGCTCTTAATCCGTATGAAAGCCCCGTACGACTCTCAGTTGCTCAAGGACTCAATGAGCTGTGGTCAGAATTACACCGTCTCGGTGTGATTGGAAATCGTTCTCACTCGGATATTGCCATCTCACCAGACGATCTTAACAATTACTTTTGCTCGATTTCTAACGAGGCGCCTGAGGAGCCGTCAGAATTTCTCCATGGAGCGAGACCCTTTTACGATGCAGCATAGTACTTCGCTCACATCACACCTAGCACCCTAAAACGGCACGTCCATTTAGCCGATACCCACGTATCTGGATCAGATGGTTTCTCGGGCTTCCTATTGAAGTGCTGTATTGTTCCGCTGTCTCCTCTGATATTAGATCTATTTAACTCGTCCTTGATAAATTCCATCTATCTCTCAGCGTGGAAAGAGTCCTACATAACGCCAGTCCCGAAGGGGCAAAATCCATTTACCGCTTCCGATTTCAGACCGATCTCGCTACTGTGTGTCCTCTCAAAAATGCTCGAGAAAATTGTACTGGCGGACGTAACTAAGTACCTACAAACATCGGCTCTCCTTGATCATCAGTTCGGTTTCGTCGCTGGAGGATCAACTCAAGCCGTACTGGTGAGAATACTGGACGCTCGCCGCGAGGTCAAGGTACTTTTGTTCTCTTCGACTTCTAGAAGGCTTTTGATATTGTTGACCACTCGAAAATAAAAGAGAAATTGGCCTCACTGAACATGTCCTGTTCGGTGTTTAAATGGTTCTGGTCATACCTTACAGGTCGAAGACAGTCAGTACGGACACCCTCTGTCATGTCAAACTGGCTCTCTGTTACCTCGAGGGTACCGCAGAGGTCAGTGCTGGGTCCCGCTCTTTTCGGACTTTACACAGTGAATCTACGTCTTGTGATAATAAATTTCTCAGTCGTTAAATACACGGATGACCTGCAGATTTTCGCGCATTGCGCATCTACTCAAATTGGTAATTATGTAGCACGAATAAACGAGGATGTATCCTGGATTCGTGACTGGGCTGATTTAAATCTGTTGAGGCTGAATCCAACCGAAACACAGGCCCTGCTTCTCGACTCCGCACGTGTCGTAAATACCCTGAGAATGGCAAAGGTACCGGAGGTCATGGTACGAGGGATTCCCTCTCCCTACATTATTACAAATCATCGACTATTATTCCATCGTGCTAACGGATATAACCGGAGTAAAATACGCTCAGTTGAAACGGGCTCTCGACGCATGTGTGCGGTTCGTTTTCTACGTACGTAAAAATGAGCACATCACGCCGTACTACGCAAGGCTGAAGTAGCCAGCGGTCTCACAGTGTCGGAGTTATTTCTTGGGCCTTTCCGTACTCTGAGCCTTAAACTATGGTGTTCCTTACTCCTTCACCGCCCAACTTACTCTCCGCTCCGCGGTACTTTTTTCTCGCGTACCAGTAACCGACCTTTTCATGCCACTGTACAGAACTGGTAGGTATGACAAATCTACTATCATTTCTGCCACTCGATTGTGGAACTCACTTCCACCTGCTGTGCACGATGTGTGTTCCCTTGACTCCTTCAGGCACCATTTAATGGAACACCTCACTCTAGCACAGGTCACCTAAATATTCTCGAAACCCTGCGTTGTATCTCCATATCTTTATACCATGCCATGAATTTTCCTTTTATCTATACCCATATTTGTATTTGCATATTTATCAGTATCTGCGTCAGGATTGTCCGAGCTCTACATTAGCTCTAGATCAGTTAGTTCTTAACTCTTATAGCCTCTGGGCTCAGTACTCAAATTGTCTCACTAACCCATAGGAATAAATTTTTCTTCTCTCCTAAATTGGACCTAACCTAGATTAAGTAAGTTATGAGTATTATTGGAAACTGTATGTTCTCATTTATACTCAAGGATATCCACCCTCGTATAATGAAATTACGCTCTCTCTCTCTCTCTCTCTCTCTCTTCCTCTTTCTCGCTCACTGTCTTTCGCCTACGCATAGCCAGTATTCCGTAAAAACGCTTGGATTAAATTATACCCTGTCTTTGTGTCTGTGCTGGAAATTATTTTTTAAGTAACAATATCGATTTGATCCCAGGTAATTTGACATACGGTCGAAATTGACAATCTTCCTCCTCCCCAATATTTATTCGTACTTGTGAAAAACAAAATATAAATAAATGTCATAAAAATAGATTCGCAACTAACATTGCCATGCGCAAGTTTTTAGGCATATTAGCATGCAGGTGGAATGAAAGAAAACAAAATCGACAGTTATAGGTAAAGATCATGTGAAAGGCATCAGTACAGTAGGAAATATAAAAATGTATGCTTTCTAGATTTTTTTGCGTTAGGCTGCTAATTTAATAGTTAGCACCGCAAAATCTTATGAAAATCGTCGAAAACTGGAAAATTAAGCAAGAAAAGTAACGCGCGTAAGTCTGAAAGTATCACCAGTGAAATATTCGCAAAATGTCTGCACAGCAAATTATCCACGATTACATGACAATTTTTGAACAAATACCATTCCTCTCATTTGCCACGTAGAGCAATAAAAAAAAATGATCGTTGGCTAGAATTTTTCTCCGTCTAGAACCTAATGGCCAAATTTTTTGGAATAAGGCACGCAATAATTTTTACATCCATTTATGTTTTGGACATCGCTGTTTATAACTAGAAATTTAAATCTCTATTTTTGATTTCCACATTATTACCGGACCATTAAGGTATAAACAGAGGTCTCTAGAATTACTTGGCTAAATTTCAAGGCATTCGGTTAAATATTTTAGGAATGTCATTTGTTAAAAAATAAACATGCACTCCGCCTTACCGCCACAGTCAATAAAACAGAGCTTTCGCATGCTCTTAATGTACTTATAACATTTACCATGAACTTTTTTTCATACTTTTTCCAAATACTTTGTAAGTGACATAACAAAGCTTTCTCCGAAATTAGTTGTCCTGATTTTTTTTCTAATAGGAATATACAAATTCTCTCTGCGGTAGATCGGTTATTCTCACCATTTCACCAAAAAGTGCACCCTCGTCGGGACATGCGTCATCGGAAGACGGTGCAGCAATGTGAATCCATCCGGGTCTCGGTTCACGCACGGGTAAGAGAACTCGATGAACCGAACATCTCGGATCAGCGGCCAAACGTCGCATCACCGAGAGCATCACAGACTCTTGCACCTCTTTGTCGGCAAGTGCACGCTCCGGAAATGGCACCGGTTGAAGGAGGGATCCAAGACCTGGTCTCCAATCTGCATATTCGGACCTGTATTAAAAAATTTTAATGCATTATTTTCTTAAAAAATCATACAAAGTAAAACGTGAAATTAAACTGATTCTTGTTGTCCAAAATTCATTTAATATTTTGTAATGAGTAGACAATGACTGTGACAATGAGTAGACAATGACGATGGATTTCGAAAATAATTAAAGTATTTTTTTACCCCACGGAATGAAAATGACCTTATCATCAGCATTTGACATAGTGCTCCGATTTTTTTTTTTGTTGAATTACGTTCACCAAGGCATCGTCGAATTATTTACATGGATGACCCGAGAACGTGGGAAACTTGATAATACTAGTAATGGTAAACTGCGCGCCATTTTCCATACAGGTAAATAGAGGTGAGTGAAAAAAGATTGAAGCCAAATCAATAGAATGGTCCTGGCAAAGCAGTACTGGCAATGATGAACAAGAGTCTATTTAGTTGAGAAGCGAGATTTTCCATTTCACATATTTATTCTCACTGAAATCATCTACGGTACGATTGCATTTAAAATTCTAATCAAGGATCTGCCTAGACACCCAAGTAATAATCATACTCTGATCTGGATAAGGAGTCACCTGACAGTAAGAGAAGGTGGGGGAAAACTGCTCCAAGGGGCAAAACCGACTACCAAAAAAAAAAAAAAAAAAAATAGCTGATTAGCATTACCGTATCAAGGCTGACGAAACAAAGTTGAATGCAACGTGGCTCCGCTGGCAGCAATATTTAAAAAACCGGGAGGGCACGGAAAATTCGACTACCCCAAAAAGTGGTTGTCTGACATTTCCGTGTCAAAATGAGTAAGACAAGATGGAATTCAATGTGTTTTTTTTTCTAAAACTGATTCAAAACCGGTTGGCACTCCCGCTCCACCTACTCCGGAAAAATCGTATTTCGGCTAAACGAAGATTCTTATCATCAGGTGGCTGTGTGAGAAGGGAACTTGATCTCTTCGCACGTTCACTTACATGTTGGTTGAGCCGCCCAAAATATACCTTTAGCGCGTTTTAGATCTAAAACATGTCCTACAAGTTTTTAAAGTGGCAGGCATTTCCATATCTCCGAATTTTAGGCTATCCATTGAGTCTCAAAAGAGAGTTTATTTAGCGCTTTTTATTAATTTACGTTTTATCAGCACACACGAGACCACGCAACCATTACATTCCAAAAATTGGATGTTGCGCACATCTCATGAACGGCAAGTCCTAAAAGACTAAAGTCCCCCCCCCCCCCTCCCGGAATTTCTAATTTTGATACACACGATACGAGGTAAGAATTTCAGACCAACTAAATTTCTGGAGCCCAGGCATTGATTGATAATTGCCCGAGTGGCCCAATAAATGAAAGCTGAGATTGTATTATCTTAGTGATTCATGAGCTGAAATACACTTTAAGTCTAAGATTTCCTCATGTCTAGTAATTGAAACTTCTTATGGAATTCCTGTTCACTATCATTTCTTATTAGCTTACTCACTTTGACACAAAAATATCCAATAGCCACTTTTTTTGGGGGTGGGTAAATTGCCCCACCCTTCCGGTTTTTTTAAATCGGTCACATCGGAGCCATGTTGCATACAGCTTTATTTCACTAGCCTTGACATGAAAATGCTAGCAGCCCATTTTTTTTAGTGGCCAATTTTTTCCGGCAGGGTGGTTTTGCCCCACGTTCCCCTACATCCCAAAACGAACTGGAAAGATCTGACGAGTAATCATGTAATTATTCAGACGAAAATCCCCCACAGCACAAGTCTCTGAATAATATCTCGAAGATATCATTGATGAAAGGCTTTGAGAATTTTATCCAAAATCTGTTATGAAATATTATTACAAATACGTCTTGAAGTACTTTCAATGACTACGGATGCCTCGGTTTTTATATTTTTGGAAGATCTGAAATTTGTATCCAAAACCGATTATAAATGAACGAATAATGATATTTATAATCGGTTTTGGATACAAATTTCAGATCTTCCAAAAATGCTCTAAATAGAGTGTACACATGCTTAGCGGCACATCTAAATTAATAATTAAATAAATTAGCGGCACTCTAAATAGAGTGTACACATGCTTAGCGGCACATGGATCAGGTTCGACGCTGACGCTAGATGGCTTGAATAATGCCACTTTCCATAAGCGGTCTAATAGCATATATGAAATAACATGAAATTGGCTTTCCGTAACTGTTAGAGCTTAAACAGGTCCCAACGAGACCATGGAATTTAAGAAGTTCTAAAATAGGACGAAATTCGACGCATTAGAATTCTTTAAGAGAACTTTCAAACGTCATACTAAAATGTGTCAATAACTCATTAAAGATAGTTATTATTTTTAAGACCCATTTGAGACAACTTCATGTCATCAGGTTACTGTGTAGGGCCATCCTAGGAATCCCGAAGAGAATCCAGCCAGTATTTCAGAGGGGAATCCACCTAGGAATCTAGAAAAGAATGCACCTGGAAATCTAGAAAGGAATCAACCGAGGGATCCAGAAGGGAATCTGCCAAGGTATCAAGGTAAGAACCGAAAGAGGGCGATGCCTGTGTGTATGTATGTAGTTATCGACCCAGAAATCCATATGGAAGCCCACCCAGAAATCCAGGCAGAATTGTATGTAGAAATTTACTGAGAAATACGGACGGAAACTATCTAATGACTTCGATACGCGAAAATTTCTGTTTGAAATTGAATAGGAAAGTGTGTGAGCAACTAACATATATTTTTTATGCATTAAAATTCAACGATTTAAATGATTGAATATTAATATACGTATTTTTTAAAATTCAAAACCATTATCAAATTCAATATCCAAATAATACATTAAATTTCACATATAAAATTTTTCATGTGAAAATTAATGTACGCTATTACATTAAATATATCTCTTCCAAAACGGTTTCATATGCATATTTTGCCGTTGTTTTAGGTCAAAAAAAAGGTACACTGGAAAATAAAATCCTGCACGGATTACTCGATTGGATTTTATTCTCCTCGCGGGGACTCGAACCTGCAACGTACCTATCTATCCTATACCTATCTTCCTAACACGCTACCCACTACACTATCAACTGCTTATGAATTTTCGTAATTCATATTATGAATTTGACACGCTTGAGAACACTTGATCAGTTGTATGTTGGGAGCTACTCAAATGATGGTGGTGACCCCGTCTTTGACCCTTTATTTAGTATAACCATGTCGGTTTTGGAAGAAATTACAAAATTTATTTAATTTCTTTAATTAAATTAGAAATTTAATTCGGAGGCGAAATTATTAATTTTCCAATGGAGTGTATATTAATTTCAATTCCATATTATCACCTTGTAAACTTCATATGTATTTGTATATTATATTTAATGATATTTTTACACTGTATTTAAATCTTGAAACCGGTGTTGAATTTTCAAACTTGTATGCAACTTGGCGCATTATTATTGGAATTTTGAAACGGGTTTGCCTATACCTATACCTATAGGTATAGTTGCGAACTATACCTATAGCTATAGGTAATCATAGAATGTAATATAGTTGCGAACTATACCTATACCCATAGGTAATCATAGAACTTCGCGAATACGTCAACAATTTATAGCTCACCCCTAAGCCCCATCGGGAAAATGATATAATTTATAGGATGCACACCACAATTATACGTACGCGATTTTCAAGACAAGAAGATAACAACGCAATGGTGGAGGGAACTCGGTGTTGTCAGTGTTCGATGATTTGCGATTCGTCACTTCGAATCTGAAAGGTAATCATAACACAAATCAAACTATGAAATATATGCTTGTGGATTAGGTATTTGTTAATTAACGTGTAGAGTAAATTAATTATAAGAATATTTTATTTTTTTACACATCATCCAATTCTATTCATAGTATTAAGATTCTAGATATCAACTTTCGTACTTTAATTGCTCGTAGTCAATATGAAATTCAATAGTTAATTAACATCTGAATAACATTTTCACTTAGTATCGCCTCGGCCTCACGTCAGACCTATTCGTTAGCGTTTATGATTAGGCCGAGGATTGGGCGAGCTGTGGTCAGAATTCCTAGCCCAATTATTGGCGTACACGATGGAGCCTGAAATGGGACAAACTTCGGGCCAAGCGTTAAGTCCCGGCGTTGGCATGAACGATTGGGCTGTATGTTTTTCAAGCGATGGCCCTAGCGTAATGATCAAGGATGGAATAATTATTGTTGAGTACCGCTGTAACAAGCTTGATTCAATCCTTGGTCTGAGTGTTAGATTTAATTGTTGTCAAGAACCATCGAGACGAAACTAGGAATAGCTTGGGCCGATGGTATTTTAACGATGCTTAGCAAATAACAATGGGAGCCCCAATGGATGTTTTCGTACACCCAATTCCTACACAATGTAGGATGTAATACGTTGCATCCCTGAATTATGTACGTCTATATATACAGTTAAAGTACAAAAATTTATGCCAGAGATCTTGATAGTTTAATCAGTGCAGAAGACATATAAAAAATATAATTATTTTCACTAATCAACATGGAGGCTAATAATAAACAACTTCATTTCTCAATAGAACTTTTCAGTTGCTAATTAGACTCATAAGATTATGAACGATCATTTCTCAATAGAACTTTTCAGTTGCTAATTAGACTCATAAGATTATGAACGAGATGACTTCAAGGGCAATTATAGGGTGGGGAATTTAAAGTGTTACAGAGCAAAAGCATCCAAGCTATCAGAGAGTTCGAAAAAAGTTATACATAAAAGTTGTATTGTTTAAAGGGGGACATCATGTGTGGCTATCATATTTTTTTTCGGTAGAGGCATCGAAGTTACGTGAAAGTCATTTTTTTTTAATGGAACCATGAATTTTTCATGATATTATTATTACTGATGTTGAGACGAGTTCATTGAACTATGATACAAGGTGATTCGATCTGAAATGGTCGGAAGTCGAATCAAATCATAATAATCATTTTTGAACGATTTAAAACCTTAATTTTGGTCAACTTATTGCCTCGAACTGCATAAGAAAATTAAAATAATCTGAAATAAATATTAGTTTTTAAATAATTTTATTGTGGGCGATTTCTTGAACTCGGTGCGTTTAAAGGAAATGCCTAATAGTCTCATTTATTTTGGCTTGGGCGATTTCTTCAACTTGATATGTTTAAAAGAAATGCCAAGTAGCTTCGTTTATTTTGGTCATTGTTCACATCAGTAGAGAAAGCACTTATTATGAATTTTCGAGCTACTGCACGACTGATTGAAACACAGTCGCACAGTAGCTACTAATGAGAGTTTATCATATTACGAGAATGAACATTTTTCAAGAATATTTTGATATGTTGATGGTACTGAGGGAGTGCCGGAAAAATTACAGAAACGCTAAAACTTTGTACGCGGGTCATTATCCGGATAGACAACAAAAATCGCACATGGGTTATAGGCGATTGGCTAACCATTTTCGTCGGTTTGGTACAGTAAAAAAAAAGAGGAGATAGACGTCGACCGATTGTCAATGAAACTAATGTGGCTGCTGTCTTAGCCCTTGTTGCAGTGAATCCACTTGCAGGCAGCAGGCAAATGGAAAAAGAGAGTGGAATTAGTAGGCGATCTATATTAAAAAATTTGCATCAACACAAGTTCCATTCATATCGTATGTCATCGCATCAGAATTTTTATGGTGTTACGTCCCGCGACTTTCGGGACTTTTGCATCGATTTGAGATTACTTATATCTTGTAATTCTCAATAAAATTCAATACTAGGAAAGGGACCCGGTCATACGAGAGAAACGTTTTTTTTTCTTTGGAGAACTCGGATAGTTCGGGCTGTCTTCAAATCAAGCCGTCGACACGAATATGGTCTCAAGTGAGCATAAATTATCGAGAGGTGACGCCATGGCGGCGTCGATATCGCAGCTCTTTATAACAAAACGTCCATCGTCGGGCGTGAAGAAAAACATCCGTCGATGCTGACGAAATCTTTGGCCATGGCATCAGATTACTCAGAAGTGGTGGGGCCTTTGTGCACAACGAAAAGCAATGTGCATGGGACACTAATACAGACTGAGTACAAAGTCTTTGCCTTCGAGAGAACCACAGGCGGTGTCTTTGGGTGTGTGTGAGAAGGAAAGCAGGAGAGACAGAGAGACAGAGCGTGTATGCCTCATCTAAAGCTAAGTGACCGGTAATCCTCTTTTTCCTTATCCCCGAATGAAGACTTTATGAACTGAATTCCCGAAAGTTAACGAAATTAACGCAGTGGTCGAGTCAAGGAGACTCGATGGAAGAAAGATTTCGACGAGACACCCAATCATCGACGACCAAAATTAAACAAACTTTTGAGAATATCTGTTTATGCATGGACTGTTATTGGACTCCAATTTAATGAGCACTGAATGTTTATGCTGCACGAAGAGAACGCCGAGTCTATAGCCAAAGAAAGAGAGCAAGCAGCGCTTTGTCCCAAGTCCTGGGATTCAGAAGGCGTATGTCCCATCGACATACGAATCCAAGCTCTCGCCTACGAAGGAGGGGCGACACCGAAATTCGGCATCGAATCCAACAAAGACCCCAAAAGCGTAGCAAGCGCATTATTTAATTAACGTTTTTCTTTTAACTAACAACGACCAAATTCAAAGATTTCAGGAGATTTCGTAATGCATGGGTAAAGGTTTATGTGGAAATGAAAATTGTGAACGAATCCTTTTCCTATAATAATTAGAAGTTTGATGAATATAAATGTATGTGCGATAGTTGCGTGAGCACGAAAATAGATCTTTCCTGTAACGACAAGTAAGAGAAATGATAAAGCCGGAATCATAAAATTGCACAAGATCCGGAGTATATAGATAGAATTTTCAATTGTTATAACAAATGCAGAATCTGAATAACTGGTTAATTATTATGAGAATTTTGAGTAGTTTGGATACGCTAAAATAATTTTCTTTCGTATAATTATTGGAAATAATTAATTCCAATCCAAAAGAAATAGAATGACATACACCATTGCATCCGAACCTCCGCATGGTAAATAATTATAAAGAAATAGGAATGAATAGAATGAGAGGAAAGATCGAACGAAATCCAGAGCGAGAAAGATACAGAGAAACAGAGGAGAAGTTGTCACCGAACGAGAGTACGAATGAGAAAAGACGAATGGAAATGTATGTGTATGTATGTATGTGTGTGTGACATCGAGAGCCTATGACCGGTCAGCTCGTGGCCGATAGGATAAGTCCAACCCAAGTATGGAGGGATGAGAAGGAGAGAGTGACCAGAATGAAGAGGAGGGGTTGTCTCCTCCGCTGTGTGGAACTTCGAAAACAAGGCATGGAATAAGTGAGAAAGTAAATACGAAATATGTAAGTATGAGAGAGACAGAGTGAGCGTCTTCATGAAAAGACGGCGTATGTACGAGAAATTCGTTTTCTGATTAGTAGGTAATAATGGAATAATTATTATAAAGGAATGCAGGAGTGAATATTATATTATAAGGATAAATTCGTGTTAATCATATGTATACATTTTCGATTATATAGATTCCAGGGGATCATCGGGGATGCGAGGTGGAGGCGGCGGAGGAGCCTGGAGCGTCTAATGCGTTTAAGGGCGTACCTCCCCACCGCCGAAACTAAGCCATCCTATAAGACCCTATATAAGACCGGGTAATGAGCCCGCGGTACGTTCAGAAACATCGGAGAAATTTTTAAGCAGAATCGCTGTCCGTCGCGTCAATTATTTTTCTTTGTATACTTTTCATCATTTTTGACACAGAATCTAAAGTTTATTTTATTTTATTTTATTCGACCGATTTCAATACCGAACAATTTTATTTTGTGAACAATTTTATTTTTTTGTGAACCGTTTTATTTTTGCGGACAATATTTTTATTCCTATTTTGTTGTGAACAGACAGTTCATTTTCCTTTCGCTAGACATTGTGTTTTAAAGAGCAATATATTTTTTTGTGTGAACACTTTGTTTTGTTGGACACTGTTTTGCCCTGCCACAAATTTACCATTACGTTCAACCTCGTGGTCAATCGTTCCATCGTCGTCATCATTCAATTTTTGGCGGCCTTACACCTCGCTTTGTTCTCATAATCATCGAAGTAGTAAGTATCTCAAAATGTTTTCTCGCATGTGTCAGTATATTTTCGTTCGTGTTGCGCGGTTGTTCGGAATAGTACAATTTTTTTATTTAAAACGGCGGGCGAATTTGATTGGTAGAAGCTGGCAGCCAATAGGAGATAAGGTGCATAGAGGGGAAGAGAGTCGCTCGTTGAGAACGACAGGTGTCTGACGCGGTGTGACAAAAAAGAGAGAGAATTTTTGTATGCGAACTAAATAAACGGATTTTCTATTATTATAAGGCTGAAGGATTATTGCAAGAACCTACTTCGAACATTTGGCGACCGTGACAGGACGTTGGTGTTGCAATAATCGAGAGTGCGCCGTGTAAAATGGAAGGGGCAAAAAAGTTGAGAAAAATCGCTCGTAGCGCATTCACGAGGGCGTGCAATAACCTCGAAAAACTCGTCGAAAACGTGCAAACGGACTTAGACGATATTCAGGTGGTTTACGAGATCGTGAGAGATAGTGCCACGGGTCTGGAGATCTCGAATAAAAAGGTTTTCGACGAAATGGTGGCTGCAGACTGTTCAGAGGAGGATTTCGAAACGGAAAGTATATCCGCGGAGGATTACAAAACGAAATTCTTGCGAGTCAAACTGAAAGTCACGGGGAGACTCGAACAAAGAAATACGGCAGCCGCGAACGGGGGCAATCTCGGTAATTACGTAGCAAGCGACATCGGGGCAAGCCAATGGAGTTTCAAGCTACCAAAAAGCGAGCTAAAAAAGTTCAGCGGAGAAGTGAAAGATTGGCTACAATTTTGGTCCCAATTCAAGAAGATACACGACGATGCGAGAATCGGAATGGAGGACAAATGTCAGTACTTACTGCAGGCTATGATCACTGGATCCCGTGCGCGCGAATTGGTCAACAGTTTTCCGCCGACAAGTGAAAATTATGAAAAGGTAATAAAAAGCTTAAAAAGTCGTTTTGGCCGAGACGAACTTCTCGTCGAAGTTTACGTGCGCGAATTATTGAAACTCGTTTTCCAAAATGCGGTTAAACCGAATGAAAAGCCCGCGCTGGCGAGACTCTACGATAAACTCGAGTCACACATACGAGCCTTGGAAACGCTGGGAGTCACGACCGATAAATGCGCTGCGATGTTGTACCCCCTGGTAGAGTCCGCGCTTCCTGAGGAAATATTACGTGCCTGGCAAAGGAGTGTCGTATTGAGAAATGATATCGAGTCGAAAGAGCGTTTAACCTCACTTTTAAAATTTCTAGAAAATGAAGTCGAAAACGAGGAAAGAATCGCCATGGCCATTAAAGGATTCGGTATAACAGCTGAGCCGGATAATGCGAAAAAACCCGATTCGGAAGAAGCGAAAAAATCGAAACCGAGATCCGAGACGAAGGATATACCGACAGCGACGACGCTGCTGACGACGAAGGACGACAAATCGACGTGCGTTTTTTGTTCTGGGGAGCATAAAAGTCCAGATTGCAATGAAGCCAGACAAATGACGCATCAGGAGAAGCTTTCGAAATTGAAACAGCAGAATTGTTGTTTTAATTGTTTGAAAAGCGGACACGCGGCTCGAAAATGTCGAGTCAATCTGAGTTGCCCCTGGTGCAATAAAAGGCACGTTGTTGTCATGTGCCCAGAGATAACAGTCGATGAAAAAACAAGACACGAGACGAAAATTGATACCGATAGCAATTTGGCCAATTTTGAAAATGTCCATAAAGTTCTTTTGCAGACGTTGCGCGTGAGGCTACGCGGCGAGAAAGCGGACCGAGAAGTACGAGCTATTATCGACACCGGGTCGCAGAGGTCGTACGTAACGAAGGATGCCGCGACAGCCGTCGGATGTACGCCCGTTGGATGCCTGAAACTAACGCACAATTTATTCGGAGGAGTCAAGTCGCAAGAACAAGAACATAATCGGTATCAGTTAAGAATGATAGATCTTCGAGGTGAGTTTCCCTGTCGTTTCGAGGTTTTGGAAAATGATCAAATATGCAGCAACATTCCCAATGTACGAGTGGGACCGTGGGCGGTGGAGCTAAAACGCTTAAAAATCGAGCTTTCTGACGTACACGATGTTTCCGAGCCCATTCAGGTACTGATTGGAGCGGATATTGCTGGCACATTGATGACGGGCAAGACTCACGTGTTGAAAAGTGGTCCGGTGGCCGTTGAGACACGATTGGGATGGACTCTGATGGGAAAAGTGACGGCAAATCGCGAGAGAGTGGACGCAGCGTTGACGGTGATTTCGATGTTCCAGACAGAGGCGGAGGTTGAGAATTTGTGGCAATTGGATGTACTCGGAATATCGGATCCGGTTCAAAAACAGACGATCGAAGAGCGTGGAAAAATTGTCGAAGCGGATTTTCGGCGTACCGTGCGACTGAACGATGAAAACCGTTACGAGATTCAGTTGCCGTGGATTAGTGATCATCCGCCGATACCGTCAAATCGAGTAATGGCAGTAAAACGACTAGAAGCGATGACAAAAAGACTGCGAGGTGGAGGATATTTCAACGCGTACGACGGGGTCCTGGACGAGTGGCTGAAAGAAGGAATAATCGAACGCGTGCCCGATGCAGAGACCGATAACTTCGGACATTACCTTCCTCACAGACACGTTGTTAAGAAGGATAGTACGACGAAAATACGACCGGTGTTCGATGCTTCGGCGAGAGAGAAGCAATTTCCATCTTTGAATCTGTGCCTCGAAAAAGGCCCAAATTTGATTGAATTGATTCCCGCGATTTTGGCGAGATTTAGGTCGTCGAAAATTGGCGTTATCGCGGATATAAAAAAGGCTTTTTTGCAGATCAGCATTCGCAGAGAGGACCGCGATTTCCTCCGATTTTTATGGTGGAAACGAGGAGCGGGTCGAGAAATTGTCGTGTATCGTCACTGTCGAGTCGTTTTCGGCGTGTCTTGCAGTCCTTTTCTGCTGGGAGCGGTGATAAATTTGCATCTTGAAAAGGCGTCAGAAAACATCGAGGATATGGAACGAGAAGCGTGTACAAAATACATGCTCGAGAAACTAAAAAGAAGTTTTTACGTAAATGACTGCATAACGAGCGTAGATACGACAGACGAACTCGAGCGTTTTGTGGAAGAATCGACTAAGATCATGGCTATTGGTGGATTCGAATTGAGAGGGTGGGAGAACTCTGGACAAGGCGAGAATGAGCGAACGAAGGTCTTGGGGATTATCTGGAATAAAAATAACGATACCCTCGAGATCAACATGACGACTTTGAAAGAGGAATTGCCAGTGAAAATAACGAAAAGAGTTATTCTGTCGACAGCACAAGCTCTTTTCGATCCGATCGGCTTTACAGCGCCCGTAAGCTTGTTTCCAAAGGTTTTGCTTCAAGAGGCTTGGTCATCAAAGATCGACTGGGATACTGGGGTGAACGACGATATGAAAGCGAGATTTTTCATGTGGTTTGAGGAATTGCAAATGCTGGGCGAAGTGAAAATATCGAGACATTTGTTCAACGGTACCGGAAAACCAGAAAATTTGAGTCTCCATGCATTCTGCGATGCTAGTCAGAAAGCGTATGCGGCCGTAGTCTATATACGTTCTGAAACCGTCAACGGCGTGACGCTTCAACTCGTACAAGCAAATCTCGAGTGGCGCCGAAGAAAACGACGATTCCTCGACTGGAGCTGCTAGCGGCAACGATCGGCGCGCGTTTAATGGCATCGACTGTGAATTCTTTGGATTTGCATGGAATTTCGACATTTTATTGGAGTGACTCGACTACGATTTTGTCCTGGATACGGCGAGAGTCTGAATGGAGCGTGTTCGTTTGGAATCGAGTACAGGAAATTAAAAAGTTGACGGATTGGAAAGAGTGGAGACACGTCCCCGGCGAGATCAATCCAGCGGATTTGCCCTCGAGAGGATGCTCCGTGCAAGCGCTACTTACGTCAAAATGGTGGGAGGGCCCAGAGTGGTTGTTGAACCCCGAGCGAGAATGGCCTTGCCAGTCCTTCACAGCTGACGAGACAGAAATACGTACGGAGCTGAAGAAAACAACGACGACAACGATGTTCAACGATTCTCGAGAAATTTCATCGTGCAGCTGGATTTGTCAACATCGGTCCGGCTATCGAGGAGTTATACGTCTGATGGCGTACATACGGCGATTTGTGACCAATTCACGATGTTCTAAAGAAGAACGAAAAATTGGAAATTTATCGGTGACAGAGATCGAAGAAGCGGAAATACAAGTTTTTAAACTGGTTCAAAAGGAATCGTTTAAAAGCGAGTTCGACGAGAGATTTGGGTCGTTAAGTGCGATCAAGGCCGAGGACGGTCTCATTCGATTAAATACTAAAATTGCGAGACGTCTAGACACATACGACTTTCGTTTTCCCGTCGTTTTGCCGAGCCGCCATCCGATAACACAACGTTTGGTCTTCGAGAGACACGTGGAGTTATGTCACGCAGGAGTACAAACTGTCCTGGTCAATCTTCGAGAGGATTTTTGGATAATCGGAGGACGAAGAACGGTCCGTTCAATTGTCAAGAAATGTGTGATTTGCAAAAAACAAGAAGTCAAGAGTTTCGAGGCAAAAACTACATCGCTGCCACTGAATCGTGTGAGAGAAGCGGGCATCTTCGAGATATCGGGCGTAGATTTTGCCGGTCCGGTATTTTTGATGGGAAAACAAAAGGCGTGGATATGCCTATTTACGTGCGCCATATATCGAGCCGTACATCTGGAACTGGTGTCTTCTCTGTCGACCAATGCGTTTTTGGAGGTGTTTCGGCGATTTGTCGCGAGACGTGGACGACCACATACGATGTACAGCGACATTGGGACGAACTTCGTGGGGACGGAGAACCTGTTCAAAAAGATCGATTGGAAAAAGGTCTCTGATTATTCGGGAGCTCAGAAGATAAGATGGATTTTCAACCCGCCGTCTGCCTCGTGGTGGGGCGGATGGTGGGAGCGCCTTGTTGGGCTCGTCAAACGATTGCTCCGTCGAGTATTGGGGAAAGCATGTTTGACTTATGAGGAGATGATGACGACGCTCTGCGATTGTGAATCAGTCATAAATTCGAGACCGATGACCTACGTATCCGACGATTCAATGGATTTAGTTTCGTTGTCGCCATCCATGTTCCTGCAGGAGACACGAGAGATTGGCGTACCCGATTGCGACCATGTGGATCGTAGTAGCCTGGCGAAGAGAATGCGCTACAAACAGAAATTGCGAGACGATTTGCGGCGTCGATTTCGAGCCGAGTATCTCGGTCAATTGACGCAACGTGATAAGGCAAAAATAGACCAACGTGTACCCAAAGTAGGCGATATTATCATGATTGGCAACGACATTCAAAAGCGACTAGAATGGCCGTTAGCAAGAGTTCTAGAAACAATCGCTGGGAACGACGGAGAAATACGAGTCGTTCGTTTGAAGACGGCTTCGGGAGAAGTTACGAGGCCGGTGCAGCGCGTGTACCCTCTCGAGCTGACCGACGACGAGAGTGGTGAGATGAGGAAAAATCGAATCGACGTTCTCCCGAGAACAGAAGCTGCTGGGGCGGCGCACCAAGATGAGAAACCGAGCTTAAGCTCGACTGTGCCGGAGGAAGACATTACAACGCGAAGCGGTCGCGTCGTCATGCGACCGGGACGTTACGCAGACTGATCGAAAATTTACGTTGATTTTGAGATTTTGAATTTTATTTTTGCGTTACTTTCATTATTTTTTATTTTGTGTTTAGTTCATGTTTGAGATTCATTGAGATAAATCTCGGGTGGGAGGATGTTCGGAATAGTACAATTTTTTTATTTAAAACGGCGGGCGAATTTGATTGGTATAAGCTGGCAGCCAATACGAGATAAGGTGCATAGAGGGGAAGAGAGTCGCTCGTTGAGAACGACAGGTGTCTGACGCGGTGTGACAAAAAAGAGAGAGAATTTTTGTATGCGAACTAAATAAACGGATTTTCTATTATTATAAGGCTGAAGGATTATTGCAAGAACCTACTTCGAACAGCGGTGTCTCCGACCCCGGTCGACACCCCATGACGGCTCGAGTCCCGTAACCGAAACTACCGGGTTACTCACCGTTGGAGCTCTATGAAATATTTTCGTTGTTGTTTTCCCTTTTCGCGCTATCCGTTTTGTATTAGATTCCGATTTTTGTGTTAAATTCAGTTTATGGAGATTCCGATTTTTTTGTGTTAAATTCAGTTTTATGGAGATTCAGATTTTTGTGTTTTATGGAAATTCAGATTGCTGTGTTAAATTCAGTTTTGCGAAAAGGGTATGTCAATTTAACTTCAGTTTTGCGAAAAGTGTCTGATCAAAATTATTTTGCCAGTTTTATTTTTTTCATGTTTAAATTCAATTCTTCGTCCAATTTATTTCGCGTCCTTTAAAATTATTTTTATTTTTGTTTGTGCAATTCGATTATTTCAATGTTCCGAGTAAATCATTCCGAAAAACCTGTTCGTGTTTCAATCGATTGTAGGATTATTTTTCGTGTGAATTTATTTTCTCCTAGGAAGTGCTCATGTTCGTAAATTCAGTGAAATATGTGCGAGTTAAATTCATTTGAGTCATTCATGTTTTGTTCCGGAAAATAATGGATCAATAGTGTTTTTTTTTGTGTTTATCATTTGATATTCATTTCCAATATAAATTTATGCATTATTCGTGGTTAAATTCGTTTTCAAGTAATTTCGGATTTCTTTGAGTGATTAAATTCAATCGAGTCGTGGTTGAGTAAATTCTGTGTTGTTTCTTTGCGTGAGTTGTCCTGTCAAATGACCATGGACCTTTTTCAGCTAAAAATAGCTATCGTTGTAGTAGCGGTCATTTTAATACTCGCGATAATTTCGTTTGTCCTTGTAGTTTGCGCGGATAAACCCCAGGAGGCTTATCTTGAGGATGGCCCTGTAGTTTATTTTCTTCCGCGTCAGTGACAGTTTAGTTCCCGTTTTATTCAGAATTTATTTAATGCGATCATACAATTTTTGTCCCTTTATATTACGAGTTTATTTGTCCGATTTTGCCGAATTACAATTTATTAGTCTTTTCCGATGTATCTCGCGAAAATTAAGGAGTTTTGTTCGTGAGATTTTATTTTAATTTGCCATTGTTACCAAATTATGCACTCTCCGCCCATCCTGAGCAATTTTCCGCAAGGTTAGGCTCAAAACAGGGCAATAACCTGGCCAATGCCGATTTTATCTCGAATAACGTGTTAAAGGGAAAGCCGCGCTTTTCTTGGCCGAGATGAGAAAAATCGAGTTTCAGGACGTAACAATGGCAATGAGTTTTTAAATCGCGTGAATTTCGGCAATCGGATTCGTATAAAAATGCGTCTAGATGCATCATTTTTGAGTAATGTGCTTTTTTCTGACGAATAATGCAAATATGAATAGGCATAACATGCATTATTGGACAGATGTAAATCCCCCATGGATGAGAACTGTACCCTTTCAACATCCGTGGTCGATTAATTGTTAGTGTAGCATCATAGGGAATCACGCCATTAGTCCATATTTTTTTGGAGGTCACTTGACTGGGCAAACCACGCAAAAGTTTTGTGAAACATACTCCCTCAATTACTGGAAGACATGTCTTTGCATACCCGAATGAACATGTGGATGCGACACGATGGCCCACCACCTTATTATGCACAGTGTTCCAGAGACAAACCATGAATAAAATTTTGGGCGAAAAGTGGATAGGACGAGGCGATCCTGTAGCTTAGCCGCCTCGTTCACCGCATTTAACTCCATTAGATTTTTTTAATTGGGTTTTGTGACAGAATGCGTGATGGTGGTGGCACCTACCACGCCCGATGATATGAAAGAAATAATACGCCGAGCATGTGCTGAAATTACACCAGAAATGTTGGCTGAAGTTCGACGATCTTATCACCATAGAATGAAAAAATGCCGACAAGTCGAGGATTTTTATTTTGAGCAACTCCCACCATAAGTTGACCAAAACCAAGGTTCGTAAACCGTTTGAAAGTGATTATTCCGATTCGATTCGGTTGCCGACTATTTTAGACCTTACGTAACCGCGAATGACTTTGTATTATAGGTCAATGAACTCATCCCAACAATAGTAATATCATAAAAAATACATGGTTCCATTTTAAAAAATGTGATCTTGACGTAACTTTGGTGCCTCCACCGGAAAAAATTGTAATGGAAAATAGATATCTGAGATATTAACGGTGTAAAAAAAAATTATAACGAATCTGATTATTTATTTCAAATAACACTAGGACTGCTAATAAACATGTTCACTTCTCGAAAGAAACTATGAGTTGGAAAATAAAAAATGTTTTTTATGTAATTTATTTGTTAATTTATAATTGAATTGTATACAAAACCACGAAAAATTAGAGTTTAGAGTACGAAAATTGTTATGCGATACCTTGACAGTTTGGATAGTACAGAAGGTTATGGCAAACCTGATTAATTCCACTAATTAGCACTGAGGTGATTAATGGAAATTTTGTTTTTTGAAGTGCAAGTTTTTGGTTGAAAATTAAATTTGCCATCTAGGCTTGTAGAACTATATACGATAAAGTTCAGATTGAATTTTTTTATTCAACCTTTAATTCATAATTGAGTTCCTCAAGAGCTACGAGCAGTTAAAGTGTGATAATTTACGAAGGAGCTTCACGGTATAAACAATATAGAAGGTTCATAAGAAACCTGGTCAATATGAATAAATACCACTACGACGGCGAATTAACAATTTCATTGCTCAAGAATTCCGTATAAATAAAAAATAAAAAGTGTTATTCGCGCTGGTCAGACGATGAACAAACCTATTTTAAGTAGAAAAAATTATAAATTTGTACATTGCTTCCTCATTATTTCATTTCGCTCACAAAGATGAGATGACTATATGAGCAAGTAAGTTTCACAAATTCGACTTCCTCATAGAGGAACTTTTCTGAGCAAGATAAAATAATGACGAGGCAATGTGGAAACTTCTAAATTCGATTTCGATAACCATACTTTTTTTAAATTTGATTTCAATAACATTACAACACAAATTTTTCAATGAAATTTGAATAAATAACGGTAATTTTTTGAAAATTTCCAAATTTTCTACAATCTGAATCACTCAATTGATTTTTGATAAATTCAGTACCAACGGTAATTTTGATTAAAAATTAATTTTTGTAAACAAAGCTATTGACTCGTTAGCCAAAAATTTGCGAAAATTAGAGCTATTAGAGATTTTTTTAAGAAATTGGAAATTTAAAAAAATTTGAACCCCCTAGGCAATTTTTGTCAATCTCAGTGCCATGCATCCTCATCCCATAAACATGAACAAATTGTTGGCTCGATAGCCAAAAATTTGCGGAAGTTAGAGCTATTAGAGATATTTTTTAACAATTTAAGATTTTTTGAAATCTAAACCCCTGAAGCAATTTTTTACCAATTCAATACAATCCATGTTTGAGACTAACAAGGAAGGTATCCCAGGTCGATCTCTCCGATTTTGATCTAACTCATATATGTTGTAGTACATTGAAAACTAAGCGACACATATTTTTTTTTATCTGCCATTAAATACTTTAAGGGGGTGAAACCACCCTCCAAAGTAAGGCATGTCAAGGGGCCATTTGGCAGTTTCACCCACAAGGACATAATATTTTTTAACCAATCCAACTGCAAAAGTTTTCTCATAATGAGAAACGAAAAATGTAATTTTCTCGATTAAAAAAAAAAAAAAACAAGGGGGTGAGCCACCCCTAAATATTATTACATTAATGCCAAAAATGGGAAAATTCAAGTAAAAAAATCTGAAAAAAATATATATTACGTATGAACACAAAATAAAATTGACGTGTTTTTGGATTTTCCCGAAAAAAAAAAATTGGCCGGGGTAACTACCCCTGAATGCTGTTTATCTTGCGTGTACGCGAAAAATGGTCAAATTCAAGTCTAAAAATCAGAAAAAATGTATATTGCATATGAACACGAAATAATATTGACTTGTTTTGGATCTTCTCGAAAAAAAATATTGGCCGGGGCAACTACCCCCGATGAACAAAATTCATTCGGGCGGTTTTTACTCTACGTACACGTTTCAAAGGTGATCGTGAGGAATTACAATTTAAAAAAAATCGTCCGTTCGATGAGGGAAGTACGGCTGTATTCAAAATTTTGATCTAAAGTCGGGTGACTTTAGAGCTGGCTGCAAGCCTTTTCGATCAAGGCCAGACATGGCACCCCGGTTTTTTCGTGTTCAGGAAGGTTGGAGCTTCAATTTAAGAAAAGAAAAAATTGTACGTTTGATGAGAGAAGTCAAGCACGTAAATGGGTCACACTTAGGGGTGGCTGCCGCCCTCCCTGACAGGGCAGGGGGTGGCACCCCGGTTTTTTCTTAAAGTACTCGACCTCCACTATCGATTGGCACTAGTTTCAATCGTACGTTCTATCAGGGAAGTTCAGCCAAAAAAATTGACCGGAAGTGGCCTTTTTTTCGACCCTTCGGTCAAGATACAGGGTTTATCAGGTCTAGCAACCTATTGACCACTATATTCCCTATTGATTCATATATAATTTGTCCGTATAACGTCCGATCAGGGAACCTTTTGTGCAGCCGCTCCCGGACTATAAATTCTCGATGTTTTGGCACATTTTGAACATACTGACATGAAAATCTTGAAATTTTGGCTTCATCGTAGAGAAAGCGTTGTTTTCATGAAAAAAAAAATTTTTGCGTGTGCGCATGTGCATGTGCGTGGCGTGCGTGCGTGCGTGCGTGCATGTTCCAGCCTCGAAAAATTCAAATTCGTCTATCTGGAGAATTACTTGAGGAATCAAGATGAAACTTGGTGTATAGACGGAGCATGTACCCGCCTTTGTTTGCTGCAATTTTTGTTTTAATATCTCTGAAATCATTTATTTCGGGGATTTTGAATTATTCGCAAAATATCGGCGGGCGCTCTAACTTTCGTAATTTTGCAGCTATCGAGCCAATTTTTTCCCACAAATAGACATATCGACAAACATGGTCGGTATTGAATTTGGCAAGATTTAAAGGGTAAAAAAATGGTGTTTTTTTTACTGACCTATACTAACCTCACCTAACTATAACTAACGTGAACTATTGGAGAATATGTTCCGCAAGTTTTAGAGGTCAATTCGAAATATTTTGGAAGGTACAGATTCGATAACAAGGAAGCGTCGAGCAGGTGGCAACTTTAAAGCGCGGTTTTTCGAAATCTCGTTTTTGTGATTTTTCCAAATTGGCGGGTGTGATAGCAAAAAAACTATTTAACCTATCGACACAAACCAAAGTTCATACACTAGAGTATTGATAACTATCCTAAATGATCTAATAACATTGGTAAAAAAATCGTTTTATACCATTTTTATTGCACGAATAAAGGAAAGAAATATTTGTAAAAAATAGTCACTTTTTCGTTCAAGCTCGAAAATTAACATGATTTCACGGTTTTTTTTCTGCGTTTTCATAATTTATCGATTATAAAAATATATGTGAAGTAAAAATAATTTCGATTTTTACGTATCAGACAGAAATTACGCACTTCATCTTTCCTGCTAATTTGAAACTCCAGCGACGAGCTGCTTCAATGGTCAGTTAATAACTCTGCCATTTTGCTACAATTTGACGATAACAAATTATCTTTGTACTTTTCAAATGTGGATGTCTTCGTACTTGTCAAAAGTTTAAGAAGCTTCGTTGTTACTCTCCTTATTAAAAAAAATCACCAAAAACCACATCTATTTAGCCCTCTAAACCAGGACACTGCCTTAAAGAGATTATATTTCGAAAAATATGTAAACTTTCAAAAAAATCTCTATCAGCTCTTGCTTCCGTAAATTTCTGGCTATCGAGCTAAAAGTTCGTAAGTAGAATGGTTATGGGACATAGATGCGTGGCACTAAAATTGACAAATATCCTTCAAGGGTTTAAAATTTCTTATCACTTTGATTTTTTAAGAAAATCTCTTATAGCTCTAATTTAAGAAAATTTTAGGCTAATGAGCAAATAGTTTGTGTTACATGAATAGACTTTTAGTCTCAATCATGGTTGGCAAAAACCAACTGAGGGATTCAGATTGCCGAAAACGTAGAAATTTTCAAAAAAATTCCGTCATAGTTTCAAACGTCATTGAAAAATTTACGCTCGCTATTGTTGTCATTGAAATCGAATTCAGATAAAAAGAAGCGCCTAAAGTAGAAATTTGCAAATTGCTTTATCATTATTTTATCTTGCTCACAGAGCTTCCTCTATGAGAAAGCCTAATTCGGAAAACCCACTTGCTCATAGAGGGATCTTTGTGGGCAAGGTAAAACGATGAAGAAGTATTGTGCAAATTTCTAATTTGCACGCTTTCCTAGCCTTCACTCCTTTTCCCTTGACCTGGGATTCCTCCCCGGGATCGCATCTGCAGCTAACTTGTGCCCCACTACTGCATCACATTCACACGAGGGTACAGGAAAATTGCGAAAAACCTGTGACGATACAATCGGCTCTATCGAAAGTTTGTGTTCCTACAGGGAATCACGAGATTCTGGAAAGCTGACCTCCCGCTCAGCAATTCAATGCGTCAGCCAGTGTGCGGCTAAACGGTCACCGATCCTAGTACTAACCACGACTAATGCGGCTTAAATTCGGTGATCGACAGAGCCGCGCTAACTGCATACCTATCGCTGTCAGTAATTTATATTGAGATTTTAATTTATAATTCATAAGTTTAATTATAAAGCTGTCTCTATGAGTAAATACCTTTTGCACGTCTGGCAGCATCACAAAGAAAACTTTATAAAAATGCAAAAATTATGAAGGAGCAATCTGCAAGTTTCAATTTGCAAAATTTTTTCATAATATTTTGCACCATTTTTTAAGCTACAGTCATCTTTTTCTTACGGATAAAACTTTGCGAGCAATAAAACTTATCGCAAACCCAAGGTAAACATTTTCACTTCGAGAGACCAGATTGACTTCCTTGCGCGCTGATAGCAATGCTGGAAAATTCCAGTACGTGTATCAACACTGGAATAAATCACGCTCTCAATAAAATCGTGACAACACAATTGATACCAGATTTACACAGCAATACGAGAAGGACTGACCCACGGGATGAGTCACCATAAGATAGAGTTTTTCACACACTGAGAATCGCAGAAAGTAAAGTGGGACTAAAGTGAGGAGTTCATAAGACTCATACGAATGCGAGTGAATTAGTTCTACCACAACAACTTTTTAAAAGATAATTGAATTTCCGATAAGGGGTAAGAAAAAGTTCGCGTTAATTATGATGGAGTGCACGTTTCAATTTTACCATTTTTGCCAAATATTTTGTACCTCTTTTAAGTGTATCACCTCTTTCAATATTTTTATCCCTGAATAATAAATATCGTTCAAATATTGAGCCAATTGAAACAAACATCCATCTTTCTTTAAAAAATTTAAATATTTGAAAATTTTATATTCAATAAAATCGGAAGATTTCGATAAAATCTTATCAAACGCAATACTGAACATGGTTGTAACCTTGACCAAATATGCAGAAAATTTTGGTTCTATAGTTGCAAATTTACGAAAGTTACAGCCGTAAGCGCATTTAAAAAAAAAAAGTTTTTTTTCGAAAAATTTAAAATTTCATATAACTTGAACAGTACAACGGATTTTAGCCTAATTCAATACCAAACATCTTTGTCCTTGAATTATTTTATGTACCAAGTTCTAACGGATTATCTTAAGCATCACAAACACTGGACAATCACGTGTTTCTTTAGAAAAATTGATAGACAAAATCTGGCCCCCTTAAGCTACTTATGCAAAAATTGCAGCAAACGAATAGGATGCGGTGCCGAACTTCCATGAAAAATTTAAAAACGATGGATGAAATCGTTTTCGAACTATGAGGGTTAAAATTTTCAGGCCGGTCACACACACACACACACGCACGCGCACGCACGCACGCGCACACACACACACACACACACACACACACACACGCACGCACGCACGCACGCACGCACGCACGCACACACACACACACACACACACACACACACACACACACACACACACACACACACACGCGCAAACATTATTCTCAACATGATTTTTTGAAATTTTGGGATATTTGAAATACTATGGCATTAAAATCGCGATAAAAATGTCTTTACAAAAACAAAGCGTTTTTCATGAGGAAGCAAAAAAACCTTGTTAAACACTTGAGAAAAGCATATTTATATCATGAGAGAATGGAAAATGAAGGGAGGTGTTATATTCTATGTAAACATTAGCAACTATTTTGATTTAAAAAAAAATAATGAAATACTCGGAAACAAGTGAAAAAATTTCGCCTAAAAGATAAAAAACGATGCACCAAAATTGGAGACAAGTAAATTTATGAAAATATGTATAATTTTTTTTTAGCCTGACAAAAAATTGTGAACTAAATTGACGACATCGAAAGCAGTTATTGTCAAGTACATGTAAGATTTTAATTCGATGTTACTTTTTCAATCATACAGTAATTATTTAGGTTAGGAATAAAAATTTGTAACCATGAAAAACCTTCAATGTTAAAAAAGTACGAAAAAAATTTTTAAATTAAAAAGAGTACGTGGCGAGCTCTGTTTTTTTTTTCTTATACTGAGCTTATCATGTCGATGTATAGATAATCCGTTGAAAAGCGGACTCGGGAAACATCTTTATTTTTTTTTTAGTATATTATTTTTACATTTTCTACATCGAAAATGTTTTTGCGGTTTCCAATTTCGGCTCCTGACTCAAATACACTAGGACCTCGATTCAACGGCCTTCGATTTAAGTGATAGTCCCCCCACCATATCACATGCATCGATCCGTTTTTCGCGTGGTGGGAGATAGTGGGGGACGCTTCAGGTCTCCGCGGTCAGGCCCGTAGCACGGAGTACCGATGCGCAGATGCAGCATGGGCGGGCGTACGCAACCTCGATTTGACAAGGTGCGATACGGAGCTGGTCGCGCCACTAGCCGTTAAATCAAGGTCCTAGTATAATCACTGTATTTGTAAAGTTTATGGAGAAATGCTCGACGTGACTCAGGCGAGATACAGAAAATAGAAATTTTTCGCTGCTGTTTAATAAATTTTCTTTTACCTATGGAATATCGCAGCAACGCAGATGGATACCAAATTTGGCAAGATCCTGGGATGAGGACAATCGCTACCGGGGCCATGAACCGATCCTATGTAATCCCTTATAGCTTGTTCACCGTCATTGTTCTCATAAAGGGCAGCTATGAAAACCTGAAGTAACTTTCTCATCTCCGGCGATTTGCCAAAGTCAACTGTGTGTTTCAGGCATCTTGTTATAGCCGGACTTAGGCCAATAACGAGGGGTGAACGGGGATGTCGTTGAGCCAATCTGGAAAGAGCACGAGCAAGGGCTGACGGGGGTGCTGCTCTTTCGAGAAGCGGTGCAGCAGCGCCTAAAACTGCCTCGGCCCAACTTCTTCGATCGCTACGTCCACGTGATTCCTCAGATTCAAGGTATTTCTTGTCGTCTTTGGCATTTGACTCAGAGACGATAGGATCCTCGAGAAGCTTCGCAACGGCCTCCAATGGTGCACCATTAACTCTCTCATCTTGTAACGGTGTCCACAGTGCGAAATCCACCATGGTCTTGAGCTCACGCAAGATTATTTCCTCCCTCGTGTTGACCGACACGAGATGCTGATACTTGAAAATACTTTTCTGCAAAATTATTTTTTCACACTAGTTGTTAAGTGAATTACTATTTTTATACTAGTTAGATGATTGCTCGTAATTTTAAGGGAGGAGAGGATGGGCGATAGTTAACCCTCAACCCGTGAACCAGGGGCGTTTTCGTCCGGCCCAAAATTTCTTCTCGAAATTTCTTGAACACCGGCGACTCCAACGCCACTTAAGTGGTACTAAAAAAAAGTATAGGTAGGAAGGTTTGTGAGTGCTCGAAACCAGCCGTGGCAGTTGGTTTCATTCGAACCAGTGAAGAGTGCAAATCGGAGCAGGACGTTTTCGCCCCCGGATCACAGATTACGTAAGTAAAAGTGACCGTTCAAGAAAAGTATTTTTTTTTATTATGCATATTTTGGCATTATAAACTGTAAGAAACAAATTTTATCTTATATATTCTTTCAGTTTAGAACGTTATTATGGCACAGTCAGAAGCTCGATGCGGCAAACCTGTCTGTGAAGATCATCGGATTAATCTTTGCTCCAATTGTAAATAAAAAAGAAAAATACTAATATTATTTGTAGTGTGATAACATAAATAAAAAAAAAATTATCTTTGACTTTGAGCTTTGTTTCTTTTTGACACCTCGTTCTAACCTCCCAAAAATATACCTATGTTCCCGTAACTGAATAGGGTATCTGGTTTATTCCTACAATAGCACAATATTTTTTTTCCTTAAAGAGCAACTTTTTTACGTTAAATAACCGTTTGTAAAACTTTTTTCCCATGATTTTTACTCGCACTGTATTTAAAAAAAAAAAAAGTTTTCTTCGCACATTGCTTGATATTTGATGGAAAAAAAATTATGAAAAATAAGAAAAAGAAAAAAAATTCTGTTCTCGCTTCAAAAGTACAGTCTGAAGATTGACCATGAATTTTTTCAGATTTTTTCATTTATAATTGCGGGCGTGATGGCGCGAAGACGAAAACGCCCCCGGTTCACGGAATTAGGATGCCTAAAAAACGTTCACGGATTGAGGGTTAAAAATTCCTGTGTTTTGTTTTTGAGATCGACGAAATCATATGTTCCAATAAATCTTCTTATTACCGGAAACAGAAGTGTTCTTGTTTAATTCGTATCCCGCATTTAAATTCTTGATATATTGTAACGTAACTCTCACCTTCCAAAGAATCGAATGATACCACTGGTCACGAGTATAAGCGTTACTAGCCTGCAGAAGCAACGAACCGTCCGGTAGTACGATTCTCAAACAATACTTGTAGGTAGGATCCCATCTTGCGACAGCATAAACTTCTGACATGCTGCTGTACGGCACGGGTTGCTGAAGAAATCCTGTGAGCTGGAATCACAAATAAATAAATAAATAAATCATTTTTTTAATCACATTTGGCACGAATCAATGTCATTTCAAGTATATTTGTCCAACAGTAAAAGATTATTGTTGTGGGTCAAGTGTGACGCTACCACAAAATTTTCGATTTTTTCGCCACTGTTTTTTTTATTATTTTATTATTTTCATCAGATTTGTTATTATTTTGTAGCGAAACGATTTTAAGTTACCGTATTTCGACAATAAATTTAAACAACATACAAAATTACAAAATTCATAAATTGATAAAAATAAAAATTTGACGTTTCCGCAGTTCTAAAGATTATTGAAGAGGCGTGAAGGTTTCATTTGCTACTTTTTTTAAATGCGCATATACATGAAAATCGATGAGCAGTTAAATATTTCAATATATCGAGCGTTTTGCAGAAACCTTGAATTTCAGAAGCAATGAGGCATTGCTAAATATACAAGCTCCACTTTTCATAGGGCGATTCTTATGAAAAAATACATCAATGGCTATACCTGAACAATTTGGTATCTAAATTTTTTTTTAATTCGGTAAATAATGTTTAAAAAATTTAAATATCGATGGGGCAGTAGTAAATATGGAACTCAGATTTTGCGCAGCTTATTTCTGTATCGATATTAACAAGTGACTTGATGCAGGCCAAGATGATTGAACCCGAAAATACCGAAAGATTGCAAATTTTCGAAAATTTCGTTGTCAATGCGACAGTATTGAATTCCATCCTACAGGCTCCAGCTTATACGATAACAATAATCATAAAAGTAATGCAAATGTTATGTGATAACGTTTTAGTTGTTTTTTAAAACTAAAAATGACCAATTTTGTTTCAGCACTTCGGTATTCATGAAGAAATACTACCGATGCCAAAAATTAAAAAAAAAAAACCGATTTGTATGCGAGTTTCAGACTTCGTAGAATGACGAAAAAAAATAATGGAACAAGCCCCAGAGGAAAGGGCTTATTGCCTTACCCCAGCTTAGCCTTTACCTCAGCTTTCGAACTGTGTAGTGTGATTTTTTAATCTGAGTTGGATACATTATTTTCTGAATAATTAAAGCTGCCATGAAATCTAAGCAGCTGCAATAATTTTTTTTTTTAATTATATCGTAAATAAGAAGTAATTTTCTCAAGGGGAGTAGTAGCGCGGTGGTAACGTGCCCGGCTCACACGCAGTGACGGGTGATGTGGCCGGGTTCAATTGCCACTGCCGGCACCAATGGAAGCATTTTCAAAGTGCTTTTTATGTGACCCCGGTGGTTCGGAACCCGCCTAAGAGAGTGAGTCCAAAGGAAAGCAGCGCCTTGGTGTGGTGACCGAAAGGCCACGAAGATGTCTCGGGTTCGATTCCCGATGCCGTGGCACGGCTGATGAAAGCACAACGGGCTCGGACGTAGCTCCAGAAACAGGACGTATGAACTACGACTGCCTCTGTCCCAAAGTGCTGACATCTAGCGTGTGCGAGACGAGCTCTGGCAGCGAGAAGCGTTGCCGTAGCACAGCAGATGGTAAAAGCACGGACAGGCTCAGATGTAGCTCCAAAGGCAGGGCGTCCGAACTACGACTGTTTCTGTCCCAGGTGCTGACATCCAGCGGGTGCGCGACAAGCTCCGGCAGCGAGAAGCGTTGCCGTAGCACAGCAGATGGTAAAAGCACGAACGGGCTCGGACGTAGCTCCAAAGGCAGGGCGTACGAACTACGACTGTTTCTGTCCCAGGTGTTGACATCTAGCGGGTGTGCGACAAGCTCTGGCATCGGGAATCGAACCGGGGACAAACCGATACGTGAGAGGAGACCAAGGGTAGATGGTGTTGGGAACCCGCAACCCTCAGGAGAGTCGGTGTAAGAACTACCATACCATACCAAGAAGTAATTTTCTCATAAATATGATTTTTTTTTACATTTTGGAACATTACAAACACATTCCCGTTAAAAACGCATAATTTCTTGAATTGACAAATTTCCATCTATGGACAAGTAGTTTACTCAATTTTGTCAATGTCAATTCCCTGAAATGGTGAGAAGCAGGGTGCAAGTTTAAATTCTCTTCTGTAATTATTCTCGACATCCACGATCGAACCTCCTATAACGGTTAAAGAAATTTATATACAGAGTCTTTCCATTTTTTTTTCACATCCGATATGCAATAAAATGCAAATCCTTTCGTCTATTGTTATCAAAGTTAATGCACAATATTTATCAATGCTACTTTATTTGCATAGAAAATTAGGCCGGAATGGGTCGGCGCTTGCACGACTGCCAGAATTCACACACATTTTCGGATCGAATTAAAATTATCACAAAATCTAAACGATCGTATTAATCTCAATGAAATTCATCATCAAGGCTGTGTCGATACCTGAGATAGGCATGCAAAATTTCAGCTCGATAGCTCAATATTTCGTCGAGTTGTCGAGATTTAAAGTGTGTCCGAGCCGAACATATACAGGCACACATATTTATTCGAAAATTCCAAGCACTGTGACATTAAAATCTTGTCATTTATGTTTTCATAAAAACAAATGACGAGAAACGATGAAATAATTAAGGAGAATAAACAAATAAATGAGTTCTCCGTATCACTTGTAGAATGTGTATTTCTATATCGCGTTTGACGATCATGGTATACCGAGGAAGGTCAGTGTTAAGAAGTTTGATAGCGTTCGATTACGCGATCGATACTTCTCCCAAGAGAGACGTTTTCCAAGTCTTATCGCACCTGTAAAGCGTAACATGAAACTCGTATTGAAGGTCGTACACTCAAGAAACGTCATCGCACCGGAGGCATATACTTTTATGGAGTACAACGTTATTGTGAAATGAAGAGCGAACTGGCACACAAACACTTTTCCACGTGTACAGATCGAATTACATAGCCAAAAGTCCATGCAAATATGGAAAAAGGTGAATAGAAATTAAAACGTGAAATTTAATTCCTTGTGATTTTTTTCTAGATGTACAAAAAAAACGTGCAATTTGTTTTCTTGTGATTTTTTTCTAGATTTACAAAAAAAAAAACCCTTTCATCATAAGGAGTGGTTATCGCAAGAGTCCATTGGGGTTTGCAAGATTGAAAAAAAAATAAGGAAAATTCGATTTCCCGAAAGAATAAACTTTTAAGAATATACCATTAAATTTTCGAAAAAAAATCTTGAATATTTCACCCATTATAGCCTTTTTCGGGTAGAGCGATAGTGGTTCTCTGCGGTGCAGATCACCAATTGATCGTGAGTATATTTTTCTATGGTACTCGCAGTCAAAGCTTTAAATTCATTTTTCTCGAAAAACATTATTTTTTTCAACTGGCGGTAGTTATATAAAATACGCTTCTCAGTCGATCACGTTGAAATTTCTACAGCATGGTTTGCAGATCATTGACTCTCCTCAGAACTACAATAGTACTATTCTAATGCTCATTAATAATTTTTAATTGCGAAAAAACGATGTAAAAACGGTCGAAATTTTTTTTTTTAACCTTCGACGGCCGTTATATTTTTAGAAAATCAAGATTTTCGAGCTAATCCTAATTCAAAGGGAAACTACATTTTTTCTAATTGAGAAATAATTTTGTTTTTTGTTTCAGATGAATAGAACGACCACTATCCTTACCGCCCCGACTTGACTATGAACATGCTTGCAGAGCTATGTTTGGCGGAGATTTTTATTCAGCAAGAAAAATTTACAGCTATGTTCAATTTATTATGAGTTGGATAGTAAATGTTGAGAAACCCGACTATTTAAATGGTTATTTTTAAAAAATTTCGAAGATCCATAGCATTTGACATGCTGAAAACCAGAATGATGCCTCAATGGCCTTCTCACTGAAGATTCGGTATGAATCTAAAAAAATAAGTGAAAGCAATGTGTACTGTACCTTTTTTTCCTAGCTTGTCAGCTACGAAGTTTGAGTTTTGAGTTTGTGTTTGATAAACTTTTTTTTTTATTTTAGCTTCGTATTTCAAAATTTCCGAAAGTAAGAATTTTCGCAGACATTTTTCGCAAAATTTGTGATATCAGATAATCCAAACCCTCGTATCGATTCTCGCAAAATTTAATAACAGCTATCCTCTAATGATACTCCTCTATGAGCGTAAAAGAATTAACCCGGTATTTCTGTATCTGCAAAAATCGCAACAATCACAAGTCATTTTTTTTTTTAATTTCCAAATTTTGTACCGTCCCATCGGCTTTGTCGATTCTAAAGAAATTCAATGCCATACATGAAATGAGGATTATCCCATAGCCTATTAGTATCATAAGTTTCGACTCGATGACCACAAATTTACGAAAGCTAGAGCGTCAACGAACATTTTTTTTTTAAATTCAATAATCCGTAAATTTTGAAATCTTGAAGCAATTATCACTGAAAATTGCAGTAGAACTTGAGGAACAGCTGATCAACTTGGATACAACGTTTAAGCCCGATTACTCGAAGCGTTCTCGAGATATGACTGTTCGAATTTAGCAAACCCAGACACTTCTATCTAAATGTGTTACCCTGATTTGAGGAACATTATTTCAAGTACGCTTCCATGAAAATTTGAATTGTTTCTTTTTTTTTCATGAAAACAAAGCCTTCTCTACGAGGGTTACTTGTTATCATTTTTTTTTTTTTAAATAATAATGAATCAAATTCAAAACATACAAAAACCCAAAGAATGTAACAACGATTTTTTCTTTTCCGTTTAATTTCATGTATGATTAATCCCAATATATAAATAAAGATTCATTAACATATTTATGTATGGATTGACGCGATTACTCTGAGTGGATCGAACTCGTGCGATTTAATCATATGTGAATTGTATTCGTATTCTTATGAGCATGCACAATAATATATATGCAACACGATACGATAAGCTTGAAGCGAGGGCAAGGAGGCCAAGCGTTATCTCAAGACGATTAATTGCCTTTGCAGTCATACATAACGCGATTATATTCAGATGCGCGCGCGCATACACACACACACACACTTACACCATTACACATACGTATACTAAGCCATCCACGCCCGCATGCAAACATATACACACATGGGCGCACTCACTGGCTTACACTCGTGCACTTTCGCACTCACATACGCATCTGATCACGCAATCACACCCACGTCTTACATTTTTAGTCTTAATACTCATGATTATTGTAAGACGAATAGGAAGTTGCTTCCAGCTCCGAAGGCGCATGATGATTGTTGACATGAACGATAATTTTTTATTATAAGCGATTTGATTAATGAGAATCTATGGATGCCATGCGTGTATCGACGATTCGTAGGTTGATCACCTTGATGAGGCTAAGTGCAACGTAATAATGCTATCAACCTATGGATTTATGAAAATAATATGTGTAGCCTGAAAATTTAAGGAAAAACAGTGTACATAAGAGACTTGCACATTCCTTTCTCAATTTTTGAACTGACTCACAAAGCTCGCTCTGAATTGTTGCTACGAGCAAGAGAGTTTTGAAATTTTCTGTGTCGAGACACAGCTTCGAGTTTTCAATGAATTTTCATCGGGAAATATAACAATTTTATACGAAATAAAATAGAGTGCCTGGTAACATCTAAAATAATTGCTGGTTAACAAGTGACCTAGAACTTTGTTAAAATTCCAAACGATTTGTTAAAAAAGTTTGCAGCTATTTACTTTTAGATGTGAGTAAATCAACAAAATACAATTTTCTCGTATAATTTTTCCACATTATTGAAGCCCCTTTGTAAGCAAGTAGCAAGTAAATTCAGTTTTGGCTCCTTCTCAGAGAAACGTTTAGTACATATGAAAAAATGACGAGGACTTGGATTTTTTTGATTGTTTGTGATTATGGCAAGATGAAGGGGGGGGGGGGGTCGTGAGGAGAGGGTTGTCGGTTTTTTTCTTCCGCGCGAAACTGACACACAAATAAGATGTGATAGCAATGCAAAAAATTGTATGAGAATATTTAAGGAATTTCGATACCACTTTTTAAAATGATGCCATCAACTCAATTTTTTTTTTAATAAGTGACAAATATATAAAACGTGAACTGCTCAAATTTCAAGTCGATCCTCCATGTCGTTTTTGTGAAAATATCTTTCAAAAATTTGGCTTATACACGAGTGTAAATGGGAGCAATATTTGTTTGAGCCGTCAATTCCATTAAAATACTACCACCCGCATAAAATTTATATCAGATCTTTATTAGATCTTTAATATGACTGTCAACAAATTTAAATAGGTTCGTCCATCTGGTTTATTAGTTACAGGCCAAAACATAAGCTCACTATCCACGGGTATAGCGCATGAACGGTCAGACTCTCTTTTGTTTTATGCATGCCCCGCTCACCGCGCGCCGCCGCACCGTCGTTTCCGCTTATTCCCCGTCGCCGGTCTGCATCGAAATACCTTAAAATCTGACGCAATCGATTTTGCGGAATACATATGGCAGTTATATTAACTCCTTCACTGTAAGTAACTCAAAAAGTCGTGCCACTTTTAGTTCATGACCCCCATAGTGTAGCATTGAAAAAAAAATTTTCATTATATTATGATCCAGTTTTCCTCGGGTATCTCAAGGTTTTTGGGATTGTAGAATCTGAATCTAATATCAGTGCTTCAAAATTCATAATTACCAATTCAATACTACGCACCAAAATACGAAAAAAAAGTCAACTTATATAAAGAATCAAATTTTTTTTAATGAATTGTTCCTAAAAATGTGCGAAACCCATTTTTATCGAATTTAGAGCAGACCTGCTGAAACCATCATTTTGAATTTTGAAAATCTCATATCAGATTCGCATTCAGCAACCCCAAAAACCTATATATTGGAATCTTCATGCGGTTTGAATTTTTTTTTTACAACACATTTTTTACCCGAAATGTTCACTTCCACCTGTCAGTGAAAGTTGTATTCTGTTGTATTAAGAGTGACAGTTTTGACTCTTTCACCAAATGAATTTAATAGTTAACATCCTTTAATTTTCTAGGCACATTATCGATAGTATGTCCACTAGGGTTGTTCTTATTTTGGGTATTTTTTAATTTCGCTCCGTTCCCCTCGAAAAACGTTACTAAATGTTGTAAAAATAAGTGTGGAAGACACTATTAGAGCCCATGAAATTACCGACGATGCCTGCCTATAACGCAAACACCGGCGGATCCTGAACTTTCATTCGGGGGTGCAGAAGTACTGAATTATTATTATTATTATTATCATTACTATTCTATTGTTATTATTATTTTTATATATTAATCCAAAATTTCGGCGCTCCCCTGGATCCGCCAGTGAACGTAAAAGTTGATTTTCGTCAAATAAAAAACAAATGGATATTTTGACGCATCACTGCTTGGGCTTTCTTTTAAAATTATTTGCAATTTTAAACTACAAAACTTGGGCCCGGATCATGGAAAACGCTCGGAACAGACGGGATATCAGAAAATAATATATTCTCTTCAATATGCAACACTTCATACCCGCAGATTTTTTGGAAATCGAAAAAAAAAATAATTTCTGAATGGATAGAAACTCATCATTGACATAGACGATCCTGAAAGATTTTAAATTGACTCTGGCAGTGACAGATTTGAATTAAAATTCTATTTCGTAACATAAACTGAATTCGAAAATTTGTTTACATTTTGTTTTTATTTTGTTTTAATGTGTTCAAACACATTATTTTGAATATTATCGAGTACTTGATTTTTTTTTATCTTGCGAAAATTTGTTTTCATATTCGAGACTGAAAACAAATTTTCGCAAGGTGAAAAAAATTACGTACTCGATAATATTCACAATAATGTGTTTGAACACATTAAAATTCTTTTTGAATTAAAATTCTATTTCGAAACATAAACTGAATTCGAGGCTGAAAAGAAATTTTCGCAAGGTGAAAAAATAAAGTACTCGATAATATTCACAATAATGTGTTCAAAACAAACTAAATAGAATTTTAATTCATATTGAATTTTAATGTGTTCAAACCCATTATTGTGAATATTATCGAGTACTTGATTTTGTCACCTTGCGAAAATTTGTTTTCAGTCTCGAATTCAGTTTATGTTACGAAACAGAATTTCAATTCAAATCTGTCACTGCGCGAGTCAAAATCATTCAGGATCGTCTATGTCAATGATGAGTTTCTACATTCAGAAATGATTATTTTTTTCGATTTCCAAAAAATCTGCGGGTATGAAGTGATGCATATCGAAGAGAATATATTATTTTCTGATATCCCGTCTGTTCCGAGCTTTTTCCATGATCCGGGCCCAAGTTTTGTAGTTTGAAATTACAAATAATTTTAAAAGAAATCCCAAGCAGTAATGATTCAAAATATCCATATGTTTTTTATTTGACGAAAATCAACTTTTGCGTTCACTGGCGGATCCAGGGGAGCGCCGAAATTTTTGATTAATACATAAAAATAATAATAATAATAATTCAGTACTTCTGCACCCCCGAATGGAAGTTCCGGATCCGCCGGTGTTTGTGTTATAGGCATCAGGCATCGCCTATAACATTTGGTAACGTTTTTCGGGGGGACCGGAGTGAAATAAAAAAATACCCAAAATAAGAACAACCCTAATGTCCACGTACAAAATTTTTATCCAAAACCTCAAATTCGCTTGTGCTAAAGCATTGAAAGACTTTTTTTTACTATTCTAAATGCCATAAATTCTCTTCTTGTGGTTGATAAGTCGCACGTCGAACAAAAGGCGTGAGCTGTCCTACTTTCATTTCAAGCTTCTGCAGCCTCATTATATACACACAACACACACACCAACATGGATACGTCCAACAAGATATTTTTTTCTAGAGTGCGTGTGTGAGTTCATTTTTGTATGTTTAGGCACATCTGGTATTAAAAATTGAGGAAAACATTTTAACGAAAATAAACGCTTTTTATTAGGCAGCAAAATTATACGACAAATGTAATTTCCAGGAAAAGTCGTATATTTGTTACATAATATTTTGCCACATTCGGAACAAATAATTACACTCATATTTACTGTATAACTCGCAAATGCACAAGTCTGTTGATAGTACAATTAATTATTTATGATCAAAGACCAGCTAATAGAATGCTTTCTTGAAGGCTTAGCAAAGAAATAAATTAATTTGGTAATCACTCAAATCGGAGTGGTTCGGTCATGGGATAAAGAAAATGGGGTCGTCGAGCTCGCAGGCCATTAGTCTGCCAAGATCGACATCAGCATCAACGTCACTAAGCACAGAAGTAGAGAAAAGAACATAAGAGAAGCGTTTTACTTTGACTCCTTGCTTTGTATATAAATCGTAAATTGTATAGGTGCCTGCTACGGTACACATTTATCCCCCCCCCCCCCCCCCCCCCCCGAGAGTAGCACGGCATCAGCAAAGCCAGAGAGGATAGAAAAAAGAGAGTGAGGTGCGGATGGAAAGCCCAGGCCCTAGCTCATAGAAGATAGGGCGCGCTTGCTTATGCTGAAAAGAGAGACTATGAATGACGTCAGGGGAGAATCTAGGCCGTGGGTTGAACGACAGTTCGAGCGAGCTCGCGACCTAATCTAGCTCACGATCCCATTGCTGCTGTTGCTAGTGGTCAGCATGCTCTGGTGCAACCCTCTCAATGATGCGGCTGAGAACAAGCTAAATGCCACAGAATACGCAGCTTGTGATTCTGGTGCAAATGTATTACGTATTTTGGCGTAGCAAGCGAGAAAACGACTAATGCTCAATCGCCGTTGCGATTATTCTTGTCGATTGAGGAAGACTCAGCACTGCAGACACGTCAATCAATTGCCAATTGTTGAGAATTTGTAATGCGCGATTTCTCCAAGGAAGGGTCATTCCTCTCCAATAAAACTGGTTGGGATACCCAAAAATTTAGTTGGAAACGACATTAAACCACCGTGATTCTGCGTGGATTCTTAAAATCCAGGTAGCAATCAATCTATCACTTGGGAACACAAGTGTGATTCGTGGAACCCAGATGGAAAAATAACTACTCATGTCAGCTGCGAGGAACCAGGTGGGATTGATCGGACCAGATGTGGAGACAACTTTCTCATCTTACGGTGAAATGATACACCCTGAGAAATTTCGACGCGCCAAATGGTAGCTACCATGAGTACGAGAGAGATAGCTGAATCTGCCGTTCTCCTATTTTCTCTGCAGCGACTGACATGTCGGAATAAAGAAGGGTGTCATCTTCTGCTCTGTTAAAAAACGTAGAGAATACCGCTCTTCCTTTGCTGGAAATGTAAACAGCTTACGAGAAAATAGGGAAACGGAATTCTTACCGACCGAGATCTGGTACCGTGTATCATTTTACTTTAACCGTGACTGCTCGTGATATTTACAACTCAGTTTTTACTCAGTTGAGAATCTAGACCCAACTGGAACGTATTTACGGTACCCAAATTGTCAATGATATTCCAGTCAGGACTCTAGAAACAATGTACGAAGCTCAGATATGCATTACATTTCAAGTTGAGAATCCGAATAATGCCCTCAGCTTGGATTCACGTATCTCAAATGGGAAGTAGTTCCCAGCTGTTTGGGAATGCAGCAGGTTAAATTCAACTGAATCCAGATAAGAAATGCAGAGGACGTGAAACCTTGAAGACAAATCGTTTCTTATGCTTGGAAATTATTAGCTTTAAAAATAATCAGTGGAGATTCACGTTTAAATGTTCGCCCTGTGAATGCAAGTCGATTCAAAACTGCATATCAAGGTGAAATACCAGGTTGATAGCGATTAGGTTTTTCAGCGAGCTTTGCACTTAAAGGTTGCTTATACAGACTCCACCGTAATGTGACAGTCAAATAACATGTATTCTGTTACTGATACCTACCAATTTATATTTACGGCATCACAACAGTAGAGTGTCGTTTGCATAAAAAGAATTGCAACTGACAACTGTGTACAAGAAAAGGTGAACAGTCTTCAAGAAAAGGTTATCAGTCATTCTCGTCCAAATGTCATAGCTACCTGATGCCTGATAAAGACATTACAAGCATTTTGTATTACTGTCAAAAAAAACATTGAGGAATTACAACTGACAGCAGGATACGCTCGCCCGGTATGTGGCTTCGGTGATCTCACATGTTGAACTTTTCATTGAGTCTGTAAAAATATTGCTGTTACACATGGAATCGTGCATATACAGATACACTCACACCATAGTTATATACAGATACACTCACACCATAATCTCTAGTTGAGATCTTGCAACGTCGCACATCTTCAGTATATGTGTTGATGATGTGTGCGTAGGCTCAGTGCTTAGTAGTTATGTAGAATTTATGTTTGAAATGTATACTTGTCTCTCCGTACAGGGTTGTCGGATTTTAACAAAAATAACTAACTACTCTAAATAACTAACTACTCTAAATAAGTAACTACTCTGTCTGCTCGAGCGTCGAATTTTCATTCATATTGCATTCTTTTTGTGATCGTCGTTCGTAAACGAAACGGTTAATAATTTGTTCTTTTTTCCTAAGATGTGAATAATAGTCTTCTCCCGTCTACAATTTTTTTTATCAAAATCTGGTTACGCGTTTAGTTGTAGTATTAAAAAAACCGTGCTAGTATCAAGGTACTGCAATGCTTGCTATTTGCTCTACATGTAATTATTGCTAACATTTACATTGAATATCTCCAGTTAGGAACGGTCAATCCGTTTTAAATTTCACGAGAAGTTGGGTACTAGCATTCTCTTCGTCCACTATAAATTTCAACAAATTCTCATTATAAACGCATTTGCACGAGGACTACCTCAAGCAGTATTTCGTGCGATCGATATTAGGATCGGCGACCGCTTAGTCGTGCACTAGCTTGCGCACCGACTGCTGAGCAGATCGCAGTTAGTTTCTGGTGCCAATATGACTAACTCATTAAAATATAGCCAACTTTATCGGCCAGGTTTTTTTCAGCTTCCCTGTGTCCTCGTAAAAATGTTTAGCATTTAGCATTAGGAAAGAATATCTGCGTTATCAATCCGGGAGAAAGAGGGGCTTTCAATGAATGAATTGAAGTATGGAAATTGGAAGGGATAAGGGGTAAGAAGATGCGATATGTAAAAGACGAAAGACGCCGGTTACAAAAACTAATAATAACGTCAAAAAAACATTACATAAGTGCAATTGCTTATTTTACATGCAACTTCCATATTACATCATTGTAACAATAAATATGCATCAGGATACTTCCTTTGAGTAGAAAAAATAACGTGCTAACTCAAATGTATGTAAAGGCATCCTCTGTAAGGAATCAAAAAAGTTACCAATGTGCTCCACGATTCACTTGAAATTTATACGCAAGGATTTTTTTTACATATTATTGTACAGTATAATCTGTTAAATTTTGCCAATTTTAGAGTGACTGATAGCAACGGCTTGATACATTGATCGGTGTAATTGTTCTTTCAAATTTCTCTGACCTCCCGTGTACGTTTTATTGAGATGCATTACTTCACTGCCAAGGCTCGAAAAAAGACGACGAGAGTTTTTTTTTTGCAATTGCGTAAAATAAATAATGACATCGATGACGTATTTTTGGAAAGCGTAAAAAAATATAGCATGGCATGTTTGACAGTTGCGAAGGTAAGGGGACGCTACAATCTGTTTTCACAAATGACGTACGAGCTACATAATTTCTTATTACGTGTTCTTCATATCCAGCTTCAAATCATACGCATGGAACTCACAATTGATGAATAGTTAAATTAAATAGCACCGGGTTGCAATTATCAAAATAAATGATAAATGCGTGAAATCACTCGTTAAATGATATTGACATTAGCACGGAAAAAAATGTATCAAATAAGAAAGTTGACTATTTTTTGGCTTGCGTCAAATTTCATGATCTTCTTGAGGATACTTTTTTATTCTATCCCCCGCTCATTTGCAGGATTTTTTACCGATTATAAGGTCGTATTTCAAGGTCTATTTCAGGAAAATAATACGATAGATATTAGAATTGCTTTTCCGTCAATTTTTTGAATACAAATAAGCAATATATATACCAGCGTTTACAATATTTACTCAAGATTTATACAACTGATGTAATTGCGTATTAACTACTGTGTATTTTGAGATAATGCGGTACAGGAGACAAAACTTGACGATGGAAAGGGCTTGCACGTACGTAATATTACGTAAACGTCATACGGAACGTCACAAGAGTCATTAAAGAATTACTCTTTCACCTCTCTCATTACGAAACTTCGCTAGACACGTCAACGACGAATTGAAATGAAAAATTGTCAACTATCTAGAGAATGAGGGAAAAATTCGTACATATTTGAAATTCTACGTTTCATTCTGATTTGTCTTCATTTTTTGTTCATCTTCTGACTCAATATTTTTTCAGTCTGACAAACGAGTATGCCGACTAAAAAAACCGTATTAGAAATAGTGATCAAATAAAATGAAATTAAATACTTTGAAATATATTATAATTTCTGAATAAATTTTTTTAAATGACTTGCCGTCTAGACGTTGCTGAACAAAAATGATTTTAAAAAATTCGAATGACAATCATATTATATATATCGTTCTATATTATATAAATATATCGCCGCCGTCGCCGTTGCCACCGCCGTGTCGAGCATATACCTAAACCCAAACCTAAACCTAACGCAAACCTAAACCTAACCTAAGCCTAAACCCAAACTCAAACCTAAACCCAACGAAAACATATACACATGTTCACGTATAAAACATGACATATAAATTTTTACATGTAATATATATATAAATTGCAATGTGTATTCAGTCCGGTCACTGTCAAATATCGGATCGTCACGTCTCGCTTTCATAATCATGACAAATTTTATCCTATCTACTGAGGAAAGATTTTATTTTTGGTTTCGGACTTCTCTCAGCTACGTCCTGGCATTTACCCAATGCCCCCGGGAAAACTAAAACTTAAAAACTTGGGAAGGACATTTCTAGCTACGGTTTACAATGTACTGTATTCTTAAGGTATTTCTGGAGGTACACGTATCAGCTAAAAGTTACGACCGTAGCGAACAGCAATACCCAATTCTTTTATAATGCTGTCGTTCGGAAACTTTTTTCAGAACTTGTACACTCTGTATGTCCTACACAGTCACACCCCATGCATGGATAGGTCCCCTACACGTATAGAGCGCGGCGCTGTAATCGTGGCAACATCGCAATTCTCCTGAATTATCAGTTTCGAACGCGTCAGTATTTCGTGAGATCTAGTGAATAAAAAAAAAAGCGTCACCGTTCGCAAGTTCTTTTCATGATTCATGATTTTCGATTTTCACGAAAATTTAGGGCGAAAAATGTTTTTTTTTTACTATACACACCTTTTGTTTTGTAAAAAGAAAAAAATTGATAATTGTAGCTGAACTATTGTTAATTTTATGATTTTCAGCTAAAAAAGCCAAAAAAAGCAGCAAATAAATTACTTGAGGCAGCTTGAAAAAAATTTTCAGATTACTAAAATGAAAACAAAATAATGATTCTGTTGAATACGAACACTTTATGCTATGAGAGCAAAGAAAAAAAATTTTCACGTCGCGATTTTCAACAGATAGCAGAAAAAACCGAAAAGTCGCTTGAGCACTATCGACATTTTTTTTAAATCCGGAATATTAGGAAAATTACTTTTTTTTTATGTTCTAACGTTTTTCGATGGAGCTCCGCGAAAAAAAAATATCGATTTTTTTTAATCACCCTAATATACATATATATATACATACATACATACATACACACATATATATATATATATATATATATATGTGTGCAATTTCTATTTTTTAATTTTTTTTAAATAAAATTTTTTCTTTTCATCTTATGAGAGAAATGACTTATGCATAATTATATTGATAATATATATACTATATATGCTATAAACACATATATACATATATACACTACCGTTCATAAGTATTGTGACGCAATTTTCTGGTTTTTGGCGTCACAGGTCGTCCCGACCAGGGTTTTCTACGAGTTCGTACCAGTTATCGTAATTTTAGCGATTAGCGTGTAAGTTCAGTTCCCGGTTTTGAGTTATCGAAAGCTATCGTCCCGTAGTTATCGGATCAACGCGAAGTAAGACACCGAGTTACCGTGGATATGGGCCGAAACAATGAGCCACCCGGTATACTCGGTGTCGAAGGAAGTAATTCGTGGGAGTCTAAAGGCTCGAGTGCGACTCTCGGCGCTTCGCGAAAAGGTATGGGTAAAGAAGGGCAGGTTGAGTTACGTTTCTGTATGGAAGGCCGTGGGCGTATGGGCCCGCGATTCCCCAGCCGCCACGGATTGCCCAATCGCACCGTTACCGTAGTATTAGTTATAGTTGGCCCCCGATTTACCATACCAGAAGAGGACCCCGCGAAGGACGATCATCGCGAGCAACAGGATCCACCCGCCACAACATCTCGGCGTGTCTACGTTAGTCGTTAACGAATATTCGTTTATCGAGTTTCGCGTTATCGTTCAATTGAGTTTCGCGTTATCGTTTGAATTTGCCGGTCAGTCACGTTTCGAGATAAGGCGCTCGAGTCGTTGTGACGTCAGGAGACGAGGAGGATCAAGAGTTCTCGTTACGCGTGCGCGTACTCGTCCCCCTCTATCCTCGTTATCGTCTCGATCAATTTACCGGTTCGATTCGCCCCTTTTTCGGCTTAGCTCTCGATCCGAGCGGTTCACCGCTCGGGGAGCTCCCGCCATGTTACCGCTTTTGCTCTCGTATCGCTACGCTATCGTTCTCTCGAGCTACCTTTTCAACGTTCTCGCCTTCTCCGATATCGTCAGTTACCGAATTTGCTCTCGTTTCGTTCCGTTATGCTACCGTTTCCTGGAACTACCTTTGTGTGATCTCGTTTGCGAGGAATTTCTGTTCTCGAGTTACCGAAATTATTTCGTCGTTGTCGTCATGCTGGCGTACTTTCGAGCTCTCTGTCCACGTTCCCGTCTCCGAATTTATCGTCGCTATCGGAGTAATTTAAGCATCGGATTCATCGTCGTTACCGCAGTTATTTTGCGTTACGGCATTGACCGTCGTTATCGAATTTATTTAAGTATCGAGGTTATCGTCGTTATCGAATTTAGTTAAGTACCGAATTGAGTGTCGTTCTCGAATTTAGTTAAGTATCGACGTCACCGTTACTACCGACCTTTTCTATTCGCTATCGCATTCGCTATCGGGACTTGCGGTTCGATCTCCTATCAGTTATCGAAACTATGAGCTATCGTGACTTCTGTTCGTTTCCCGTCAGTTATCGAAATTATGAGCTATCGTGAGCGGAATTAATAAACTAGCCTGAACCAAGGCCCCATACGTTATTTTTCGAGTTGAGTTCATTTATTTCAGATTACGTTTTGGAAGGCACTCGAGAGTTAGCCAGCCGTCCACGCCCTCTCTCCACAACCTACACACTGAGCGAATCGGGTGTACCGTCACCGATCTCGCCATCCAACACGCCGGTTTCCCTTTTTGTGTTTCGTTTACGTCCCTATCAAGTTCCGGTTAAGTTTCGCGGGTTTGGTAATCCCCGCCGTTCAATTAAAAAGATTACCTGGCGCTCAACGGCTCTCCCGGCGTCGAGGATGGTGAGATGGGCCGAAGGTGACACGAATCGCGAGATTCCCGTCACAGTATGGAAACACTCGCCCCAGATCCGAGCCACACAAGAAGTTGTATCGCTCTTTGAAAAATTAAGATATCTCAATTTCCCAAGCGGCGCTCTAAAAAGGACATATTCAGCTTCATTAAACTTTTTTGGAAAAATTTTTGCGATTTTTTTTGAGCCCGGTACGCACTTTGAAAGATGGTCATTTTTTGGCTTTTTTTGGAGGGTGGAAATTTTCCCGCATATCTCGTAAAAAAATTTTTTCAACTTTTTTTCCGTGAAAAACTTGAAGCGGGGAGTACAACCTTCAATCTCATTTTTTGGAAAATTTTTTACGATTTTTTTTCGCAAAGATATTCAACTTTTTGCAAAAAACGACCATATTTATAAGGGGTAGTCTCACTCTGAAACTACTGGGTTTTCGTAAAATTACTATGAGGGGAAAAAGTTGCATACAATCATTTTGGATGTATCACATTTTTTTCAGAATTAAAAAAACAAATTCGAAAAAAAAAATTTTCAAAAATTAAAATTTTTTTTTTTTTCAATTTTTTCTTAAATCAACGAAATATTTTTTTGATCATGAAAAATCGGGTCTCTTACCTCATCGACACGGCTTTTTCATCGAAAAAGCCACCTTTCGCTGCGATTACAGCTTTGACGAGACGTGGCATCCGCTCGATCAATTTGTCCATTTGACCCTGCTCCAAACCGGCCCAAGGTGGCTTTTTCGATGAAAAATCCGTGTAGATGAAGTAAGAGACCCGATTTTTCATGATAAAAAAAATATTTCGTTGATTTAAGAAAAAATTTTGAAAAATTTTTTTTTTTTTTCGAATTTGTTTTTTTAATTCTGAAAAAAATGTGATACATCCAAAATGATTGCATGCAACTTTTTACCCTCTTAGTAATTTTACGAAAACCCAGTAGTTTCAGAGTGAGAGTACCCCTTATAAATATGGTCGTTTTTTGCAAAAAGTTGAATATTTGTGCGAAAAAAAATCGTAAAAAATTTTCCAAAAAATGAGATTGAAGGTTGTACTCCCCGCTTCAAGTTTTTCACGGAAAAAAGTTGAAAATTTTTTTTTACGAGATATGCGGGAAAATTTCCACCCTCCAAAAAAAGCCAAAAAATAACCATCTTTCAAAGTGGTACCGGGCTCAAAAAAAATCGCAAAAATTTTTCAAAAAAAGGTAAATGAAGCTGAATATGTCCTTTTTAGAACGCCGCTTGGGAAATTGAGACATCTTCATTTTTCAAAGGCGATACAACTTCTTGTGTGGCTCGGATCTGGGGCGACTGTTTCCATACTTATGGACGGTAGTGTATACATATATGCTATAAATATATATGAATGAGTTCATAAAATTTTTTTTCTTGAAAATTTAATTCCTTTGAATTTAATTTCTTTGAAAATTTAATTTTATTCATTTCAACTCCTTTCGGCAATTAGTAAAAGTCGGGCAAAAAAATCCGTTTCAAATTCCCGGAATTTACCGCCCGCCCATCAGTTCGTAGCAGCGTACACAGTTGCCGTTTGATCACAGCTAATTGTGTTTCCGCTCCGTATAGAATACAATTAATATTTTTCGTGAGTGGATATTTCCGATACTAAGTAGTCAAAACTTTCATTTTTTTTTAAACATTAATCCCACAATAGTACTGCATGCACGAGTGTTTTTATTTAAAAATCCTAAAATCCGTTTAGCGCCTACAATGAAAAATGTGAGCAAAGTCCGATCCGTTCACGTGTTAGGATAGGTATCGCGTCGCATCGCGCACAAAAAGACCGATATTTTATTGCAATTATCTCACAAACTAAGTAGTGGATTGAATTGAAAATTGAGGAATCGGTTCATGAAAGTTGTGTCTACACCATAATAAAATTTGAGGCGATTCCTAAGATTGGAAAAAAAACTCCAGAACTACCTTAATACATAATTCACCCCTTATTTATTTATTTTTAATCCGTGTTTTTTCCCTAGCGACTGAAACGAAGGGGGGGCGTCACAAATTCGACACGTTAGATTTACTTATCAGTAACACAAATAACGGATTCACAATTGGTCGTTCCAGTCCAATCTACGAAAATCTACGCTTTTGCCGTTGTATGCTACAGATTTCTTTGGGTATCCGGCTTTCTGTAATCCTTTCCTTACCCGGAAATACACCACAAAGATGAAGAAAAATCAAAAACATCAAACAACTGGAACCCAACCACCAAAAAGAACCGGAAAACATGTATCGAAGAAAGTAGATTAATGATTACAGAAAAATGCAATTATTTAAGTAACTTAGACTAGGACAAAAACAGATAAAATGGAATTATTCAAGAATAAACATTGTAAACCGTAGCTAGAAATGTTCTTCCCAGGTTTTGAGTTTTGGTTTTCCTTGGGGCATTGGGAAAATGCCAGGACATAGCTGAGAGAAGTCCAAAAAAAAAAATTAAATCCTTCCTCAGTAGATAGGATAAAAGTTGCCGGTACGGTAATTTGAGACCGGACTGAATATACATTACAATGTCCATTATATACATATGTCGCATTCCACGTCAACTCAGCCACCCCGTTTTTTTTATTGTCTCGAAAAAATTATTCAGTATGGGCATTTCAAAGGACAATATATCCATGACATTTTGCCAAAATTTCATCCCCCCACTATTGTTGGTTCTCGAGATAATGATTAATGAAGTCTCAATTTTGTAAAAATCATCACTTCGTAACTACTGATCGGATTTAAACGATTAAAAAAAGAATCTTTTTTATTTTTTTTGCTCTTTTCGAAAAAAAATATGTCATCATCGGATAAAAGCTCATTAGACATTTTTCGGAGTAAATTAACAAAAAAAAATTTTTCCCTCTTCACTGATGGCTTGTTCCATTTTGAAAAAATCCTGCGGAGTTGTGTATTGCCTCCCTCTATCAGAAAAAAAAATACTGAGTAGAATTCCGATTGGCCCTTTCGTGGAAAAAAAAAAAAAATCGAAAAATTTCCCCGAAAACTGTCTAATGAACTTTTCGTTAATGACGACATATTTTTTTTCAAAAAAGGCGAAAAAAATAAAAAAGATTCTTTTTTTAGTCGTTAAAATCCGATCAGCCGTTACGAAGTTATGATTTTCACAAAATTGAGAATTTATTAATCATTATCTCGAGAACCAACAATAGTGGGGGGATAAAATTTTGGTAAAATTTCATGGATATATTGTACTTTGAAATGCTTATACTGAATAATTTTTTCGAGACGAAAAAAAAACGGGGTGGCTAATGAGTTAACGTGGAATACGACACGTCAACGCAGCCACGTCAACTTAGCAACCCCGTTTTTTTTTTGGTCTCGAAAAAATTATTCAGTATAAGCATTTCAAAGTACAATATATCCATGAAATTTTACCAAAATTTCATCCTCATACTATTGTTGGTTCTCGAGATAATGATTAATAAATTCTCAATTTTGTGAAAATCATAACTTCGTAACGGCTGATCGGATTTTAACGACTAAAAAAAGAATCTTTTTTATTTTTTTCACCCTTTTTGAAAAAAAATATGCCGTCATTAAAGAAAAGTTCATTAGACAGTTTTCGGGGAAATTTTTCGATTTTTTTTTTTTTTCCACGAAAGGGCCAATCGGAATTCTACTCAGTATTTTTTTTTCTGATAGAGGGAGGCAATACACAACTCCGCAGAATTTTTTCAAAATGGAACAAGCCATCAGTGAAGAGGGAAAAATTTTTTTTTGTTAATTTACTCCGAAAAATGTCTAATGAGCTTTTATCCGATGATGACATATTTTTTTTCGAAAAGAGCAAAAAAAATCAAAAAGATTCTTTTTTTAATCGTTTAAATCCGATCAGTAGTTACGAAGTTATGATTTTTACAAAATTGAGACTTCAGTAATCATTATCTCGAGAACCAACAATAGTGGGGGGATGAAATTTTGGTAAAATGTCATGGATATATTGTCCTTTGAAATGCCCATACTGAATAATTTTTTCGAGACAATAAAAAAAACGGGGTGGCTGAGTTGACGTGGAATGTCTTTTTATATATATATATATATATATTACAATAACATTTTTTTAAAAACATTTTTTAATAATGTTTTTTCCATTACCACAGATAGAACCCCCAGTCTTATGTGTGTGTCAGTGGTTAGAGAAAAACATTCTGAAAAGATGTTTAAAAAAAAATTGTTTATATTTGTTTTTTGAGTTTAGGTTATGAGTTTGCGTTCATTGATACATTGATATATCAATATATTGATTCTTGACGTGATTTGATATATCGATATATTAATATATCGATTCTTGACACAATTCGATATATCGATGTATCGATTACTGACACGGTTCGATATATCGATATATCGATTCTTGGGTTTCCTATGAATTGGGTTGTTTTATATGTAAAAATTTGGTTCATAATTTATGAATGAAAAAATTTTATGTGCCACAAATTATAGATGAAAATTTGTGCCATAATTTATATATGAAAATTTATGTGTTTGGGTTTTGGGTTGGGTCAAGGTTTGGGTTGGGTTAGGTAGTCAGGTTGGGGTGTATTCTTGAGACGACGGCGGCGGCGGCGATATATTTATGTAATATAGAATCAGGGTGATTGGTTTTAATCGATCCAGGGCGATAGTGCTCGGGCGCTACACGCCCTCCCAAGTGGGTTGGGTTGGATTAGGTTCAGATTGGGTTTATATGTTTGGGTTGGGCTAGGTTAGGTTGAGGTTATGTGTTTGGGTTGGGTTTAGGTTGGGCATCCTTTTCAAATTGGACACCCGTAATAAGTTCGATTCCTGAAACAGTGGCGGCGGCGGCGGCAGCAGCGGCAATATATCTTTATATTATAGAACGATATATATATATATCTATTTTCAACATATTTATTTACCTACAAATTCATCATGGACGTAATAAACATTTTTAAATATTCCATTTCAACGCCACAAGCCTAAGCCTATTATGCACATAGTTGGTGTACTAATGTTTGAATTATTACGCGAGCACATTATAATGATTTTGTTTGGAAGTATATGTACGGGTGTATCATTCTTGCCAAGTTACTGCGATTGCAGATAATCGTGTAGAAATTCCAACAACGGTATTACGGATCTGACAGAGAGGAGAACCAATATTCAAAGAAACGACTCGTGTAATTAGTTGAATCAACTATACGCGTTGTGTCATTGCTGAGATAGCCTTATTAATTTTGATTCATGAATATATTCTTATCATAAATCTCATCAGGCTTGTATCGAAAAACAAAAAATAAAAATAAACCATCGAGAAAAATGTGCGTTGGCTGAGCCTCAATTACCGTCACCACTCAAACCTGTATTAACGTTCGATGATTATCGAGTCTTCCTTTAAGCTTATTCCGTACGTCCAAGAGATGCATGAAGAATATATGATATTACAATACTTGTAATGATTGTAGTCAAATATAATTACTACACACATGTGTAAAAAAAGAGCAAATTATATTTGCTTTTTTTATATTTTCCTGTGCGTATAACGACCTTGGGTCCCGATATTCAATCGAACTATCATCATAAGTGTATTGTTTACATCGACCACATTCACCTGCACCACCCCTATTGCATCCACGCAGTCGTTTATCCCTCTACCCATGTGGTTATGACAGAACAGTTGAGTCTTGGTTCAGGATGATGGTGGCACTACTGGCTAATAGTCAGGGTCCAAATGACCGTGAAATCCGACTTGATACCAGATTAACCATGAAACGACAATACCGGTTCTAGAATTATCAAAAGCATTATTATATTGCTCCACAAGAGTACTGATTGTCACTGTCGGACCAGAGTTATTTTTTATACGTATAGGCAATTCAACAGGAACTCGGGGCTGACACTCAACACTACTACAGGCTTATGATAGCGGACTGGGCTGCTAATGATGGGGTGAGTGTCGTCATGGACGAGTTGAACCCGTATTACACTGGCCCCAATAGTTAGCAGCTCAGGCATCATTATTCAGCGAAGACTGTATTGTACATCGTGCGTAAATGATGTAATATTCGTGTTAGATAAATGAATTAACTAAAAAGGGATTTGTAAAAATTTAAGAGACTTACTATATCTCTTCCAGGTTAGTGCATGGATGCGGATATAGTAAATAAATTTTCCGGGTCGTGGTAACGATATAGAACTGCGTAATGCGAAAAGCGAAAAGAATCACTGTTGCTAACCACGTGACGTATTGTGGTACCACTTCCACTCAAAATCGTACGATAACTAGGTTTTCTCGTACATACCCTTTCCACTTAAGATCCTAGGATGACTACGTGATATCGTAACTCACCTGTACCCAAGATTAGACAATAATACTACATGACCATCTGGGTAGTTATAACACCACCGAGACAGGGGAACCAGCTCTTTTTCTCTTCACCGTTAAAGTCCCTAGCATATCCGGGCGTCGTTAACGGCGTATTTTTAGTTCATAAGGTTTCGCTTCGTGGACTCTCAATTGGTGCGGTAAAAAGAACGTGTATTTATGCACAAACAGCTCCACTATCGGTGACTTCTTTGACTCTTTACAATAAAAGCCATGAGAATAATGATTGGCGTTCAAAGCCATACGAGATTTCTTGTGAGCTCACACGTATGATGACAGTATACTGCAAATGTCCTTGACACAGCGTGACTCAGAATGGACAGACGAATCATGAGATTGCAATTGCGGTGCAGAATTGGTGCCACGAATTTCCTTACTTTCCGTGGCCAAGTATTTTGCCCGTAACGTTTTTAAGCATAGTGAATTCCATGTATTTTGTCTTCATCCATCAACTCTCCCATAAGACAAGTACTATCTGAAAATCTGGCTGGCCTTCAACACCATACCAGATTACTTGTCACATTAGCGCTTTGAGGCAAAAGGATATCTATACCAGATATGTGGGTGCCCACGGTCACTAGCCAACTTCACATGGATTCCGGGTATATAATGAATGCCTTACGAATTAAGGTGGTTCTTGCAATCTCGTCAAATCTAGATAGACTGTTAAAAATACGACAAACGGAAAGGTTGAGGTTCCTGCAGTATGCTTGAAAAGTTTTAGATTCTTTTACCCCGCCACGGTCACGCAAGAACTACTTCAATATGACGATACTTCAAAATGATGCCATGTAGACCAAATTTTTCCACAATATATATAATCCTTTTGCCTACGTTCTTGTAAAACTTGGGTACGATTCACCGTACAATTTTTGAAAAAAAAAATTCTGAAAGTTAATGTGTTTCGTAGGTGAACTGCACCTACATGATAAATAAATTCTGCCAATTTTCACAGTTTTGACGTAATATCTGATAAGGAAATGGTGCAAATAAGCTGAAAAATATAGATACGTTTTAAGGAGGTACGACTATTTCTGTGGGCGGGGAATAAGCGGAAACGTCGGCGCGGGTGAGCGCAGCGAGCGAGGGGCACGCATGAAACAAGAGAGAGTTGGAGTTCTGACCATTTTCAACCGGAAAATTGCAACTTTTTCGTGATGTAGTGCTTGAATTACACGGTGAAGAGTAATTCTTCAATTATTTACAATATCTATTATATCTGATCTATAAAATTTCAGTTTTCCAACGGGTGTAGTTGGATACGTGAGCAGCAAAACAGTGATCATCGCACTTCTGGTTAACCGTCTCCGTAAGACGACGTGTTTTAGTAACTCAAACTACTCGACTTTGCAATTTTATCACGAAAAAACTAAACGGTCAATATAGCTCAAATTTTTACAAGAGGCGCATAAAGTATTCGTCAAAAAAGTATAAAAATTTCAAGACCAAAAGTTGGATACGTAGCAATGATCGTACCTCCTTAAGAGACATTAACTGGGTATTCTGTAAAAATTTCAGAATTTTTGACAGTACCGTTTTTAGAATATTTATAATGAAAGAGAAAAAGGACCCGTTCGCCCGTGGGTGGCACAACATTGTATCGTCGATGCATGTCCCGCGCTCACCGCGCACCGACTCCGCCCAATCCCCTGGCTGAGTAACCAGCACAACAACCTTTACTTAGCGGCATGCTCGGGGATGGTGCGCTGCGAAAGAAAAATTTCGGTGTTGCAAGATAGACTCGCCTCCCGTTGTCTTCAGTTGAACAGATTCAAACTTTTTCCGTGTAGAAATTTGACCAGTTTATCGGGCTTTTGGCCAGAGCCAGTGATGGATTTACTGACTAGAAGGAACTTGGCGTTGCCGGATCTGGTACTGGCCGGAATTCTTTTGGATTTACTAGTCTGGCAAAACTCGGCAAATCTCGACTTGGTACTGGCCAGAATTCTTTCGGATTTCTTGGCCAGGGCAAACTGGGCAAATCTCGACGAGGTGCTGGCCAGAATTCTCTCGGATTTCCTGGCCAGGGCAAACTCTACAAATCCTGACTTGGTACTGATCAGAATTCTTTTGGATTTGTTAGTCTGGGAAAACTCAGCAAATCTCGACTTGGTACTGGCCGGAATTCTTTTGGACTTTCTGGCCAGGGTAAACTCGGAAAATCCCGACTTGATACTGACCAGAATTCTTTTGGATTTACTACTCTGGGAAAACTCGGCAAATCTCGACTGATATTGGCCAGAATTTTCGAATATAATCTGACAAGTTATGGCATTCTGAGAATTTCCAATCCACCATATTTGATTCGTCATATTGAATTTTGCAATTTAGACGTCAAATTTATGTTAATTGATCCGAAAATCCCTTAAATACTTAGTTAGATCGAAATCCGGCAAGTTATGTCATTTTGAGAATTTTCGATCCACCATAATGGATCAGCCATATTGAGTTTTGTAATTTTGACCTCTAATTCATGTTCACGGGCTAAAAAAGCCCCTGAATATGTAGTTAGTACGAATCTGACAAGTATGGAATTTTTAGAATTTCGAATCCACCATATTGGACTCGCCACATTCAATTTTGTAATTTCTTCCAAAACCAACATGGTTATACCAAATAAACGGTTGAAGACGCGACCAACACCATCCCCTGAGTAGCTCCCAACATACAACTGATCAAATGTTCTCTGGCGTGTCAAATACATGATATGAATTACCAGGTACGGTAATATAATTACCAGGAATTATAACGGTACGGTAAATAAATTTGAAATTTCATCAGAATATTCAATAATGTTTATTGCATCGATCCAGCAAAATTTCGTCCGCTCATTTAGTTTTGAAGTATTAGAATTTGATAGGAGTAAGGACTCTAGCTTCGTTTGTCACTTTGGGGCCTATACCCACGGTGTTAAATTGAAAAAGTTTACGAGCAGATATCTCCGGAGCCAAACGGTGAAAGAATATAAAACTTTGCAAGCATACTATAGGAACCTCAACCTTTACGTTTGTCGTATTTTTGCCAGTCTATCTAGATTTGATGACTTTGCAAGAACCACCTTAACTAGCCAGAAAGAACGAAAACTGGACAGGGTTTGGCCAGAACCTATTTTTAATTTCTACATGGGTTATTATCGTATTAAAATCTTTTGCATCACATGGGGGTGATCACTCTCAGTACAAACGTTTCAAATAAAAGAAAATCAATCGACAGACAATGGAAACTGATTTTTGGTCGTCATTACACTTCATAGGAAAAATATATTTCATATTCACAGTTGTTTCTTGTGTTTCTGGACCTCCAAAAGAAGAGAGAATAAGAAGAAGAACAACAACAACATATTTTTATTATACCCAGGTAAACACACCCCAAAGTGTAAATGGCAATATGGAAGAGTGATGTAAACTTACTAAATAGTCTTATACTAATGATCAAAAACAGAGCAGTGAGTAGTAAATACAATGCACGTTGAGTGAGTAATAGTATATTATGCACCAAGGGATGAAAGTACGCCGAAGGCGCCCGAGACTGAAGACTGTGAACATCGTGCGAGACAAAACGCCTACTTCCTTCCCATAGTGCATACGATACTTTCTACAACACATTGATTGAAAACAAGTGTTTTTTTTCGCTTCTGAAACGGGATAAAAGTCACAGTTTCTTGATCAGGGAAAAAACAGAGAAACAAGCGACAGTGCAGGGCAAAAAAGACTTGCTCTAGCCCTGCACTGTCATTTGTTTCTCTGTTTTTTTTTCCTGCTCAAGAAACTATTACTTTTGTCCCGGTTCAGAGGGTAAAAAACACGAGTTTTCAATGCATGTGTTGTAGAAAAATAATTATACAATCCAGGTAGAGCGAGTAAAGATAATTGAGAGAGAGAGAGAGAGAGAGAGAGAGAGAGAGATTGATTGTTTAGTTTATTATGCCGTGGTAATACCTTGAGGCAAATCACAAGACCGTCGAATAATTATAACAAGTCGGAATTACATGTGGAAAGGTAATAAAAGTGATATAAATAAAATAAAAATAACAGTAGCAGAAATTAGAGTAATTAATAGTCGAGAAATTATTAGAAATTCTAGAGCTAAAGATAATAGTAATGGAGAAAAATAATAGAAGTAGAATTATATAAGTAAAAATATTAATATTAATATCGACCCAATGAATTATGAATTATGAATTCACCCAATGTATAGGAAATCGGAAATGATAATATTTAATATTTAATAATACAAAAAGATAAGAACATAAGAACAACAATAATAATAATTAAAAAGAAATCATAATATCTATCATTATCATAATACTACGACCAGGTAGATAATGGTAAAAGTAGATGAGCTTAGGCTATCTAAGTACAAAGTTAATCGCTAAAGTCACGAAATACAGACATCATCTATGGTGAAGAAGTAGTTATGCAAACGATTCTTCAAGATTGTAAGTGTAGGAGAAGTAGAGACTTCAACAGAGAGAGAGAGAGAGAGAGAGAGAGAGAGAGAGAGAGAGAGAGGGGGGGGGGGGGTTATTGTGTAGATGCATATAATTAAATACTAATTGTCCATTGAGACACAGCGCTCAGGCCCGTATGATACTTCATTATTCGCCTGAAGTGATGACATTTGGTGAACTAATTTTAACTACACATTTTCAGTCATTGTAACCATTATTATTTAATACCGTAACTTGATATTTAAAAAAACCATGGTCTGCTCTATAATTTAATCTAAGGTTCACATTCTAATGAAAATTTCAGATAAAAATATTAATTAGTATTATGAAATTTATGATTTTTGAGGCTTGAATACTTTCAAATCATTGTATTTGGGTAGCCATTCTTCGTTTGGATTCCCAGTTGGGGGCTAACGCAGACCAACATTTTGATAAATACCCGAGCTTGGGATTATGCAGTCGCCAACGATTTTCTTATCTCGCATAAATTTTTTAGCGTTATCCACATCCAGTTTGTCACCTCCCCGATGAGGCCAATTAGGGTATCGAAACTACCAGAGCTTGTACATTTGGACGGTTTGTTTGTACCATTCTACCCATTGCATCATGAGATGTAGCGTTTTAAAACTACGTTTATCCTGGCAAATATATGCCAATTTTTAAGATGCTGTGACGATACTTAAGAGTCAAAACGTTTTTTCATTTCATTGTTTTTGAGATGGACTCGTATGTATTAGTGAATGCGAGATATTTGATTTTAAACGCGCACGAGAATAATAACAGTCGAGAAATAACATGAATAAGCAGTGGTAGAATTTTGTTAAATTATCCTCTTTTAAGATTACGCGTAACGGAAGGACGGCAGAATGTACAATGTATGCTTGTGTATACTCCAATCATGATCGACTATCGGGTCTCATATACGCGTTCTATATGGTAAATATGGCAATTGGCAAGGCAAATGAACGAACGAAACGTGAAAACGTATGATAAAAACGAGAGCGAGAACGTGTTTTCGTATCCCATCACGGGGGGACAAAGAGCGTAAAACATCGGAAGCGAGCCATCGACGACTCTAGCGCTACGGAAACGCGTATCCAGGGTCAGCTTTGACGTCAGTTAGAACACGCAAGGCCCACAGCTTTCACATACAGGCATCGCTCACATCGCGTATTTTGTACTAATATAACAGCAGAGCAGCTATGTTTCAAGCATGCTCGTCTCTGTCCCCCGCGGAGCAGAATAGAGATGTCCAGCTACAAAAAATTTCATGGATTTCGTGAATTCTACTTAAGTTCTGAGTTTAAAAAATATTTACCAGGTGGGTCCCGAGAATGGCACTTAAATTTCCGGTCATAAATCCGTGTTTTATGAATCTGTGACAAGTGCCGTTTTGGACTCCGTGAATCTGACCTCGATTAGGTTGGGTTAGGTTCCACGCGTCTAAACGCTTATTCGAAAACGAATTCTAACACTTCTGATATCTACTAAAATGGTACAATATATTTTTATCTCATTTCGGTTTTACAAATCTGTCATTAATTCTCAACTTGTATTCCCACCTTTCTTCCATGAATCCTACCTACCTAGGTACCCAAATGGGACATTGTTTTCTATCTGGAAATTCTGCTGTGATATCTGACCATTCTCGGAAGCCCCATCAAGCAACCCCATTTCCCATCTGATCGGGAGCCCTTTAATTTTACCTGGATTACCAGGTCGAAAATTGCTTTCTGTCCAAGTTCTTTGAGTTCTACTTAAATTTTCAGGCTTTAAAATTTTAACCCATATGAGAAACACAGATTCGTTAAGAAAATAATTCAATTGCTTGAAGAAAGATAAATAAGTACGTGACGAAGCTATCCACGCTCACACGGTTATTATCACCGAACCAGGACTGAATACCTGAGATACGCGAGTCAACGAGCTCTGCTGCTCTACTCTCTGGCCTCAGTCCTTAGTCCATGCAATACGAGAGAGAGACTGTTGTGTGAGCTTATCCTCTTTAACTTGATTTGCCTGGATCAGCCTCATAACACATGACGTGCAGTGTGAATGTATGTTATCAACTTTATTTTGTGCTGCTATCGTGTATTACATGAATTGTACGTGGGAAGAATAGTCCGTTTCAGTACAGAAAAACCGTTGTTGAGGTACTGTAAATTCTAGATATTCTATTAGGAACGAACGAAGGTTGAGTAAATGTCTTTGTGGAGATAAAGAAGTCCTAAAATAAAAAAAGTGACACATTCATGCTTTCGGAGTCAGTGATATCTTTTTCATTAAAAAAGTACAAATTTGCAAAAGCTGTAAGTTCATGTAAAAATAAATGATCATGCAAATAAGGATTTTTTTTATACTTGTAAGTTCGTCTTTTAATTATTGACCATCTAAAATTGCTCGATTTTAAATCCTGCTTTATTAATTACATTCTCCAATATGGGTGGACGCTCGACATGGCTTCTGCCATAATAATTTTTTCTATTTAGGAAGAATGTCCGCCTAGAAAACGTTTATTATACGTAGGTATATACGTATAATAAACGTTTTCTAGGCGGACATTCTTCTTGAATTTATACGTTTGTTCTTATTGGGAGTCGACTCCAAATGACTCAAAAAAATCCTCCTAAAACGTCATTTCTTATTTTATTATTAACCCGTGCATATACAGACACTCACTTGTTTCTGTTCGAATAACAATGGGCATTAAAAGATTTTCAGTAATTTTTATTTTTATTTTTGAGTAAAAATATCTTTGAAAAGCCAGTAACGACTGTAAATACAGTCCGACCTCCGAATAAAAAACCCGGCAATAAGAAACCTTCCCCAGTTTCGCGCTCGAGCACTTCCCCCACTACGACTCGAGCTCCGAGCTCGAGAATTTTGTGCGCGAACCTCTGGTGAAGAAACCAGCCTGGGAGAGATTATTCGGGAAAAATAGAGTTAACATTGTAGTGTAAATTAATGTGTGAGTGCGTGCGTGAGTGTGTGTGTGTGCGTTTTTGCATGGGCGATGTAAATAAATTGGAACTCTTTCGAGAGTTTCTTATCGGGAGGATCGCATGGGGAAAAGAGTGAGAGAGACAGACAGAGGTAGTGAGTGCGGAGCGCGCGCCTGGTGGGGGTATCCGAATTCTAGGAAAAACTCTTCCCCTTGGGGGCTTTTGGTTTCTTATCGGGAGGTCGGACTGTACTTACTTGCTGATGCATCTCACGATGAATAATTTGTCAGACCATAATGTCATGTAAGTTGATTGTTATTCAGGCTCCTTATCTTTTATTCCCTAAAATCAATAGTATTTTATTCAAGATTTTGCTGAACTCCAGAAAAATACGACATTTCAGTAAATTATCATGATAATAACGATTTTGCGCAAATAATTTTCACAACCTGCTGAAAAAGTACATAAATTATTATTTATTTCAGGGTAACATATTATTGAATACATCCGTTGATTTTTTCACTTAGAATTTTTTTGTAAGATTTTCTTTTTTTGAATCAGGAAACTTTTTTCTGTATTCCTCAACGACCTGTAGAATATACTCTTTCTGTCAGTCATTTTTGGTAAGAATATTTTTGTATCCTTCAAATAAAGAAATAGCTCTTTCTGCAGTGTCGTTGACGACTTTTAAATTTTTTACTACTTTCATGCCTTCCTGAAAGGTATCATTTTCTGGCCAAAGAAATGGATCGGTTTCTAGAAAAGACTGATCGATTTCAAATCAGTAAAAACCGATAATATAAATGGAAACCATGCGATGTTTCACGTTCATTGGTATTACTAATGAACGTGAAACGTTGCATAGTTTCAGAGTTAGGGTCAGTCGAAGGATTCGATGAAAATTGCCCAAAACGAGTCGAAGTCAACATCGAAAATATTATTAATTTATAAGAAAAAGAGGTGGATCATTTTGTAACGTCACAAACTCGAAACTTTTTTTACCGATTTGAAATCGATCAGTCGTTTTTAGAAATTGATCCATCTCTTTGGCCAGAAAATGATAGGTTTCAGGAAGGCATGAAAATAGTAAAATATTTAAAAGTCGTCAAGGACACTGCAGAAAGGATTATTTCTTTATTTAAAGGATACAATAATATTCTTACCAAAAATGAAGAACAGAAGCAGTATGTTCTGCAGGTCGTTGAGGAATACAGAAGAAAGTTTCCTGATTCGAAAAAAGAAAATATTATGAAAAAATTATGAGTGAAAAAATCAACGGATTAATTCAATAATATGTTACCCTGAAATGAATAATAATTTTTTACTTTTGTAGCAGATTGTGAAAATTGTTTATGATAAATCGTTATTATCATGATAATTTACTGAAATGTCGTATTTTTCTGGAATTCAGCAAAATCCTAAATAAAATACTATTGATTTTAGGGAATAAGAGATTAGGACTTTTTTTGTTTTTGAATAGTTCAAAAATACTGAGAAAAGAAATATATCTAGTAGTAATCGGCAATTTGCGATTTTCTTAATCAATTAAGGCTGAATAACAATCAACTTCCACGACTTTATGGTCTGACAAATTATCCACCGTGAGATGCATCAGCAGGCAAGTATTCACAGTTGTCACTGGCTTTTAAAAGACATTTTTACTCAAAAAAAAAAAAAAAATTGCTGAATATATGTTAATGCCCATTGTTATGCGAATAGAAACAAGTAGGTGTCTGCAGGCACGGGTTAATATTAAAATAAAAAAAGACGTTTTAGGAGGATTTTTTTTGAAACATTTGGAGTCGATTGTGATACTAAGACTTCAAAAATTCCACCAAACCCCTAATAAGGACAGGTCTAATATATATATGATTTATCGTACCCTACAGTATTATTGTAGTTTGGTCGGCTAACAATATACGAATATTAATAGACCACATCGAGGAGTTGGATTTACTTCGACAGTTTCGATGGTTCAAATACTTCGAACTATACCGGATATTACAAATATATATCCCAACTTATCTATGCTATTTACAGCCGATTGAAAGGTCGAACGCCGTTTAAGTGTGGGCTCCCACAATTGTAGTGAGAGACGAGGATTCTGTGAGGGAAGAGAGAGACAAGAAAAATAACGTTTTATGCACGCGGGAAGCTGCACACGGGTTGATAAAAGCCCAAACAATGATAACCGTCTCCCTTAAATTGAAGCCAAAAGAGACTTTTCAAAGTATTTTCTCATTAGCCGTGCCAAATCACATGGTACCCACTCTGTTCACTGTGCAGGAAACTTTATAAATAGTGGCTTGACTGTTATTTTGCATATACGACCATTACTCTCGGATATCAATCGTGAAACTGTATGGCATATATCCGCAAGATCTCATCGAAGCTCAAATAGCGGTTATAACCAATAACCGCATTGAATCAATAAATTCTGGCGTACCTGTGATGAGGAACGTATACTGGCAATGCGGTACGTAACACGCAGAGAGGTTATTGTGTAACGAGGAGGTCCAAGGTAATTTATACTGCCTGGTTTCAAGTGAACCTCGTGCTATCTACCTACCCATTATCCATCAATCCGCCCAACCAACAAAATAAATATTATTTATAAAACTATATACTATGATACGATGTATACAAACTATAACAAAAAATATTTGTAATGATTTCTGTATTTGACCCGCAGGAATTTCGAAGAATCTAAATTTCAGCTTGGGAACGTTCGATCCCTGGACGAATTTACACTGTCTGTTAAGGATGTATGAGCACTAGCTTCACAATCATATAAAAATCTGAATTTTTTATATGGTGTAGCAGAAGTTTATAGGATAAAACCTGCAAAATTTCAAAGTGGGTCAACGACTCTTTACGCGAGTAATTAATTCGTGAAATCAAGATATTCATCCCACGCCATATACGAATTCTGGGCTGACGCAACTTTGAAACAGAAATTCGTATCTTTCACGATCAGATGCGATCAATATTAAAACTGTTAAATGTTCAGAAAACTACCAAGATTACATACGTTCCATAAAAAATGGGGGTTAACGAACCTTTTGACATACAATTATCGATTTTAAGGAAGTTTTTCGCGTGGGTCGGATAATGAGCGGTCCGACCCTCTCTTGTTTCATGCGTGCCCCTCGCTCACCGCGCTCACCCGCCCCCACGTTTTCGCTTATTCCCCGCCACCTTGTGCTCATACATCCTTAAGCAAAATTCTAATATGCAATTCGATTGAACTTAATACGACATAAGTGAAGTGTCGACAGTTTAAATTGGAGAGATCCTGGCGATATTCACGAACCCTTAGAAAGAACTCTAAGTATCCAAATGTCACGTTGGAAAAGCGATGTTCGTGGCAAAAACATAGCCCACTCAACAAAGATTATTTTAAGGGCGTCTATTTCGATTCGAAAATGTTAGGTCAGATAAGAATGAATCGAACCATCTATCTATAACGTTTATCACCGGTGATATAGAGGTACTATTATCTATCTACATCATAATAAAGTACAAATGTATGTCCGGGGACCCGTTCATTTACGCATACATTCATAGATACTGACATGGTTACTAGCCACGCCCTGTCACAGATTTGTACACAGTACTCACACAACCAGCTACGCGGAACTTACCAGGTTCCCGCAGAGATAACTGCTGCACCCTCGCACAAATACTCACAAGCTTAGAGATTTTTTCGGTCATTTCGAGAAGATAATTTTCTTAATGTAAGATGAATTGGAGCGTTAGTATGCATGGGGTGCTCCAAGTCAAATCTATGAATTATTATCACACAGCAAAATGTCAACAATGAATAAGAAAGCATCATACAACAAAATATCTCACGATAAATAACTCTATACCATAATGTTTTTACATACGCAAATACGATAAAAATAAAAATAACTTCTTCATTGATCTCACAACCAAAACCATCTACAATTTTTTTATCAAGTTTCTGAACAACAAATATGACAAGAAACAAAAAACTTATAATAATAAAGGTTTGTTACCGTAATAGTTCAGTTAAGTGCAATAACATTCCAGTAACAGAGCATGTAACAGTCCAGTAATAGTGCAGTAACCACATATGAGTATAGCGCTGTATCAGTGACAGCACAGTAACAATATGGTAACAGTAAGGTAAGGTTATGGTAATAGTACGGTAACAGGCCAGTAATAGTACAGTACAGTAACAGTACAATTGTGGCACAGTAGCGATGCAGTAGCAGTACTCTACAGTATAGTACTACTACAGTACAGTCGAAAGTGAGCAGTCGCGCGTGGGTGTTTGTTGCGGTATATGTTCGCCACATAATCTAAATTGTCGGGAAAGCTGTCAAAATCGTGACGCGTAAACTAATTCCAACGATTCAGTTTGTTTCAGATGATCCAGTCATGAGTTACGTTACACACCGCAAAACAACTTTTTTTTTGCCTCTAGAAGATTGGCTGTAACTCGGTGGCTTATCACTTTTTTGACATGAAAAAATTACTGTAACTTTTTGAAATGTGTATCTTTTGAACTGATAAATATTGATCAATGAATAATGAAAACTGTCTTCAAAAAAAAGTTTCAAAAAAGCGTTTTTTTTGGCCTTGCAAGTGTACCTAACCCCTTAAGCTAAAAAGTTATATCGCGCATGTTCGAATTTATGATCGCCAAGGAAAGTTTCTGTGCAGAGTTCCCAATATGTGCCACACGATACCAATAACTTTTGATCGACTAAAAAAAAGTTCCTCTTGAAATTGACCAAGCGAACACACATCTCGTTGACAATAGTAATGGAAGCATAAGACAGAAATAGCTCAAACCAGTAATTCTATCCCGCAGGAAAATTTGAATATTCAAATTTGCATCGAATTCTCTGAGCTTCAATCCACTCTCGCGAGAATCCTCAGATATATTGGTATACCCGTGGTCTTGGGATTGCTCATGCTCAATCGGGATTATTCCCCAGCGAGGTGTGCACGAGCGAGATCGATACACTCTGATAGAATGTCTTTTTTACGAAAACTCTCGTGTAATGAAAACGCAGCGAGCACAAATACCTCTTCGTGTTATTCGATCTCCGCAAATTTGGCCGTAGCCGATTGTTCATTGACGCACGAGCTTAAGTGAGAATATATCGGAGACTTCTATGACGCGCGATCGATCACTCCCCGAGCGTCAGTGCCCCCCCCCCCCTCCCCCCCTCAAATTTCATCATCATCATCCGACCACCGTCGGTTTCGTGTAAGTTCAATATTGTCGCGACAGCAGCGAAATGATTAATGAAGTAATTATTTGTATGTACATGTTTAAGTCACGCGAAAACTATATATATATAGTTTTCGCGTGTGTGCATATATGCACACATAACTTATAAAAAAAAGTAAAAAGCCACTCGCGTGGCTCTCGAAAATATTCGTTCAGTACTCATACGGACAACCATGCAGATATACATTTATACTCTCCACTCAGAGATCAGCGCAAGTATTTTCACTCACACACGTGCACGCGCACGCTCACACGACGCACGCACGCACACATGCACGCACACACAAATAAGGCTTCAATAAGCGCTGATGCAACCACTCACACGAATATTCACACAGGAATTCAAACTATGATTACACAGCCAGCTACACAGAGCTGGGATGGGATTCATACAGAAACTCACAGAAACTTACAAAGCACTCATGCAAGTAACCACGCGTAGTTTCATAGTTAACCACGTAGCCATTGATATCAACACTCATGTAGAGACCAGCACATATGTTATGTATACTCACTCATACGCATACAGCCGAACTTGCACTCATGCAGGCTCTTGCGCACAGACACTCATATGGCAACTAATATTACAGTCACGCAACTATTCACACGGAACCCACAAGAAACTCACATGAGAACTCATATAGCACTGACGCAAATGCCGATACTTGGGCTCATAGTTGACCACATAACTATTAACATGAATACTTACACAGAAAGATGTGCAAGTTATTCCCGTATATACACATATACATTTTTATAAGCACTCACTTAAGTGCCCGCCCAAATATTCACACAGGAACTCATTCTGTACTGACACAACCGACTGCACATGAATCGCGCAAGTACTAACACATTGACTCATAAATAACCACTCACTCATGAAAACCGATTCTCGCACTGAATATGGCACTCACATTCACACACATGCACACACACACGCACGCATGTGCGCGCACACACACATACATTTGTAAGTACTGTAGCATAAAAATGTCTGAATATTTTTTTCGCTATAATTTTCCTTCTTCTAGCAGGAATCGGAATGACAGATTTTTATCCGATAATTTGCTTTAATTATAAAATTTGACACAAAAACACGGAAAATTAATGAGTGCATAATGGTGTGTACTCTGGTACACGCTGAGTAAATCAGTTTTCTAACGTGACGTAAGTACACGATTTTCTATACATGCATGCGCTTCCGCTCTTCCATAATCGCCATTAATGCTATCTCTCTCGTACTTGTGTGTATTTTGGGTTATCTTAAATATGCAAGCGAACGCAACAGGCGTATGCGGTGTCTTTCTGCATCTTAAATGTTCCCGGTTATTACGACAATTTATGAATAACTAACCGGCCATAACAATGAGTGATGAAAATTAATTTTAATTGTTTGCATAGAAGGGTAAAAAAAGCAATTCTTGTTCTTCTGGCAGTTATGAAAATATGATAACATTGCTCTCAAATTCTTCGTCTGTAAGCGAAGCGCTGCATGAAATACTGAACGGTGAACCATCAATGCGTCGGATTTTTTTTTCGTAAAAATTAGCGTACTATTAGATTAATTATTTATGAAGTTTTTTTGTGCTATACGACCATTATGATCCTCTACGTAATAAAAAAAAAATCGAGGCAGAACGTAAAAACGTGACTAATGAATAATGTGAATTTAGGCACCGTCACCGATCTGCCACTATTGTGCACACATAACCTTAGTATCTAGCAAAAGATGAGCTAACAGCCTCGACGCAAGGGATATTTCGAGTTTCGAACTTGTGTTCGAAATACATAAATATTTCATTGCACCCTTTCCTTTATTAAAAAATCTTAATAATGGTATAGGGTAGACGTACCAGTTGTGGCCACTGTACCGTTTGTGGCCACTCCGCATTTCCCTCAAGTTTTTCGAAGTTTCAAGGCTGTGTTCACTTCATCGGGCGTAATATTTCGATATTCGAGATTTTTGCGCACCACTATCGATTGCTTTATTGAATATCTGTTAATTTATTTCAACGAAATATGACGAAATGTGTCAACGCTGAGCGGTTGGTTAGTTTTCTTGTCAGAAGTGTTAAGGGATCCCGAGGTGAGAAGAGTACGGTTTCTCATTATCTAAAGGATCTAAAGTCATTTCGCCCCATAAAAAATTTATATTTTATCAGTTAAAGCTCATTTTGCGGGTTGGAATCACAAAAAACTGACATATCAGCTTCAATACCTGAAAAAACCGGTGGCCAAAAGTGGTGCATTCAAAACGCGATTGTTCTATTTGTGGCCAGCTTATGGCCCAAATAGAGCACGCTTATACCATTTCAGTAATATGTTTATTACGGAAATAAATAACTATTTTTCACTCGAATCTGCCGATACTGATTGTCTAAAATTCCACCTTTCGTTTGTAGCGCATTCGTATCCCAATTCAAAGCTTAATGGCCACGACTGGTACTTCGGGTGGCCAAAAGTAATACAAATGTGGCCACAAATTGTGAAAATGACAGCTACGAGATAAATTCATATTTTCTTATTCATCGTGATCAGAAAAGGTTTTAAATTATAACAATTCGATTCTGTGTACCTTATAGATTATATCGATCACTTTTTCAGTCCTGAATTTCCAATAATGTAAACTCTGTTCGTAAATGAATGTTCAAAAATGTTTAAAGTGGCCACAACCGGTACGTCTACCCTACTATCAATGGAGTGGCAAATCCGTCAAATTTTTTCTTCATCTTCTTCTTTATCTTTCGATATGTTTATTATATCTATTCGTCAATAATTAATTCGTCAGTCTAGTCTCGAAGTATTAAAATTTTGACAGCGTAAGCGCTCGAGCATCGTTCATCGCCTTAGGGATTTGTGTTTACCGTGTAAGATTAACAACTTTCACAAACGTATATTTCCGGAACCATGCGAACGGAAGATCCTAAAATTTATAGGCATGCTGAAGGAACCTTAATTTTTAGATTTCACGTAAATACAAGAACTATCCTAACACGGTGCAATTCATGCCCTTGGTGCATACCGATTGTACGATAGCCCATTTTGTTTCTCGAAAGATACTTGTTATCGATGCACATTGTTCATTAAATTTCTCAATTAGAAAATATATACTTTTAACTCCATAGCTACTGCATTTGTGTCGTAACCAAAAGATACGAATTTTAAAATGTTATCTGTTTTCGATAATCTATGTTGATGAATTCATAAAGTGTCGTCCAATGAACAAAATGAGCTGATAAAAATCAAAGTTAGACAAACAGTGTTGTTTGTTTATTAAAAACAGCCAACAAAAATGTAAACCTACATAAATTGAACCGGCTCATTCTATGTAGGGGAGGATCGGATATCTTGTGACTTAGTGTGACAGATAAGTTTCTAGGTACCCTACTAGTAGTAGGAAAATTCGAAATTTTCTCCTCGCGTATTATATCAATGGGACGTAATACTCCGTCCATATAACCAATAGCTAATGCACATACATCTGTCCACATTCTTCAAAAGATAAAAATAGCCTGGAAAATTATTCAAATGGTGCAACGCATATCGAGGCCTATTTCCACCTGGCATATCAAATTTTTGCATATTGTCAGGCAATTATTTACATGTAGCAGAATTTATAAATATATACACATATGACGCATTCCATTCCAACATGCTCAATGCCCTAGCTGCGTTTTTAAATCTCGTAACATTGAGAGAATGAAGTAGCGACCACTAGGAGTACATCGACCTTTTCATTTATATTTTTATTTATATTTTTTTATCTAGCCCAAATTCTTTATTGCAAATGCGTTACAGCGAGATAACATGAATGCGGTGACTTGGGGGGGGGATTCCATTGAAACGCAGAGTTAAAAAAGTAGAGGTAAGGATAAAAAATTAAAATAATTCCCTGGCCAATCCGGCTATTGGCGAAGCCTGGAGATTGGAGGGAAAATTTGTAATAGAAAATCAGAAGTTCATTTAAAATTGAAACCTTTGCGCATTCAATACTTCTTCCTATTCATATTTTTTAAGACACACGAGTTGAAACAGCAGATCTAGCCAAAAGGCGTATAAAAAAAGTTGTTGAAACAATTATAGCCGGTACTCATGAATACTTTATGCTCTCCAAGTTGCAGATTTTTTTTTCTATTGTGCGGGTTTTCACCACGTCCAAATTATGTGGGATTGCTGGTAGTGGATAAATACTATTCGTATAGTAACAATGAACGTAACATAATAAGTATTCTAGACTCGCGAATCAATCAATGACTTTGTAATCCGAATTAATCAGTGCACCGGTAGACACGGTTCAAATGCCTCCACCTCAATTCCGCTTCGATGACAATCCAACAACACACAACAGGATGACATTATTGAGTTTTTGGATGTGATAGGTATCGAAAGCTCTCTAACGAAACCAAAATTGAAAAACGTACGTTTTTCAAGCGCTATTTTTTTTTTTTGCAGATGAGAATCTGAATTTCAGTCTTCAAGTTAAAAATGAAATTGAATTTTTAAAAACTACTGAATGACAAAAAAATCGTAAATTATAAATATTGTAAAAAACAAATCTCCGTTTCGCCCGAAGAAGGCGAGGATCGTAAGCTCCTTGTATAGTTGAAAGGCCGTTGCCACAACCAAATTAAAGATTGACGCTATAATTTATTACTACGATTTTTTTAACCTTGTAACGGTGTGTATTTTAAGTGCACGTTGATTCTGATACTGGTTGAAAAGAACTCAACAGCTCCGAATCACGGCTCCGAATGTCCCAAACGAAAGGGCGAAACCATTTTGTCGAGTATTTCAAGTTTTCTATAGTATGTCATCAACGATTTAAAGTATATATTTTTGCAATCTACCGCATAACAATCATAAGGACCCTCAGAATTTATGGTACTCAGCAGTTTATGTGTTGACTGAGTGAAAACAAAAAAAGTCTATCGCCTTTTTGAACATTCGATTGAATTTATTATTCGACTTGAAGCACTAACATGCATTGAGCCTTTGCTAAATCATCAGCGGTGGAGCGTTATCAAGGGACTTATTATGCATATTATCGTCCGCAACGGCAACTATAAGTTCACAATTTCAATAATTCGGTTGAAGCATTCGGAGGATAAAATTTTTCAGCTACACTATGATTTTTCCTAACTTTTTTGGAGTAATTGAAAGTTTTAATTTCATTGAAAATTAAAATTTATTCAACCACAATAACCACAAACTCACGAAGTATGAAAAATATGGTTCAATACATTTGATTTTTCAAAAGGCAATTAGAGATGCGTTCCACATTTCTGAAGGTAATTACATATGATTCGGGTCAAAATAATCCAAAGACAGTTAGAACGTTAAGGTAGTCCTATCACGACCGATGACGGAGAGTAGGTGAGCAGTAGGCGTGGTGGTGCGTGGAGAGCGGGGCACGCATGGAACAAGAGAGAGTTTGGCGGCTCAAGGCCTATAAACCATGGCTAGCGCGTGACTTTGAATCATGATACCCAAAAAACTAGATGGTCGATCAGCTTGAAATTTTCACACAATATCTGTGTAGTGTCTCTTTACCGATTTGTGGTGTTTTGTAAAATCTAAAGATCCGTTTGCAATTCGCAAGACAAAGCAGGACATTCGCATACGTTCGGTACTTCTGATACGTGTAAAAAGTTTCTGATTTCAACAGCAATTATCTCAAATTTGAAGTGGTCAGTCTCTTTGAAGTTTTACACACGTTTAGATAAGGTTATAACTGATGCATGTAGGAAAGTTCGAAAAAATTGTAAGAAATAGTCAAAAGATAGAACCACCTTAATCGCGGAATGTTATGAAAAATGGCAATTTTTTAATTTTGTACTTTTTAAAGGTGCATCGAGCTTGTAACGCGTCATGCCCCGATACAGCAATATTTTTCTTTTGCTTTATTTGGAACCGATAATCAATAGCGTATCTGGTTGATATATACATAGGGACATAGAGGATATATACATACATACATAGATTATTTGCACTTCCACGCAGGATGAGATATTTTGCCTCAACGCATCTTCGTGAGCAGCATTATATAATTATATGATTTCTTCTTTGCAATCTCGTGATTAAACTCCATCGATACCGGCATAGTTATCTAAATTCAGGGTTACTTCTATCGAATGACAACGCTATACAGACAGATGGGTTGTTCCATAGCATTTACATTTTTAGGACCAAATGATGAAAAAAACCAGAATATATAAATAATTTTTTTAATGAATTAAATAATTACGGTAAGGCTACTCATTGAAGAATTCAACCAATTGCATATGAGGGTGCAAATAGCAAACTGCAAAATAAAGCTCAATGGGAAACTTATGGAACTTCATATTTTCCGACGGGACTTAATAATGAACATGCAACAACGATATGTATGTTAATATCAATTGATATTAAAACTTAATGAAAATAAAAAGCATTTGCTAAATAACCGACAAAATTATAAATGCATCGCCATCTTTTAATCCAACTTGACAAGGGCGCAAAAGGATCCCCTATGGAAAAAATTATATGCAAGAAGACATGATTTTTTTTTCGTAAAAATAAATGTTTATATTTCAAATAATATATATACATATATTATTTATTTATACATTTTCCGCCTCAATATTTGTGATACATAAAAAATATAAATTTTTTACACGTCACATATATTTTTTTTCAAGGGGGATGCATCGAAGCAAAAAGATGAATTTAATATTGATATAACACCCCCCAGAACGTCCTATAATTTCGCAAGTTTTAATATGACCAACGATGTTGGGCTGTAGGGTAGGGCTGTATTATGACCAACGATGACGGTTTGTAGAATTCCAAAATGAAATTCTAGTCCCACAAAGAGTCTGAAAAGAAGGAACTTTTTTTTGAAGCATTCAGATAACTACCTATTAATCACCATCAAAACCAAATGGATGACTTATCTCCATCCGGGTTTTCCGCCGGTGTTAATAAAGAGGGTACCATTCAGAGGTGTTCAAGAAGCCCGACTCTATTCTATCTGAGGAACTGAAATCTTATCTAGGTTTATTCTATGGAATAATTGAGGCCTACCGTTCTCGATGAGAGACAGGCATCGTTGAGATAAAGATGATGGTTCTCCCAGCGACGTAGAAACTTGCTTGACAGAATCTTGCTCACTAGTGTCCTCGTATGATTGAGATAGCACACCTGAATGTCACCCTCTTCGAGGGGCTTGAAACGAGGACCAGCAGGTCCAGGACTCGGGCTTGGACTTGACGAGCCGCTGGTTGACGAACAGCTGGCACTTTGTTGCTCGAGATTAGGGCACGAGCGTGCTGCTGGCAAACAACTCGTTGCATCGAGGCTATCGGGCTTTAGGCTCATTCCAACATTGGCCGGACACTCACCAATCAGTGATCCGCCTATGTCATTGGCAAGTGGCAAAGCTTCGGTGGAATTGACAACTGTACCGGATGACAATTGGGGCGAACTCGTACTAGTTGTTTCTTGTCGCATGGCTCCACCGTTCACGGATAAAAACCCGTAATACGTGGTTACCGACGGTGGTTGAGGTGCACTTGCCAGTTTAACAGAAATTAACGCAGCTGGGCTTGATGGCAATGAGCAGCCTTCCTCGGTCTCAGTTTCCGCATAATTGCATTGATCCAAATCCTCCTCATCCTCGTCCTCGGGATCGCTGAAACCGTTTTCGAATGACGGTAAATCGTTTACCGAACACGTGAAAATGCTAGGGGACTTGGTGACCAGATTTTCGGGATTGCATGCAGCCTGTTCCTTGTCCTCGTCCACTTCGGGCTGTGCTATAAGGATAGGTGGAAATTCACGTCGATGAGACGACAATGACGATGATATTCTCGATCCTGTTACCGTCGTCGTTCCTCCTCCACTAACGAAATTAACCGATCTATCTCGGTCATCATGTAGTTGTTGAATATGATTGTACTGGTTATTATAAATATTATTGTGATGAGAATAATTTGAATGCCTCGATGAGGATGATGACCTCATGCTTGCCGAGTTGTCGCTTATGCTTACGGGTGAGGGTGAGGGCGAGGTCGAGCACGGTTCACCGTTGCTCGAGTTCGATGAGTCCGAGGAGCGAAGGCGCAGCAGCAGCTTTTTGCGCCACCTTCCACCACCACTGCTTCCACCGCTCACAACCCCACCTATACCACCACCACCGCTGCTCATTGCAACATTACCACTTTTAATGGTACACTTTGTCGTAAAGCCCTTCGAATATTCCATTGTGGGACTTGTCGACCGGACATCGTTATCAACCACACGAATATTCGCCATCGAAGACAATCCCATTGGCGAACCGTACGAACGTTTGTGATTCTGACTGTCAAGATTGTTAATCAACATCAAATTATTAGTCGTTACGACAGATTTCCCGCTAATTATTTCAACATTTGCCTCGGGTGACTTAGTGCCTGGCCCGGGTGACAGCGGATCGGTATCCAAATAATCCGCCCGAATGCCCGGTAAGGTTTCCGTACTGCTACCACCAGATATGGATACCTGATCGATGAATCTTATCGACGATGAGCCTGAACCTTCGCTCATTGCTTCGGAACCACGTCTCTTAGGATCCGACGTGCTCACGTTCGTTGTCTCTGTTGCTGGAACATTGATTGGTGCCATTGCCATTGACGGGGGACTCTTGTCCTGTTGGCTGGTAGAAAGCATAACGGCCGATGACGATGATGTGTCGGAAGTCGTCGTCGTTTCGGACGTCATTCTCGATGTTCGCGTAAATGGACTCTGGAAGCAGAACATGACGATCAGCTAATTTTCTCACGTTGACGTATTTGCCACGTGGCCGTTATTTACTTCCGTCCTTCGACTTTTTGGAAAAAGCTTTATGATTTGTCTCTTCCTCTATTTTTTCGTCTTCTTCGTGTACTAATCAAGTGTACGATGTTTCCACGTCGGCATGCACAGCTTGCCTTGCTTTACGTCGATGCGTCGAGAGAAAACAAACACCGAGACTTGTGACGTAGTGTGTGCGGTACAGAGATTGGGAGCAGGGAGGAGCGAGGAAAGTGAGACAGGTGTCGGCCCGATCGAGCGGTATCGAAATGCGTCGACGGGAATGTCAGCTTTTTGCTTCTTCTCCTTCTCCTTCTCTCCCTTTGAATAGCTCTGTTAAATCTATTTCACACTAAGGATGGATTTTGTTTTATATTTATCTGTCCTTGTTTTTCGGAAAACACTCGTTTCAAATCTATCTCTCTCCCTTTCCCTGTATCTGCCGGTGTATCTTATCACGAATAGTAACACTTCATTGGGTGATTCTTGATCCCTATTGTGTGATGTCGAATCAAACTAGCTCTTTAATCGTGATCGAGAGTCGTAATCCAAAATCTCTTCTTCACCTCCCTCCCCCACCCTCCTCTCTTGCTCTCTTTTTCTCACTCCGTATCTTTCTCTGGTCTGGGAAGCATAACTCATTGACAACAATACTCTTTATTCTCGTCAATCTCGCCACCGTGACTAATATTTTCTTTGTTATTCTCCACCCTCCCTGATTTTTTTTCTCGCCCTCCCGAATGAGTCACGGAACATCTTGTTCTCTCTTCTCCCACTTTAATTTTTATTCGTCGCTCTGCACATCAAAAGCTGATCGCTGGAGCAATCTCTGGACATCAAGGCAACAAAGGAGATGTGACTTCACTTAGTTCTTCATAGATAAAGATTCAAAATCACTGAATTATTATCACAGGTTCGGATATAATCTCATAGTAATGTAGTTTAAAAAAAGATTAGTCCTTATCAGTCATCGATATAGATGGAGGAGTGATCGAAGAGTTGACCTCTTCTCGAGGCAACGTCACACCCTGACAGTTATTTCTTTCATAGAAATTCTATAAGCTTTTTCATCGATGACAGATTTATTTAATCTTCGTCAATCACTTTCGAAACATCGCACTAGATTCGGAAAAACGAAATTTTCATGTCGTTCACTGATTAATCGCAGAAAAACGACGGCTCAGATAAATTTCATCCTCTTTTTATTCCGTAGAATATTCGAAGACACCGAAAATTTGATCTGACCGAAAATTTTACAAAACTCAGATGACACACGATTTCGAATTACCGAATGTATTATCCTAACGATCTTGATTTTACAAATTTTCGTAAGACCTCGCGCACTGATTTTTTTCTACCCCAACGACAATCTTTTCTCCACTCTATGCAGAACGAAAAAAAAAAAGAATTAAACTCGTCCAATTAGCGCGATCTTAATGAATTTTATGTCGAAACCATTTCATCGTAAATACACATCGTCGAACTGATCATAATCGGGCCGTGTGCGTGTTGACCGCGATCGTTTATTGAGACACTGTGTTCGTTCGATGTTACTTGGGGTGTTGACGGTCTCGTGGTTCGATGACGAAAATTGTATGCATGCGTGCGCGCGCACGCGTGCGCGTTTGTGTATGTGTGTGTGTGTGTGTGTGCGTGCGTGCGCGTATGTGTGTGTGTGTGTGTATACGCGCACGTATGTTTTTTTTTCTGTTTCTACCATCAACATAAAGAGATCGCATAAATTATGTAGGTGCACATTGGTTATTATACGTTGACGGTGGATTTGATATACCGGACGTGAAAATAGCGTCGAATGAGAGTGAGAGAGGCCTGTGTATATACTGACGCGAGGCGTAATAGTGTCTCGAGACTCTCGTCGGGCGAAACGGGCGTCAGGTATTATGGGCAAGACGAGGCGGCGCGCGGGCGCATAGAACGCGCGCGCGTGCGGGGTAGACGAAAAGGGGAGAGAAACAACGCTGCACGCACAGCGTCCGTTCGCAAGCTCGGCCGGATCGATCCACGCCGTCTCACTTTCCACTTAAATGTCGTATACTTGTCGCATGAGTTCTGTCGTTAAATTAGCGCCTCGAACTATGTGACTTCTCTGCCTTCGCGTTTTCCACAATATCGTTACAACCAACTTCGTATTGTGAAATCGAACTTTTCTTCCATACAAGACAAGTGTAGTTGTTTGGGCTCGATTCCGTTCGAGCATATTTAGATTTGTTTTGTTTTGTGACAAATGAAAAAGAGTTGTGAGCGCTCATTTACAAAATTACGCAATTACAAAATTTCAATTGACGGATACATTGATCCTCCTAATTAATTCATCCGAAAAATATTGAAAATTAAGAAACCGAAGTCGAAATTGAAAAATCTTCAATGTCAAAATTTGAAAAGTAACATGAGCTTATTTATTTAATTTTTGATAATGAAACATTTTTGTTCGTCCTCGGTGGCTATACGCAATTTTGTCATTAGCATGATATGAAATATAAATTGCACTAATTATTGCGAAAAAGGCAAATTTAGCGAAAATTTATGGTTAATTTTGGTACAAGCCCATTCAGTGAATATGACCTCTTTTTAAATCCGCAAAATGGTTGATTTCAGAAGATCGTATTTCCAAGAGCTCACGTCATTTAAGATTTAAGTTCTCGAATTTTTAGGACAACAGCGGGTGGTCCTTTTTTTGACACTTTTTTATCACATGGATCACATTAGTAATTGTTTGCGAAGCCGACCCACTTATAAAGCTCATAATCTCACATTTTCTCGTAATTTCTGGATACCTTCACATGAATCGAGGAGATGTTTGTGATTTTTCTTTTTTTTATTTTTATCCTACAGTGTATTTTCGGAATTTTTCAAAAATCTGTTACAAAATAATTTTTCTTCAGCAAGTAAGAAAGAGCAAATAAAATCGAAAAAAATACAGTCTCACGTATGAAATCCTGAGTCTTCTAATTTCCAAATTGAAAATGCAATCAAAAGAATTAAAAATTCTTAACAAACAGTTTTTCGTAATAAGCACATATATCTATACTTACATAAACATATATTTTTTTAAATTTACACCCAAACCGTATTTTATTTGAAAAACACATAAATTCGAAAATTGTGTACATCTATAAATCATAGTTTCGTTATTTGCGTGCCGAGGCTTCTTCAATAGATTGTTATAAATTATATTCCTACGCTTCTTCTCGTAACATTGAAGCTCAGTACTCACCTGTTAGGTTTTGCCAAAAATTGCCTTTTTTCCAAAAACTAATATCTGGCTAATCGTCCGGCTAGTATGACCAAAATTAATATTGAAGAGAATAATATTTCCTACAAAATTAAATAGAAAATCGTGCTGGTATGATCATTAGTTTTGGAGCTAGCACTAGAGGAAGTTGGACGATTTTTTACAAGGACGTCAAAAATCTTGGTTTTTAAGGTCATCGAACGTACAGAGACTCGACTTATTATCCAAAATATTTTTAAAAAATCAGATTTTTTGCGCCTAAAATATGGCTCATCTGAGTATAAAAAGCTCATCAAGTGTGTAAAAAATAGCTAGGAATATGAAAATAATATTTATTTGAGTGTAAGAACATGGGTTTATGGCTAAAAATAGTATTTGAGTGATTTTTCATATTTTTTTTTTTGAATACTCTCTCAAATTTGAAGCGCATCAAAAATATTTTTAGTACAAAGTTGTGGATTTTTTACACGATAGTGCATTGTTTCGATCTTGTTTTCTCTTTTTATTTACTGAATAAAAGTGATCTTGTACAAGATTTTTTCATAATGACATAACATCACTAAAGCATCCTAACCAAACGGGTGCATTTGAAAATAAAAATATGATTTACGTATCTCTCCTTTATATACGTCGACGCACTCCAGTCACAAATACATCTCAGACTATGAGGTCAACAAGTGTGTCGATTTTCCAAATTTATTTTTGGGTATGTCAAAGAAAAGTCGATTCTTCCGCTCTAAAATAAATTTCTGGAGAAGGAGAGCTCTGTCACTAAATTCTAAAAGGGTGCTCGCGTGACTCTTGTGCACCCACCTTTCTGGTGATAAGTTTTTCTCAAAAGTCTGCATTGTGTATCGAAGCCATAAAAAAAGTTGTTTGGTATAACAAATTCCACCTTGCAGAATCTAATTCGTAATTTTTGGATCCCTCCCACACAGCATTAGATATTCATTGTACATATTTTGCATGTTCCAGAAAAAATATTCGAATGTTCATAGAACATTCACTTTTATCTGAGGTATATGTTCTGAATGTGTAATGAACATGACAATGTCACCCCAAAATGATATCTGCAAAATGTCGATGGGAACATTTAAAGGATATGTATACTATATACACGAATATACACGAATATCGTGTACATAGTATGCATGTCCTTTAAATGATCCCATCGACATTTTGCAGATATCATTTTGGGGTGACATTGTCATCCCGAGAAAAAATAATGAGATATGATCGTATATGATTCAGATACGATCGTATATGGATCAGATACGATAATATACGATTCAGATACGATTGTATCTGATCCATATACGATCGTATCTGATCTTATATAAAATCTTATATGGTAATATCTGGTATTATCTAGAATCATATATGATCGTACCTGGTCGTATATGTTTGTGTATAGAATCATATATGTTGATACCTGGTCGTACATGGTCGTGTATAGAATCATATATGTTCATACCGGGTCGTATATGTTCGTGTATAGAATCATATATGTTCACACCTGGTCGTATATGTTCATGTATAGAATCATATATGTTCATACCTGGTCGTATATGTTCGTGTACAGAATCATATTTGTTCATACCTGGTCAAATATGTTCGTGTATAGAACCATATACGACCATACCTGGTCGTATATGTTTATTGATAGAACCATACATGACCATACCTGGTAGTATATGCTCGTCTGTATAATCATACATGACCATACCTGATAGTATCTGTTAGTGTATAGACTCGCGTATGATCGAATGATTATCTACCCTTGATCGTATCTAGAATCATATGGTCATATCTGATCATATTTAATACCATATATGACGATACAAGACCCGACATGTCATGATCAAAACATATATAGGACCATATTTAATCATATATTTCACGGTATCTGGTCAGATATGGGCTTATGTAAGATCATGTTCGGTCATATATAATTATAAATATATTATACTTGGCCGTATACGAGGTCACCTGACCATATACGCTCATACGTGATAATATCTGATATAAATTACTCATATACATATTTGACCATGGTCAAATCTGATCGTGTATAGAATCATATACGACCATACCTGGTCAAATATGATCGTCTATAGAATCACATACGACCATATCTGCAGGTATGAACAAATATGATTCTGTAGATGAACATATACGACCAGGTATGAAAATATATGATTCTATACATGAACATATACGACCAGGTGTGAACATATATGATTCTATACACGAACATCTACGACCCGGTATGAACATATATTATGATTCTATACACTAACATATATGACCAGGTATCAACATATATGATTCTATACACAAACATATACGATCAGGTACGGTCATATATGATTCTAGATACTACCAGATATTACCATATAAGATTTTTTATAAGATCAGTTACGATCGTATATGAATCAGATACAATCGTATCTGAATCATATACGATCATATCTCATTATTTTTTCCCGGGCATTGTTGAATGGTAATGCCTAATGGAACTATAATCGCGCCATTGGTTTGCCAATGGAATATGGATCTATATATATGAAGACTCCATTGTTAAATGGTAATACCTGATAGAAATAATTATGCCATTGGTTTGCCAGTGCAAAATGGAATCATGAAAATTAAAATGGTGATCCGAATGTCAAACGTATCCTAATATAGAAATAAAGGTTATTTTTTATAGGCTTATAATTCCAATGAAATAACATCACGGCAAGATTATGAGCATGTTATATATTATGATTTACTTCTGTTTCTTTTTTCTCTGTTTAATTCTCACGAGGAATGTCTTTTGTTTTTTTTTTTCTTTATCATTTTTCCGCATTAAATTTTTCTTCCGACTACAATTAATTTACTAGTACTATTACATAAATTATTTCGCGACAAACAGAAAATAATGCGAGGGTTAAGCATTGATAGACTTGAGACGGAATGTCTGATATCATCATCAATGTTCAATTGTATGTGCGTACATTGACACGTATAATAACATACTATATGTTCGTTCAAATTTCGCGCGCGGAACGAACGAGCTATTGGGTGACGTCAGAGCGTCGAGATCGAATCATATCGAATGCAATCGACAGTGAACGCGACGCGCTGCATGGTGAAGCATTTACGCGGTTGTGATTTACCGCCGGAATTATCGCGGCTTTTTTATTCACAAGTATATGAATATATTATTGTATCTGCTGCAAAATTCTGTGTGAATTTCTTTTTGTAGTTTTGGTTTAATTCGTACGGTACATGGGTGCTTGCCGCTTAACCGCGTGTCTATTGACCATAACCTCAAATTTTGGCGTTGCGAAATGTTTGCAGCACGGTCTTGTATACCAAGACCGTGGTTTGCAGTAACGTTGCTGCAACATTTCGCTGCTGTATGGGCTGTTATGTAATATCTATCCATTATGAATATTTATAAGTGTGTACTGTATAAAATAATGAGATGTCACTAAACTGTGTAAAAAAAAAACGATTTAATATAAAATGTTACATCCGAAAATTCTCCATCGATCATTATTCCTGAAAGGATAATGGTAAATGAATGGTAAATATTACTACTCGAACATCGCCATTCATTTACCGTTAATGGGAAAAAGCCATTCGAGTGGTAAATATTGCCAGTGGAAAGTCGCCATTCATTTACCATTAATAGAAAAAAGCCATTTGAATGGCGAATATTACCTTTGGCAAATCGCCATTCATTTACCATTATCCTTTCGTGAATGGTGATGAATGGCGAATTTTCAAATGGTAAACCAATGTAACTTTTCCCCCGTATAAATAAAAATACGTCAATCAAATGTAATGATCAGATTAGGATATGGTCATATCACATCATGTATGATTGGATATGATCATATCTAATCATATTTTAGGTTTGATCATATCTGATCATATATTATATTATGATTAATCATATCTGATCATATATGAAAAATTGGCCAGGCCTGACCGTATCTGGTCATATTGACTTATATATGACCTGATACTACTATATCGGATCATGTATGAGTGGACATGACAATATACTGTCAGACCTGGCCAATTTTCGTATATGATCAGATATGATTAATCATAATATATAGTATGATTAATCATATCTGATCATATACGAAAAATTTGCCAGGCCTGACCGTATCTGGTCATATTGACTTATATATGACCTGATACTACCATATCGGATCATATATGAGTGGACATGACAATGTACTGTCAGATCTGGCCAATTTTCGTATATGATCAGATATGATTATCATATATGATCATATCTCATTATTTTTTCCCGGGATGTTCATTACACATTCAAAACATATCCCTGAGATAAAAGTGAATGTTCTATGGACATTCGAATATTTTTTCTGGAACATGAAAAATATATGTACAAGCATTATTATTATTTTCAATGCCTTGGGCATGGTGAACACACAATCAATAAAATACAGTTTAAAAACTTAATTGAGAAATAATAAATACGACGAATAAACGTGGTGAATCACCTGATGCATAAAAGGTTAACAACGCGCGAGGACTCGTCTAACATAACCTAACACAAATTATAAACTAAAAGAGGTGGAAATAATATATCAAGTCGAACTATATTTACAATTCCTATTATGAATATAATACTCTCGTACGTACACGCGTCAATATGTAAAATAATTTTCCTGGTTTATTCTTAAAACACGTGCGGCGACAAACTTTCGTGCGCGGGATTGAGTGAGAATGAAGCCTTTATTCGCACGGTAACAGCACTGCACTTCCACTGGTTGCTTTCTTCGCTGAAAAGTCACGTGAGCAGATATCCTCTTGGATTGGCCGTCGATCGCAGCGCAACTCATATTCTGGCGCGAATTTTGAAACGTAAAACAGCGAAAGCTTTCTGTAATACGTTCTCAAAATAGATAAATAGCTCTGTATACCTTCTATCTTATATTATTCATCGTACTTATTCATATATATAATAATTTTATCAATTTTTTTTACTCGTTTTTCAACTAAATTATTAATTGATTAAAAATGTACCTACATAATTTTTTCCAACCCAATTGAACGTAGTTATTCGATAATTATTATATATACTGTTTATAGTCAACGAATATGCTTCAGAAATCACACTTCTATGCAAGTCCGTGAGCTGTGGGGGTATCAGAATCTTCAATTATGGATTCGAACATTTGAAAACATACGGGGAATATATAACGACGAATATCCCGGAATGTTCTAAAAACGCATATACATATAATATTCATGATATGCTCGTAAATGAATATCCTTCCGGGTATGTACATAAAATATCGTTTTCACATGCACGATATTTTTTTCACATTGTGCACTTATTTTGTACATACGGTGAATATCTAATGCTGTGTGGGCTAAGGCGGCCGTAGAGATGTTAAGATTACAAAATGTTGTATTTTTACATTGATCATGAATTATTTCCAAAACTCTGAACTTTACATCAAAATCATAATTACAAATGTTCTTTAGCACAGTGAAATCTATTTCGCTGATTTTTTTTCGTAATTTTTCAAGCTCGCTTAAGAGTATGTAACCTCGCTCTAGACAATTAAGGTTGTTTTGGGGTCTAGCCGTCGGGGGTGAAGTACGAGGGGAGCGTCCTATGCTTATACATGGGGCCGATTGGTTGTTACCAACTTTTCGCTGTAAAATAATTGTCTTATTAAACATACGTTTTGGAACGATTTTTTTATACGTGTCTATAACAATATTCATTTTTGACCAATTGATGATAGGAAATGTTTTAATTACTTTGTTAAAGTATTTTCTATTATTTGTTATCGCTCAAGTAACGCGAGACGATATGGCAACGTTGTATATCGAAACATATGATAATGCTCGGATTGGTAGCAGTGTCACGAATCTTGAGACATAGGCGCTCCATTCATAACCTCAAAAACGATTGCTCAACAGTGTCAATAATGAATATCGGTCTGGATAAAAAATTCTTTCGTTGGAAAGGAAAAGTGTGTATTGAAGCTACTTATGGAATAATCATTATTGATCAGGAGGATAAGAATAAATAATATACTTTGTTAATTACCTTGAAGAAGGCATTTGAGATCTCTGTGCATGCCTACCGAATGTGGGTAAGGTAGGTAGCACTTGTGCCGTCTACGAGTTGCCATGTTTTCACAGCCTAATATTTGTGTGCTTTATTTTCGAGCAAATTCGCGATTAAAAATATGAATAATTTTATAACGGTACTGTAAATTCTCATTTTTAAGCTACAATAAGTTAGTTCGATAATTAGTCGAATTGTACCTATTTTTTCAACGTCTTGGTAGAATTTTTTTAGCAGTTAGTCGTATCATCATTCGTAACTCAGAGAAAAAAATGTTCCAAACGCAAATTCTGTCTTACATAATTTTTTACACGTTATTTATTATTATTATATTATTTCCCCTGAAAAGCTGCAGTTTCGAAATTAATAAAACAGTCCCAGCGTTGATTTCATTCAATTCGGATATATGAAAATGGTAGAAAAATTTTTTAACGCAATTTAGTGAGAGCCATTGCGATACGATACAATTATTTAACACTGGCAGTCGTCAAATGATTTGTTTGTGAACTTGTGTTTTAACTAGATTTTCGATAATTGTATTTTTTTTTGTTAAATATTGGAACCGCCGATCGCTGTGGGTACAGACAATTTTCGAATAATTTTCGTATATTTTGTTTCAAGTTAGTTGTTGACAAATTCAAAATGTTGCTCAACGATTTCTAAAATTATTTTTATAAAACCATTTAAAGTGTAATAATTTTTACATTCTTAATTTAATAATTCGTGCGAAGAATAAATTATGTAGTAATAACATTCTCGAGAACCTTGACAAGAAAATGTCTATGTAACTAGTCAGACAATGTATTTAAAATTTTTCCCACGTGATATGGAGTCCCTGAAAATAAATATATCCAAAATTTATGACGTTCTAAGATTTTTATATTCCTTTTGTGCATGCTTAAAACATCAATGCAGAGTCTTACTGAACCCCCCGGTTGCACTGACCTAACACCAATTAATGCCAACTTTACATCTACTATATAGGGGAATAGTCACGGCATTTTTTTAAAGATTATTTTATTTAAGTTTTATCCCAATAATCTTCTGCTTAATACGCTCACATATTTTTTCATGTGCATGGTCGGTATTGGGATAGGTAACCGCTTACCCGTACACCCGCTTCTGAATGCAAGGCAATTTATCTAATTTTCTGATGGCAATACAACCGGAAACCAGTAAAAATTTAGCCACTTGTATCCGTCAGGTTTTCCGTAGTTTCCTTGTTCCCTCGCTCAAATACGATACAGTGGTATATTAGGATAGAGAGGCTGCGGACAACACTCTGCAGGGGGGAGTGGGGCGTCTCAGGGATAGAATAGCAATGTTAATAAAGTGTATGGGACGTAAAAACTGGAATACACTAATTGTATTTGTATATTGTATAATGAATAAAAAACTGGAAACACTAATTTAAAAAATACATTTAAAACAAATTTTTTAATTGGCTAAAATTATTTTAACCCTAGTGAAAAATATATTTTTTCGACGGAAAACATGAGGAAACTTTTATTACATAGTTTACTAGGTTTCTTCATGGGATTGTAGAATTTAATTTTTCTGATTCAAGGAAAATTGTAATTATTTACGTGAATAAAGTGGCGTCCAATTGTTTGTGTTTTTGATTCATATCTTCTTCTTTTCCTTTTTATCAAGTATAGTTAATAGACGTTTTTGTATACAGGAGGCGTTTTTTTAGGAGAAGCGTCCACACTAGTGAAAAATGTAAGTTCTTCCGTCATTTACGATAATGCATTATTTAATAATTAATTAATAATTAATGCCAGCGGTAAAATCACCTAATCTTCGTAGCTGTGTATGTAAGCATAAAGAAATTTTTTTGCCCTGGTATATTTTTGAATTAGTAAGCGATGTGTTGCATTTAAAAGATTAAATATGTTGGGGCCCTCTGTAGCGTGTACTTCATTACTTCTCTTAATTGTAAATACGACATTTATTAAGGAAAGATTTTGAAAATTTATTATTAATCTTTCATTGCGTTACATTCACAAAATATTATGAAGAAAAGCTTGCATAAGGTTGACGGCAGGAAAAATTAATTTTGCATCTACAACGATACAACTAATGCCAGATTGAAAATTGAATACGTGAATATTTTTGGGACACGTACTGTATACTTTACATATAAATATTGGATGAAAAAATATAATAGTGAAAAAAAAATTGGCTGTTAAAATAATGGAGTTGAAAAGGAATATAGCTGAAACTATATTCAACAACTGACTGTGGCGGTGGCTGCAGCACATTGTTTAAATAAATATAGCTCCGTTGTTTATAAATTTTTTTCAAATTGAAAAAAATATAAAACTCGCTAAGACTATTTAGCAACTTTGTGTAAAAATCTGAAACAAAGCTGAAATACTGCCATGTTGTTGCTGCGCAAAACATATACAGTCGGGCTTCTCAATAAGAGGGTTCTCAATAAGAGCGCACAATAAGAGCGCCACGGATGACCGTGCTCGAGCAATACCCCCACTACCGTGCTCGTTTTGAATGCCACCGGATTCATTTCAAGGCTTCTCAATAAGGGCGTCGGTGAAGTTTTATTATTAATGACTTTCTCATTTTGTTAACGCGACGATTTAAAAAAAATAATAATAAAAAGAGCATTGTTTTTCATTTATCGATCCGTGCAATCTTTTTTAGCAATAGCTACTTTCGATTACAGTGTATTTTCCGATTTAATTTTGAAGTTTTTATTACAATTTTTTAGAAAGAATAAATTCATGTACAAACATATTGAAAAAATTATTGGACAAAAATATGTAGTTGAAAATGACATGTTATGATGTAAACAATTTTTTGAAATAGTTAACGTTGAAGTGTAAGAAAAGTTGATTTTACATAAAAAAAATAATTCATAACATAAATGTTTGAGATTTTTATTCATAACTTAGAATTATTGTCTACATTTTTTTAAAATTATTATTGTTTTAATAAATTAGAATTATTGTTTTTTATTATCCTGAAGCGCGCTCCGCGCTAAAATTGATAAGAGTCGCAGCGCTCTTATTGAGAGACCCGCTTACGTTTCGAGCGAGTGAGTTTTTCGGTAAAGAGTGGGGGTACCACACTTCTCGGAAATTCTTTCTCCTACAGCCCCATGAGCGCTCTTATTGAGAAGTCCGACTGTATACCCTTGAATGGATTTTCTCATCTTCACGTTATCATAATTTAGTATCGTAATATTGACACAAAGATCCAAAATATTGAAACGCCGATTGCTATGTATTGCGAGGGATCAAATGTATTATGTATGTTACTCTTTGTAATATTGTGTGCTCGGGAAGGACAATCACGATGTGAGTATATTGATAACAGAACTTATATGTTGTATATATGAGCAAAAGTCGACAAATTTTAGATGATGGATCCAGTCTTACCCTCTCGGATCTTTTTTTAAATTTACCAGTTGAAAGTTCACATCCCAAATTTTTTTTAGATTTTTTTACTCTCTTTTTTTCGCTGTTGCTATACGGGATTTTTTCTGATTTTTTCATTTTTTTTTGTTTGTCATTCAGTTTTTGCGCTATTTTAACAGCATACAAAAATATATGAAACATAAGTTTTCTGTGTGAAAAAAGCTCAGCCTTCTAAAAAAATCTGACTTTTCGCTTATCATTGTGCAAAGCTGTTGAAATCAAGTTTTAAAACTAAAAAGCCGTTTTTATGCCCTTGCCAAATCTGAAAAAAAATTTAATATGTTTTTCGAAAAGCTGAGAAAATTTTACCAAGAATGTTTGATTTCCAGGATGGGTTTTTTGTATATACTCCAGAAATGAATAAAAAAAAAACAAAAATTCAGTAATAATTTCACCTGAAGAATTTTTAAATGATCAATTTGTGACTAAAATTACTCTTATGAATATGAACCAATTTCAATTGCTGTATAAGCATTACTTTTTTTCGTTTTTCCATGTAGAGTTGCGAGAATTCCGAAGACTTTCAATAATCCTGATAAAGAGGATATTAATTTTATTAATGAAGTAAATTTAATTCGACATTACAGTAGAACCTCCCAAACTGTCCATAGTCGCGACTAGCAACCTATCAAAATGTTCCAAGACTGGTGGGAGCTTAGCCACGACTACTAGGCAGATTTCCAGATCTCCATTCTCTTCTCTAAAACTATTGAAGCACTTGTTGTATGGGCTGCCGTTAGTCGATAGAATTTTAGGGAATTTTGCAACGGCGCACGGCAAAGGACCCTGCGATGGTTTGACAGGGTCAGTTAAGCGCTTAGCCAGAAGAGGTTCATTACAGATGGGAAGGAAAGCACACATTTTTACACCAAATGACCTCTTTGAATGGACGAAAAGATCTTTGCAGAATATTTATTTCTAATTTATTGCGAATACTGAATATTTTAAATCAAAACAAAAATTAGATCTTCGCGCTTCTCACTCCAAGACCGTCAGAGGGGCTCAATCATTGCATTTTTTTTCACCAATCCCAAATAATCCAGGTTCAATCATAGTTAAGCTGGCATTTACTTCCTCGACATGCTCAATAATGAAAATTTTTTATTGTAAAATTCAAATAACAAAAAGACTATCACAGTATTTTTTTCATCTTTTAGATGCTAAAACCTGACATAATTCATCATTTTTATTTTCTTTGAAACATGAATATCAATGAAAAAAAAAGAAAGTTGAATGTAATATAAAAAGTAACATACACGGAATTAAATTTGAATTTTCTCAATTTTTTTTTTTCAATTAATATTTGAAGGATTTACGAAGAATCTATCTTGATGATCATACATTCCTCGTGAAATTTTCTTAGCTTTTCGAAAAAAATATTGATTTTTTTCCAAATTTGGGCACGGACAGAAAAACGGCTTTTTAGTTTAAAAACTTGATTTTAACAGCAATGCACACTGATAACTGAAACATCAATATTTTTTCGAAAAACTAAGCTTTTTTCACACAGAAAACTTGTGTTTTTAATGCTGTTAAAATAGCGCGAAGACTGAATTAAAAACAATGAGATTGAGAAAATCACAAAATACCTATATCAGCGAAAAAAAGAGAGGAAAAAATCTGAAAAAAATTTGGAACTCGTTTTTTTTATGTGAACCTTCATCTGGTAAAGTCACAAAAAATCCGAGAGGGTGAGACCGGATCCGACTTCCAGAATTGGTAGACTTGCTCATATAAATATTAGGGTTACTCGAAAAAAAACTTTTTATTCCCTCTCTTTCACCAGCCCAAACTCGCGTACCAATATCCTTTCGGGTATTACGATCTCTCCGTTAAACGTAGAGTACATTTTGTCCCGGTTCGAAATCGTACCATTAACCTTCCGGTTATATTCTACGAGTAGATACTTTCATGCTTCAGAAGGTGTCCAAGCGCTACATAAATATTCTACTCACCCTTGAATATTGCACTTATAAATTGTTTTACAGTATTCATTATCGTTAGTGAAACATATGAGTTTGAGATTCCATGTAAGAAAAACCGATAAGGCTTCATTTATTTACATTTTTGTTTAAATAATTTAAAAAAAAAATTTTTATGTATCAAATATTTTTTCTTGATGTTTTGGCTATTTTAGAGGAAAAAAGCTCTTAGACATTCTTCACTAGCATTAACAGTTTTGTAGCTATGCATTTTTTTTTATCGCACATTTTCGATTTTTTTCTCGTCTTCAGGCGAATGGCTAATGTGATATGTGAGATTTGAAACCAAAACTGTCTTGCTTAATATAATATGCAATCACAGTTCAAATATTTCGTTACAATGTTTCAAATTTTCGATTTACCAATATTTTAAAGCGAAGAGTTAGGATAAAAATACAATTTTGTTAAAGAATAATATAATTACTGTTCAAGAAACAATGGAGTGCAAAGGCAGTATCTCTTACAAATCATCAAGCATAATTGAAATCAGTATCCAACCACCAATAAACACCACTGTAAATATTTGTGGAAAATATATTGTTTTACCGTCATTATATCAGGTTTTATTAATTTTTTTTTTATTGAAAATGTCAGATTTACAAAAAAATTAATAGCTACAAAACCGTTAATGCTAGCGAAAACATCGAGAACATCGAGAAAAAAAATATACAATATCTACAAAAAAAAAATTTTTTCAATTACTCGAACAAATATATAAATAAATGAAGCCTGACCGGTTTTTACATGGAATCTGAAACTCACATGTTCCACTAACGATGATATTTATTATATATATATATATATATATATATATTATATATGCTATAAAATAAGTTAAATACGCAAAATTCAAGGGTGAATAGAAAATCTATGTAACGCTTGGACACTCTCTGAAGCGCGAAAATTTCTTCGCTAAGAACCGGAAGGTTAGGAGTATGACTTGGAGCTGTGGCAAAATGTTCTTTACGTCTGACGGACAGATCGCACTACCTGAAAGGATATTGGTTAGTGCATGTTCTTACCTTTACTGCGCTCACCATGCACATTCACTGATAGGTCAAGTTTTCTACGTTTTATTTCAATGGGAAATCGAAAACTCAATTGTGCGACCTCTTAAGATTTTTGCCTATTCTCAAACGATGCATGGTGTGGTTTGTGATTGGAAATTTGAGTTTGAGCTGGTGGAAGAGGAAAAAACAGTTTTTTTTTCGAGTCACCCTATATGTGAGGTATTCCTAGCCAAGCCGGTCAATGTTTAACCCTGACCCCTTCCGATTGAAGCCCTGATTTTTTGTGCCATTGTTCCCGCTTAAAAAGACACTCTGAATATGTTCTAGATTGTTCTGACCACCCAATTTTTTTCTACGAAATTTTTAAACAAAAAACTCGCCCCAATTTAAAAATCTATAACAATTCTCAAAAATCGTGTGTCGGATATAAAAAAGTTAAGCGTGTTTCAAAGTGGGTAGAGATTTGTTTCTATTTTTTTTGTTTTTATTTGCTTTTATGAAGAAAAAAATTGAAAGACAGCGCGTTTACTATGAGGCTGTTGCCTGAAAATTTTTATCTTCTTCACCGAATTTTTAAGTATTTTTTCAGATTTTTTCTTTCTGAAAGTGAAAGATAAAATATTGCCTCAGAAAAAATATATTTTTCAATTTTTAAATAACCGTATTGTCTCTTCCAGGATGTCGTAAAAATTTTGTAATTTTCCATCAACCCATTCGAAAGATATTTTACTTTAACAAACTGGTTGAGATATAACTCTGCACTTTAAAAAACTCCGTTTCGAAAAACTCTTTAAAATTCTTAAAAACTCGTTGCTATACATAAAAAATTTCAAACAACAGCCCATAGTAATCTTACTTCGTTTTTTAATTTTTTCAATTAAAGCGAAAAAAAAAACAAGTAAATCTCTACCTACTTTGGAACAAAGCTTAACAATTTTTATGTATGACACAGATGAGATAGATTTTTTAATTGGGACGAGAATTTTTATTTTCAGAAATTCGTAGAAAAAAATTGACCAGTCAGAAAAATCTGAAAAAAATCGGAATGTCTTTTTAAACGGGTAAAATGACATAAAAAATCAGGACTTGAATCAGAAGGGGTTAGGGTTAAAAATTGACCGGTTTGGTCAGAAATACCTCTTATACATATCGATGGACTAATGCCAAAAGGGCGTAAGCGCTAAAAAGTGGGTTACTGCCAGAAGGGCGCAAGCGCTATACTTGGTGGGTTAAAGGGAAAGAGATTTCTACAGCCAAACGGGCGTAAGAGCCAGGGCGCTTACGCCGGTATGGCAGTAAGAACTCGAAGAAATTGCGGAATCAGTCGAATCTTACTACCAGAGGGGCGTATCTCCACCGCAAAAAAGTTCATCGCTTACACCCTTGTGGCAGTAAAACTCGAAGAAATTGTAAAATCAGTCAAATCTTACTGCCAGAGGGTCGTATTTCCACCGCAAAAAAGTTCGTCGCTTATACCCTTGTGGTAGTGAAACTTGATGAAATTGTGAAATCCATCAAATCTTACTGCCAGAGGGACGTATCTCCACCGCAAAAAAGTTTGTTGCTCACACCCTTCCAGTGTTGGGCACAATCAATTACTTTCGGTAATTGATTACAGTATAATAACAAATTACAATAGTAATTTGTAATTTTTGTTAATATTAATTACAATTGTAATTCGTATTTAAATATTATCAAAACTCAACCCAACCCAACCCAGCCCCTTTGGCAGTAAGATTTGACCGATTTCACAATATCTTCGAGTTAATACTGCCACAGGGGCGTAAGTGACGAACTTTGTTGTGGTGGAGATACGCCCCTCTGGCAGTAAGATTTGATCGATTTTACAATTTCTTCGAGTTAATACTGCCACAAGGGCGTAAGCGACAAACTTTTTTGGGGTGGAGATACGGCCCTCTGGCAGTAAGAACTGACCGATTTCACAATTTCATGGAGTTATTACTGCCACAGGGGCGTAAGCGCCCTGGCCCTTACGCCCGTTTGGCCGTACAACCTCTTTCCCTTATACCCGTCAAATATAGCGCTTACACCCTTCTGGCAGTACAAACGCCAAAATTTCGAAAAAAAGGCGCTTACGCCCCTTTGGCATTGGTCCATCGATATATATATTTACAATATAAATGCACCACCGTGTATAAGAATTGAACGCCTACATGACGCGGGTCCAATTTGAAGCGGATAACTGTGTTTGGGTTTGTTTGGGTTGGAATTTTTGGTACCACTACTTAAAGAGTATCTAACTTCAAAAGAATGACTATATTTGGGTTTGTTTGGGTTGAGCTTATGACACCTTTATATGAGGGGCGTCTAAATTTAAAAGTATTAATGCTTGGTTTCGCATGGGTCGGGACACGAAAACGCTCAGTGACCGATATGCACGACACCCTATCGTATATATATTAAGGTGTTTGGTTTTTGAACTTTTTTTCCATCTCGCACCTCAAAAGTTTGAGTATTTTGGCGTAATATTAAGCTTCGCGAAAGAGGTGCCCTGAGAGTGAAACAACAAGTTTTGCTCCCACTCTCTCTCGCGCTACAAATGTTCAGTTTTAAATGATACTGCACCATGCGGCGGCCTCCGATAATATAGCCTAAGAGATGAATTATCAATCTAAAGTTCCATTTTAAAATACATGGTATTTTTTTCTGTAAAATCGATTTTAGAAAAATGATGCACCCATACTTTATGCAGCAAAGTACCAGGGAGTGCTAGAGGGCATTAAAAAATAACTATTAGAGTATCAAATTAATTTTTTAGAGATAAGAAAAACACGTGACAAAATTCTCCACTCTGAATTATGGCTTAAGATCGTAATTTTTTGTTTTTTTTTTTAAAGAAATGGAGTTTACGTGAGTTTTCTGAAATAAAACGCAATATGTATTTGCGTTTTTTAGAAAGCGACGTTTTTTTTTTGTTTCAAGAATGGTTAGCCCGAGAAATAAAAAAAAAAAAATTTTTTTGTTTGGACAATAATATTTTTAAAAAATTAACGAAATTGAGAGGGGTCAAGGAAAAAGTCCGTCCACTTGGCGTAGAATACGTTAAATATGGACATATATGTAGGGCATTCCATGCCCAGTGCCCTAAGCTCCTCTGCTTGGGTCCATTATTCTTTATACCATTGTACCACTGAACTCTAATAATACTGGAACGTGCGCTGGCTATACTGCACATGGAGAAGGAGCGTATCGAGAGAGATAGCTCGGAAACTATCTTTCTCTCTGTCTGATCGTGTGATGCACGCGCACTTGAAGGAGTTGTATAGGCACTTCAAAAAGTTTATCCCACTGAATTCTATTACTCTATCGAAAGTGTACTGCAAACTGAGAGGCAATGCTCTTTTTTTCTCTTAATATAACTCTAATGACGCACGAGGAATTCAAGACTTGACGACTAATAATTGGAAGTAGATATGTATACCTCGGTGACGCTCCGATATGAGCAAGATCTGAAATCGAGGAATAAACTTTTTGACTGTACTGTACAGACAGAGACCAAGATACCAACAAGCGTCGTTCGTGGCTACCTCTCTCGATACGGTCTACTAGCGGCAGCGCACGCTCCAGTATTAGTAGAGTTCAGTGCATTGTACGAATGTTAAAAGAAATTCCCAATTTTTTTTTAGATTTTTCCGACTGATCTTAATTTTTTCGTTATTTATCGAAATCAAATAAAACACGATTGCCTTATCAAATCTAAAAAAAAATTGTAAAAATCGGGTATTTTGTACACAAATTTCTGAATCATTACCCAAACTGAGCCGATCCCCATCATTTATTTCTGTTTTCACGTAATTTTTTTTCCAAAAACATCGAAGAAATTAAAAAAAAAGAGTGAAAAATATCGGTCCGCTTTAGATGATTACTCAGAAAATTGTCTACGAAATACTGGATTATTGAGATGTCTGTTCGGATTTAAAAGAAAATTGCGGTTCTTTTTTATTTTTGAATATATTGAAAAAAAATAGTTCTGGTCGAAAAATATTTTTAAAAATTTGATAAGTACCTTTTATCGTTGGTACAATGATTCAAAAAATGTTCCTTAACCGCAGATGACCGGTAGAAATTTTCCCGTGTTTTTTCGATTTATTTTTAAAAAAACATCGAAAATGGGCGACAACGAAAAGGAAAAAAAAATTATTAATTCTGGGTGATGGCTGAGAAATTGTTATATTAAATATCGGATTTTTGAGAATTTTTTTTGCAATGCATAAAAAAAATCGTTTTTTCTTAAAGCTCATAAATAAATCAAGAATGAGGGCGATCGGAAAAATTTAAATAAAATTGGGAGTGCCATCTAGCTTCGTTACAATGACATAAACATAATGCACGAAATCGAAGGAGGTCAGGGTCAGGTACTGTTACAGTTGGTATGGAATGTCCCATACCTACGATGAATATATTGCGGAGAATTCGTCGAAAACACAGTGAAGATAGGAAAACAGAGCGTAAACGTAATATCATTTTCCATTCACTTTTCATATCTATATATATATATATTATAACTCCCACGCTTTTGGAGCTCAATGAATATCCCACGAGTGATAACACTGTTAACGATTTTTTTAAATTTAGTACAGCACGATCCAGACTCGTAATTCCATACAACATATACCTAAATGATCTGTATCGATCAACAGATATGTGTGTGCATTTATAAAAAATTAATCCTCATAATACATGAATATTTTTTAATTTAAAATTAATTTTAAAAAATCTAAACCTAAATGTGTGTGTACTGGTTTATCCGGACCATCGTGTCATCTCACTACGTAGAACTTTTCAATTGCTCAATATTCCTAATTTTCGGATTTAGACGCATGATTCAGATCGAATTAAGCATTGATAGGAGAGAAAAAGCGTTGAGATGAAAAAATAAAAAAATAATCCAGCACCCGAAAGTCTGCTCTCGTTCGGGAGAGTCATATATCTGTATCGCACACCTTGGTGCACATGACGCGCCGAGTACACTGATGATCGTAACGATCTGAGAAGCGCATGAACCTGCAGTCGAGACCTCCACGAGCTATACACTCGTGAATCCAATATAGGATTATATATTCATACATAGACACACGAGCGCGCGCGCACACACACGTATATATATATTAAGATGTTTCATTTTTCGTTTTTTTTCGTCTCCCCTTTCAAATGTTCGAGCATTTCGGTGTAATATTATGCCTCGTAAAGAGGGCACCCTGAAAAAAAAATGCTAAGAGGTGTCTCAACAGCTTCAAATATACTACAGTCATGAGTCACTATTAAGCTTGATTGTGAGCACCTTTATTTCGCGAGATGAAATTTTATCACAAATTGATAAGTTTTTCGACGAGGGACATAGGGAGAGAAGATAAAAATAAGTTTTCATAATTCAAAATGAATAACGATGCTTTACGCGAAAGGCAGGCTCCGAAAATTAAGTCTAAAAGTTGACTCAATCGATGTAAAGTTCCATTAAAACAAAAAAACGGTATTTTTTTCTGTAAAAAAAATATTCTATCAACATCTACGAATTTTGTACATAATATGTATAGTGTATGTATTATGTTGTATTAGATGTATAATATATAAGAGACGGAGAAAACTCAATTGTGTACCGCTTGCTGTTACGTAGTGCTTTTAATTGCGAGGTTAAACGTAATGTCGTATTCGGAGATCACACGTTTATCACGTCTCATATTAAGTTGCTAGAATGCACCATGCATTTTTAGACCTAATTTTATGTCTAATTTTTGAAACAACAAAACAGAAGTAAAAAATACATTTTTTCCTGGTCAATTGTGATATCTTAAAAACTGAATGGAGAATCATTTCAAAATAATAACATGTTCCTTTTGTATATAAATATCTTCGTATCGTAGATGAGTTTTTTTTGAGAACTCCACCATATCGTCATTACAAAAAGTATTATAACGTACAGATTTAGTTGTTTCCTCTCTAAGAGCCCACGTAAAAAAACTTTTATATTGTATTTTCTCCGAAACTACACGGCTAAACTTCACGAAATTTCAAGTGTTACATTTGGCTTAGCCAAAAAACGCCCTAAAAAATTTTGAAACAAAGTGCCATGGTGTTACTCCATGTACACAACCATACCTCCTAAATACACAGGCTTTTGACCCCGTGCGCGAGACAAGTAGACAGATAAACAGGACCTCACTCGTGGCAAGTCTTAGCAACTAAATATTGGATGCGAGAAACGTGCGTATTTCAAATACGGTATTACGGTCAACGTCGCAAATGAAAGCGTTACGTGACGGTAAGCGGAAACAAAGTTCGCCCTTATATAAAGTTTGTCTCTTATTTTAATACATTCAATGTACAACATATTGTAATGTAGTAAGATATTTACTACTATAAAAGTATATTTATTCAAGGTGTTGTCCGATGGACTCGTATAAGATGGGAGCAGTTATATTGTCCCTTAAAATGTAATAATGACAAAGGTTGGTATTCGATATATATATGTGAGTATGTGATCTCGTCAACGGTCCAGTGCGAACTGTCCTCAGCCCCGAAACCCTTGCGAGGCCTCAGCTCGTTCTTTGTCCCGTTGTTTAGGAAAACTCTCGTCCAGCAACGCTGCATTGCTAAGTGTTTCCAGACTCGCTCTCCGTAAGCCTCTCGCAATAGTCATGATATTGGACCCCTTGGACCAAGCTCGAAAATGTTTACTTCAGTAATATCCGACGAAATAATATCGATTAGATGAGGAAAGAGCACGAGCGATTTATTGTGTTGGTTGTCACATGTCCGAACGATAGGAGGTCTTGAATAAGACGGTTGATCTGTTGTTATCTTAGTTGCTATGTGATCCTAGTCCATGGTAACCGTCATTTAACGTTGAGTCATCGTAATCATCTGTGTATTTCTAGTATCGATATTCCGTCCTGTGAATGTCGAATGTCAGATCGTCACGTCTCGTTTTGATAATCATAACAATACCTATATACACTTGAGCACGCATAAGAAGAGCACGCACGAATGCTCAAGTGAGTACGCCTGTTCGCGAACGCGCAATTTGTGCGTAGCTATTCGTGAGCATCCACGAACGCGAGCCGTAGCGTGTCAGTCTCGGTCTCGAGGACTTGCTCAAACGAAATTATGTGCACGACTGTACGTAGTATGGACGCCAGTTAGGCTGTTTATGCTGTTTGGGGTAGTTCAAATAAGTATTCAGTTATTTTGCTTTAATGTGTGTGAATATATTGTGTACAGGTTACTCGATGTATAAAGACGTTAAATTAGAGAATATATTTAAAATGTTATTACAATATTGTTCTGTCACCGTGGCGATCTTCCTGTTACTGACTCCATGTTTGGTAGAGGGTCGCCAAGCCACCTCCTAGTAAAGGTGACTTAAAACTATCCTCACGTGCCCCTTAGATGGATCCTTGTCATTCCACGTAAATTTTTTCATTCTTTCATAGATGTATGTGTAACAATATACTATTGTTAATAAAAACACGTATTTTTTATAATTAATTATGTTTCCTCTCACGACTCTACCTAATCATGTTCAAGCAAAATTTTTTTGAAATGTGAATGAGCATACCCTCAGTTTTTATACAGCTTATACTAAATATAGTTTAATTAATAGTATCGTCAATTGAATAATTACGTTTATGTAGTCTTTTAAGTCCTTAATTAAAGCTTTTCAAACATCTATTATAATTCGCGAGATTAATTGTTTGGAGATTTTGAAAAGGTACAGCAGACTTGTATGCGAATCTTCTGTCGCTAGGAAACGTGGCGTCACAGCTAGGCGTTCTTTCACCGGCACTGCTAATCTGAATGTGATATCCATCTTCTTTGTGGTGGGACCAATTAAATTTAATGAAAATTCGAAATCCTCTGATGTTATTCGGACGAAATTATAGAACTGCCCGTTACTTTTTTCAAATTGCAACTCGGCTGATAAATTTGAACCACTGTATTATGCTCTGTTTCGGTTGAGACGAGTTATCCACCAACGTCTACACTGTTTCTTTTTTTGTTTTTTATTAATTAAAATAGTCAAACAATAAACGCAGCATTGGCCACTACCTCTGAGGAAGACATCTCACTAAATAATAACCACCGAGTGCGCCAGATCGCAACCGCAAATAGCTGGCTCAGGCCAAATGCGAACAAATGCTCGTGCAACAAAGTATAGTTCCGCACAGCTCGCACACATATTCGTGTGTGCTCGCATTTTGTGCGTGCTCAAGTGTATACGCAGCTTTATGTAAGAATTTAACATCAACGAGCATATCTTAGAACAATATAACACGAATATACTAAACAAATTTGAGAATGGTTTACCGTTTAGTTTTTGAAATATCGTGCGTGAAAAAAAATTCCGCTAGATCATGTACGGCATACACGCAATCTATCACACATAGCCCCCATATCACACCCTTCGCCCCGCACAGCGCTTTGAATATATTTTTTTACGTTTTCTTCCAACTAATTTTCTAATTTTCCAATTTTACCGTAGGCATTTTGTATTAAAGGCAAAATTTTGTTTTTCAACTATAAGACCAGCCTGTAACATTGAAGTTAACTGAATCAAGTAAAACTTGTACACTACTTCGTTAGCTGTAATATTTTTTGTCAAATTCTACTTTTACGCGCTCGCGATCTCGGTCTTGAGAGAATAATTGACATAGTGAGGTATGCCTCAAGACGACATACGTATGTGCAGTGTATATACAGGCGTATATTTGCGTCAAGAAGGCGAAAGCAAAGTTGCAGATATCGAGCTTGTTTCCCGCATGGAATGAGAGACCGAGAGGGAGCAAGTCATGTGCGTTGGATTCAAACAGCAAAACATTGAGAAGCAAACGCCGTCATCTTGCCTGCTTCTCATTTTCTCTCGTACCGCATACCCGCACTCGAGACACGGGATCGTGATAGGTACTACTCGTGCAGGAGCATATAGACGGTTATATTTTTAAATACGAACTGTTTGGAACTCTCGGTGTTGATCGCGTATACCGTCGCACACATTTTCCATTTCCTTCACTCTTCGTTGCGTTTGTATATTCCCGAGTAATGTATCGGGTGATTTTTTTGACGCCGCCTAAGATACCGTGAGATTTCTTGCCTCGGGGTTATAATGCAAAAATGTTCGAAAACAGCGGAAGATGACATACAGAACAAATATAGCGGCCACTGCCGGCTTCCGCTCTATATCGTATTCACCCTAGAATATCTGCCACGGCCATGTGAAAACTGCGGAAAACCTATATCCCAGGTAGGAAATCAAAAGGCTGACGATGGAAACAAGCCTGTGCGAGCCTTGTTTCGCCGAGCCTGAGTGAGGCAAACCTACGCCAGCCTTGATTTCATCGTGCAGAGCAGCCTCGAACCAAGACTGGCTGCTTAGCGTAAATTCAGGGTTATTTTAAGTTTTATCCAGCCGGTGAATTTTAAGGCTGAAAAATTAAGGCTAGATGCAGGCTTGTTCCAGGTTGTAATAAAATAAAATAAGTTTCACATAATATTTTTTGTACTTTTATGAAAAAAAAATTTAACAATAAATTCGAGAATATTTTTGAAATTCTGTATCTGGAAACAAAATTACACTAGTGACATTTCACTTCATCCTCTATTTTCATTTTCTAAATCAATTTGACGTGATAACATCGACATTTTTTCACTCGAAAAAGTGAACTTTTTCGTTAGGGCATTCTCACGAATTAAGGAGGTCGGATCGCGAAATAAAAATGTTCAGAATTTGATAAAATTTGGTGATAACATTTTTTGGCATCAAGTATACAAACACAAATTTTTTCAAAATTTTTTACCACATGGTTATCGAATAATTGAGCGTTAAATCGAAGTTCTTATGCGCGAGATGTATACATATATGTAAACTCTATGCTTATACACGTGAACAGTGTTCAATAATTCGAGAGAACTATGTGATAGAAAAATCTGAAAAAAATTGTATTGTCGTATGTATTACTAAAGAATATATTTACCAAATTATAATAAATTCTTATCATTTTGAAATTTTTTATGTTTTTAACATGAGTTTTAGCATGGCAACATTGTATCGTTGCGAACCAACTTCCTTGTAAGAAACGAAACAGCCATGAAATAAATATTACTTTTACAGTGTTATGCACACGAAGCGAAGGTACGTTGCACTACAGTGACACTCTTATTCAATGTGAAATATTTTCGACAGAGTATCGGTTTGAGCCGAGAAAAAGAGAGTGTCTCAGTTTGATGCGATAACAATCGAAATTTTTTTACTCGAAGGTATACGATCGTTTTTGTTTAGATATTTCCACGAATTAAATATAAAATGAAACTATCATGAAATTGGTATTAATCATGAATATAATTATACATATATTGTGACATTTTCGAGTTTTGAGAACGGACAGTCGCGTGAGGCAACTCCCGTGACTATCGTTCTCTCTCGATTGTTGTCGCTCGTGAGGCGAGCGACGAATTTATTTTAAGATCTTCTGTTTACGTATAGGTCGTCGACCGTATACGGAGTACGAGTACTGACTCGAAAGGGAAAGCCGGGAATAAGAAATTGTTTTATGATTTGAAATGGGCAGAAGGCCCATGAATTTTTATGGGTTTTTCGAGATGGCCTCAGAGTGCTAACCACGACTATGAGCACTAGTGCTGCGCGTTGGTTGACCCTTCATCATCGGCCATTGAAAATGGATTTTGGGGTCCAAGTCGTCTCGATCCCGAGAAGCGGAATTGAGAGCTTTATTTTACTCTCGAGAAGCGAGCGTAAAATGTAAGGAGTCAAAATTTATTTAATATGTTACTTGTGATGTGTCGCTTTGCAATACGACTTAAATATTGACAAAAGGGGAAGCCTAGAGGTTTGTTTCAAGAAGGTAAGGTTAGTGAAAGGAAAGCGTCTAGTTTGAACGAGTTAATGAGTTCGTTAAATGTGTCTCACAGTTAATTATCCAGGATAGGGCAATTCTGGTAGTTTTGTTTGGTGTTTGTAGCGTCGTCACGTCGAGTCGTGTGTGATGCTTGGTCAATCACGCAGAGTCTTGACGATTTGCAATACGACTTAAATATTGACAAAAGGGGAAGCCTAGAGGTTTGTTTCAAGAAGGTAAGGTTAGTGAAAGGAAAGCGTCTAGTTTGAACGAGTTAATGAGTTCGTTAAATGTGTCTCACAGTTAATTATCCAGGATAGGGCAATTCTGGTAGTTTTGTTTGGTGTTTGTAGCGTCGTCACGTCGAGTCGTGTGTGATGCTTGGTCAATCACGCAGAGTCTTGACGAGAACGCGTGGGTAGACGTCGCCACGAGTTGGTGAAATAATTATCGAGCGTGCGCACTCTAAGAGTGCGCTGACTATTTTAGATGACGGGTTCTCCAACAAAATCTACCTCTTGCCGTGATCCAACTTCCAGCGGCAATCGCTGGGGCTTCACACGGTTCGAGGGGCCCTACCTAGGGGTCAAAGGTATTCTGAGACGTTCACCCGTCTCAAGATCCAACTTCTGGGCGCAATGCCCAGGGCTTCACTCGAGACGGGTTCCCTAGTACCTGGAAATCTTTATTGAGAATGAGTTGTCATACGATTCGTCTTTACAAAGACGAATCGAGTTTACTTTACAACAGAATCGCCTTGAAAAAGACGATTCAGTGGTCGATTCGAATCGTCTTTAAAAAGACGATTCGAGATTGGAGACACGATGTAGATCGCGTTGTTGTCGGGTGTGCCTTGAAGTCCTCGATGAGACGTCGGGTCTCTCCGGGCTTCAAGAATGGTATAAGATGTCGAGAGTTTTGGCAGAGCAACGTCTGCCACGTGGAATGCTCACAAGAGGTGATTACTTAATGAGAGCGAGTCTTGCTCGTCTCGTTGTTAAATATGATTTCGTGTACTGACCAGCGCAATGATCTGATTGGCTGGTCAGTATTGAGTGGGATTTTTGGTGAAGAGCGTCGCGATATTCTCCGAATTGTTTTCGGTTATAATTTTGGAGAATTTGCGAATATGGATAAATCTGGAAATTAGAGAGGTGAGTCATAATATCCAGTTTTATCCGGTTTGCGTCGGTTTCGTGCGCTCGCGTGCTCCTCACGTACTCCTTCTCCTTAGTCGGGTCCTAGCGCACTCTCTCCCCCCGTACTCTTTCCGAGGAGAGGTACTGAGAGAGAGTTAGCCCCGCGTAATTAGGAGGTACCTTTGCTCTTCCGCGATATTTCCCCGCCTTTATCCGGGGTCGGATTGATAGGCGGGCCCTACTGCGACGTTCCGGCCATCCGTGCGCTTTCGGTCGCTCGGGTGGTCGTACCGTCACAATATATATAATATATAATATATAATTATACTCGATACACAGTTTTCCCTGTTATACTTGTTTTTATGTATCTTGATCACAGGACAAAAAGGTTCAAATAAAATATTAATTTGGAGGTATGCAACGTGGCACGTTTGTATGACGTGGTCAAATATTCGATTATCATAATCGTTAATTTTTATAAATTCTTTTTCACTTTTTTGAATGCACGTGGTATCTGAGCGGCTCTACGACGCCGGCACTCCCGCCAATTTACGTACACACTTGTCATCTCTCTCATACACATACCGCACTGTACAAAGGCATGGCACACTTCTCTGTCATGTTCTCCCTTTTTCCCTCTCTCCCTTTTCTCCCGGCAAAATTGACGCGCAATATGAGAGCGAGGTATGTGTGTGAGGATAGGTCGAGTGTGTGCGTAACCGGCGACAGCGTACCACGCGGCGTCTAACCGAGTCATATAATTATCGTTCTACATTGGTGATTTTTTTATGTGCGTGGGAAAGGTGGAAAAAGAAAATTTTTGAGATATAAGCCTAAAATAAAAACTGCATCAGGGCCGTTACGGTCTCCTCTTTCTCCCGGAGAAAAAGACGCGCGAACGAGATGTGTGTGTGAGGAGAGGACCAGTGTGTGCGTAACCGGCGACAGGCTTACAACGCGGCGTCTATCCGAGTCGTAATTGTCGATCTACATACATACGTTTCTACTGTGGAAAACGAAAATTTTGTGAGAACAGATTTTGGAAGAAAAACTGGTCATCAGGCGTGGTGAGTAAACTAGTGTTCAATTTATTGCGTCATACAAACTGATGCTAACCTCGAAATTTCGACATTTTGAGGTTAGTATCAGTGTCACGTTGCGTGCCTCAAAATGCACGTTTTATTCGAAAAAACTTTTTTCTCTATGATTCCAGATGGATAAATACAATTGTGAGCGGTAAAATTATGCGGTCGGGCATTTTTTCAAAGAAAGGATCGACGACGGGAAAAAAGTGGTAGAATTACTACCTAAATCATGGTTAATAAAAGGCGATGATGAAGAAGAATGGTCTTGTCGTTGGCCGCCGAAGAAAGACCAAAAGATAGACTTTGTGTATCACGTGTCCCATAAACACAAATAAAATATTGCTTTTTCAAAATATTTTGTTATATATATTTTATAAAAAATAATATAATAAATAATAAATATATTATATATAATTAATCAAATTAATTCTTTATAAATTGGTTAAATGGACCTCAATGCAGAATATAGGAAACTGAAAACAGGCCTTATACAGGGTGGGGCATTAACTATTAGCAGTAGAAATATTTTCTACCTTGCCAGTCTTAGACGAAAACTTTTCCTACAAAAGTTGCATGGTTCGTAGGGGGTCATCAAGTGGTGGCTACGAGGTTCATCTAGATGGAGGCGCTTCGAGAATTTCAAGGTCACCTCCGTTTTTTCAAATGGATCCACTATTTTTTTTCTTCGTAATTTCATCGAGGAACTATGAATAAGTTCACACACCAAATTTCGTCATGATCAACCAAGATTTAGCATAAAAAATCGATAAAATGGAAATTTTAATGTTTTCAGCCTTAAATCTATTGAAAAAATGGTGCAACCACTTACTCTTATAAAAGGTGCTCAAAGTGATGGCCACCACTTTCAATGCATGCTTGAAATCTGATTTGCATTGATTGACAATGTAACAAAATGTAAACAAAGTCGATGTCAACAAAGTCGTACGACTTACCTCGATGTTGCTTTGATTTACGTATTGAAACCTCGATTAGAGCCTTTTCGTTAATACAGACTGACGTTATTAATGGGACCATACAATTAATACGAATATGAGAATATCGAGAAATTAAATGCAACTTATTTAAGTTAATGAAAAAAGTGTCACTGTCGATAGCAGATGCGGCGGACAATGTTGCAGAGATAAATTTGTCACATTAGACTTCTTTCGGAATAAAATATTGGAGTTTTTGAGTATCTTTTCATAGTAAATGGCATTAATGATAACTCATCGACCATGCATTATTATCCCACTCTACGTTTTGATAGGGAAAAAAATTAAAACAATGGACATTTGGCACTTTTGGTACTTAAACTCGAAAAGCTGCTCAAACTACGTAATAGAGTATAATTGCACACATACTATTTTTTAGGAAACTAAATTCTCTATAAAAAAGGGTCCGTGACAGCATATATTAAAAGTTAATAAAGCTTAGGAGTGGGAGGTGTCCAAAGTTACGGCAATAATTTTTCTAAAGCCCATTTCACGTTGGTGGCTTTATTTGAATTTATTGATAAATAAAGTTTTTTAGGCCGCAATAACTTTCTTGTTGTGTCTGGTTGATTTATGTATTTATATGCATTTTTCATTCAACGCGAATGTGATGGTGTGTAACTTAACAACTATTGGTACCATTATTCTGCGATTTCGCGAAAATCACACTTTCTCATCGCACTACATCGGACCCCCATTAGGGAACATTGTCAACATCATAATTTCATTTGATGTGTTGGAGTAAATGCGGCAACGGGAGGAGTTACGATAGCTTGAACGGATATGCGACTATCATTGGATTCTTTCGAAAAAGTTCTTGGACCTGTAATCGCCGCCACCTGTAAGCGCAAAAGCTCAAAATCCGATAAGGATCACAGTAAGGATGACCATGACTGCCGTCTCAACTTCCAGGGTAGTGCGAAAGCCATATGGATGAAGCTCGTGCTGGTATGAAGTTAATTTAAAAGATTAGTTTAAAAAAGAAACAGGATTAAACGTTCGTGTTGTAATCGGATACGAAGACAGTTAAACAATAGCGGCAGTGCGCAAAGAGAGCGATGAATATATTCACAAGTTAGCGGATAAAAATCAATGCGCTCGCCAAAAAGTTCAATCAATTGAATAAGAAGGGCGCCATAAACCGTTAAAAAAAATGTTACACGTATGGAATTGCGCAAAATAAAGGCTAGCAGACGCAGCTGGCAGCCATATTACACAATCTACCAGATCATTTATATGGGCGACATGGAAATTTTCGGGTGTAGTGCCATCAGCAAGATTCACCAATACTAACAATTAAATTTACCGATGAAGTACTATACAGCCAAATGAAAAAAGTTTTTCTTATATATGCGATCAAGGCGGAGAAATTTTTGATCTCAGCATCTAATCAGACCATTAAAAGCATTATAACATCATCGCTCACAAAGCACCCAAAAATGTTAGCTTGGGTAAATCTGCTTCTTGTGATTTTTGTGTGGCCAGTGCGATACGTACGAAAAATGATGGCAAAAGCGTGTCCAGCATCGGATCAAAATGAAATATCACACTTGGTCGTCATACTACTAACTACGAGGTCAGAGCCAATAGGAAACAAAATAGAAGAGCATGTCTTGAATCGACCAATGTAAAAATAAAAAGTTCCAAAAACTCCAATTGAAAGTCAATAGGGAAGCATTGCGAAGAGAGGAAGAGAAGGTGGAAGGAATACAGTACCTTTCGAATTTTTGAATGAATTAATTGAATGCAGAAAGCAAATCTATGGATGTTGTTTCGCTGAATATTTGCAGAATAGTATATTTTGATTTAGAAACTTCAGGTTTCAGTATAACAGCGGATATTCTGCAAATCGCTACAATATCGGGAGAAACTGCTTTCGATGTATGGTATTGCGAAGCATGGCATTCATGCTTCGCAATAGATGATAGCCGCTAACGTCAGTAAAATAACAGGATTGAAAGTATTTCTAAGTCAATTGTATGTGCACGATAAACAGCTGGATACGTGTACTCAGAAAGAAGCATTATTATTGTTGCGTCAATTTTCAACCTATTTAGAGATACGCTGTCTTTTAGCGGCACATGATGCTTCGTTTGATACGTTGCGCTGCAACTTTTAAGATTAATTTCAAAAAACACCATGATCGATGAATTTCGTGTTATAGCTCGCTTTGCCGATACCTTGGTCATTTTCAAAAAATTCTTATCTGATCGAAAAGGCCCGGGTATATTAAAACTAGAAACAGTATACATATAATGATTTTATTGGAAATAAATTTAGCAGCGACAGTGAATCATCTTTTCATGTCGCTCAATACGACGTTACGGTGTTACAAAAGCTTGCTCTTCATTTTCAAGTTGAATGAAAGCTGTTCTCAACTTTGAAAACGTTTCAAAACAGTCTGATAGAATTAAACGATGGCTGTAACAAGGTTAGGTAGTTACACCGACTTCCTTGAGGGTTGCGGGCTCCCATCGCCTTTTACCGTTGGTCTCCTCTCGTATCCGTTTGTCCCCGGTTCGATTCCCACTACAGAAGCTTGTCGCGCACCAGCTAGATGTCAGCACACCTGGGACAGAAACAGTCATAGTTCGTACGCCCTGCCTCTGGAGCTACGTCCGAGCCCGTTTGTCCCTTCACCATTAGCTGTGCTACGGCAACGCTTCTCGCTGCCGGAGTTTGTCTCGCACACGCTAGGTGTCAGCACTTTGGGACAGAGGCAGTCGTAGTCCGTACGTCCTGCTTCTGGAGCTATGTCCGAGCCCACTGTGCTTTCATCTGCCATGCTACGGCATCGGGAATCGAACCCGAGACATCTTCGCAGCCTTTTGGTCATCACACCAAGGCGCTGCTTTCTTTTGGACCTAAATTTTTTTAGGTGGGTTCCGAACCACCGGGGTTGCAGAAAAAGCACTCAGAAAATTTTTTCCATTGGTGCCGGCGGTGGGAATCGAACCCGGCCCCATCGCATGCAATGCGTGTGAGCCGGGAACGTTACCACCGCGCTACTGCTCCCCTTTTCGATGGCTGTACAATTAATTGCAATCTACAAGGACTACAGGTTTTCAAAAACGTCATTTCAAGAGACATGTTGAGAAAAATTTCCAAAGCTGAAATCACAAGCGATTTCTTTATAAATGTTTATAAAAATGAAGGTGAACTGAAAATCATTGCAATACTTTCGGAAAAAGTTGATGGAAAGACACAAGTCAGCAAAAACAAGAAAGTTGTACAAAAAATCATTCAACTTTTAAGCAGTCTTTAATAGTGTAGGCGGATTACGATTGAGAAGGCCGAGAAAGAACAAATTAGGGAGAAGACAAAAGAAAGACTCAAAAGAGAGACGTGCGAAGTCAAGACGGGCGCGTGATTTATTTGTATCGTTGAAATAAAGAAAATCTCGTTTTCTTTTTTCTTGATAAATTTACTTGTGACGTGCAGGGCGTTATTGCACGACCAACAAAGTAAAGGCACAAGGGTCTACATTTAATTTTGTTCAGGATAAGTTTTCTGACAACGTCCCATACGGGCCCGTTCCTTTAGATAATTGGAAAAGGAAATTATGGTCAGGATTAATTAATTATAACTAACTTCGTTTCCTTGAATCATCCAATATTTATTTAATTAACAGAATTTAGAAAAGTCTCAAATACTCTAACCCAAGAATACAAATAAACAGGTCATAATTTAAAAGGGCTCGAATGAATACCTGAATCGCAAGACAACAAACTCTCGCAGTCATACGTATACAAACACACACGCTACTCACTCGGTTATCGCCACAGCTGACAATATTTGCTGCCGACCTTTCGTTACACAACTCGCTCGCTCTCCCGTGGTATACCGATGCTCGCGAAGCTCCGTCCTGTACAGGCTCGGTCGTTGGCATGCACAGCAACCACAGCAGTTCTTAGCGCTCACGTTACACACCTTACACTCTGTCCTCGATTACTTGACAGCTCTCGGACTCTCTCGTACAGTAAACACTTAAAACTACACGACAGAATGTTCGTGGCGGAGGTTGATTGTAATTTCTTAAGCTAACGCAAATCGACTTATAAGCACGCAGCGCGCAACTCGGGGGCCTCTTTGTGAACCCGGTCGACTTACAACGGCGATCTTATGTAGGAATCGGGGAACTACCGTCCAAGAATTATTGCCGCTATGTGAAGCGTTTATGCGAAGTTACTTTGGAATCAAGCTTTACACTATCGTGTACATCCGGAGACTAATTTGTCCTCGCTCGCTCGACTGGCTTTCTGTCGATCGCCAGGTGAAAGAGCGGGGGAAAATTTTGTCAATTCAACAATCCTGCTTGCGCGAACATTGACTTTTGCACTCTCAGGAAGTTGCACCGGAAATCCTAATATGATGTGCGGAAATATTGTAACTATCCGATATAAGAAATTTTGAGACAGTTTCAGTTAATTTCCAACGGTCATCGCCCCGTGTTGCCGAGTCGCCAAAATGCTTACTCGGAATCACGGCACGTGACACATCGTAACATTGATCCCACAAATTGGGGGCTCAGCCGGGATACAACGCCAAAAAAACATCTATGGTTGATGATGTGGTGTGAAATTTTAAAATCGAAGCAAAGAATTGCGAATTTAAGAGAAAACATAATTGCGTTGAAGTTGATTGCTGCATCTTGGTCAGGCAATTTTGGGACGTCGCCGTGGCAACCGTATCAGACGAAATAAATACGTTGACTATAGAAGAGTTAAAGACGAAATTGGAAGGATTAGGATTGCCGATAACAAGCAGTAAAGCTGTTTTGCGAGAGCGACTACGTGGAGCAGAAATAGACGAAATTAACGAAGATATTGTTGACGAAAACGATAAAGACGTGAACATCGAGGATATAGACGATTTAGCCGTTGCGATGCTGAGCGAAAGACTACGTGAACGTGGTTTAAGTACATGTGGAGCTAAAGCTGTTCTGTGCGCCCGTTTGAAAACTGCTTTGCAAGAAAATATCGATGACACTACGAGATCGAGTGAGAACAAAAACCATCGACAAGGTACTCAAATGATAAATCGTTAGATAATGATGACGCCTCAACAGTCGACAAGTGTGCTAACATTTAACAACGTCGAGGATGCTTTTGAAATGTTCAGCGGAGACGGTAAGCAAAATGTTATGAAATGGTTGGAAAATTTCGAAGAGACTGCTGAATTGTGTGGCTGGACGGACGTTCAACAAGTAATTTATGCGAAACGATTACTACATGGTTCAGCGAAGCTTATTGTGAGTTTCGAATCTAGTGCGAAATCATGGAGGGATTTGCCCAAACTGTGAATTCAAAACATGTTTATAAAATATTTGGCACAGCGAGAAAAAAAAATCGACGAATCATTTCAAGAATTCACCTATAAGATGTTGGAAATTGCAAGTCACGCCGATATCGAACTGGAAGCGAAAATACAATACATTATCGAAGGAATTCGCGAAGATGACCCTAATAAATTTGTGCTATATGGAGAAAAATCTATCAAGGAACTCCGAGTGAGATTCGCTCAATATGAGATGTTGAACGACACCAATAAAAAAAAACAAAATAGTCGGAAAAAGCAAAACCAAGAGGAGAATATCATGGACGAGACGAGAAGAAAGCGTCTAATAAACGATGTTACAACTGTGGCTCCAGGGACCACCTTATTAGTAACGAGTGTCCTGACAAGGAAAAAGGGAGTAAATGTTTCATTTGCGGACAATTCGGGCATATAGCGGCACAGTGTCCGTTGGCAAAATCTCAAAAAACTACAAAAAAATTTCGCGGTGCACGCTGTGATGCGACAGGAGCGATTAGTGGTCGTGACACGAAAACATACCGTAATGGTTCTTGACAAATGCGTTGATGCTGTTCTGGATTTAGGCAGTGATTTGGACTTAATGCGTGCATGCTGTCATAAATTTCTGGGATCTCCGATGCTCAATCCAGAAAAAATTCTGTTTACAGTGTCTAGTTCGAACACTCATCATACGATAGGAAGTTTCAGGGCGAAAGTTTACGTCGACTAAGTAGTTTTTAATTACAAGATCTACGTGGTGCCCAATAATTATTTTAAACACGCGTTTCTACTCGGGGGCGAGTTTTTCGATGAGACCGATCTTCACGTTGTCAAACGTCAAGCAACCTTAAAGAAAAAAAATGAGTCTTGTGACGACGTATCAAGTTTGGTAGTTAGTGAACGAGAGGTCCTGAATATTAATGTGATTATAGAAGACAAAAAAGATGAGAATGTCATTTCGATACAGCACATAGAAGATAATCGTATTAAGAATGAAGTAAAAGCGTTCGTCGAGAATTACCAACCAGCAAAGGCCGAGAGTACTGGAATTAAAATGCGGATTGTTCTAAAGGATGAAAAACCCGTATATCAGCACCCTCGACGACTGCCTCAGCCTGTGCAAGCAGCCATTAAAGAGAAAATAAAAAGGGGGTTAGAGGATGGAATAATCAGGCCTATAGTAGCTCAGATTACGCAAGTCCCGTGGTTCCGGTAAAAAAGAAAAACGGAGAGACATGAGTATGCGTGGATTATCGTCTTCTCAATTTACAAAAAAATCAAAGATGGATATCCTTTGCCTCTTATCGAAGAACAACTCGATAAACTATAAGATGCGTCAGTTTTCAGCACTTTACATTTGAAGGATGGATTTTTTCACGTTCCAGTACACAAAGACAGTATGAAATACAGAGCATTCATCGTTCACGACGGGCATTACGAGTTTTTAAAGATCCCATTCGGCCTGTGTAATTCTCCTGCTGTATTCCAGAAAGATATGCAAGTAAAGATGAGGGAATTAACCCATTAAGGACCAAATGGACGTTTTTTTTGTCTGTATTCAGTGCCCACACGGCACAATATATTTCAGAAATATTTCAGAAATGTTTCACTTGAAACATGTAATATTTCATTGCAACATTTCAGAAATATGTCAGAAACATTTCGGTAATATGTCAGAAATATTTCAACGATATATTTCAGAAATGTTTCAGAAATGTTTCATTTGAAACATGTAATATTTCACTGCAACATTTCAGAAATATATCAGAAATATTCCGGTAATATATATTTTATAATAAATATTTTATTAGTTAAATCTTCGGATTTTTTATTTCTTCACATTATTTTGTCGTTGTTATAGGTCATAGAAGGGTTACACCGGGGAAAAAAAAAATTATGCATAGATTTCTCAATATGTATTTTTTCTCCTTGACGGGGAATCGAACCGGCGACCTACCTACCTATCCTATCTATCTACCTAACACTCTACCCACTACGCTATCGACTGTTTACGATCTTTCGATATTCATATGATGTATTTGACTCGCCAGAGAACACTTGATCATAGTTGTATGTTGGGAGCTACTCAAGGGATGGTGGTGGTCCGGTCTTTCATACTTTATTTAATGACCATGTCGGTTTTGGACGAAATTACGAACTTGAATGTGGCGAATCCAATATGGTGGATCAAAAATTCTAAAAATTCCATAATATAATATGTACATGTCGGTGAACTAATGCCAAAGGGGCGTAAGCGCCTTTTTCGAAATTTCCGCGTTTGTACTGCCTGAAGGGCGTAAGTGCTATATTTAGCGGGTATAAGGTAAAGGATTTCTACAGCCAAACGGGCGTAAGGGACAAGGCGCTCACGCCCGTATGACAGTAAGAACTCGAATAAATTGTGAAATCGGTCAAATCTTACTACCAGAGAGGCGTATCTCCACTGCAAAAAGTTCCTTGCTTACGCCCTTGTGGCAGTAATAACTTTTTCGGAAATATTTCGGAAATATCGATAATTGTATATTTCAATTGACATATTTCAGAAATATTTCGGAAATGTCCAAAATGTTATATGGCAATTGACATATTTCAGAAATATTTCGGAAATATCCAAAATGTTATATTGCAATTGACATATTTCAGAAATATTTCGGAAATATCCAAAATGTTATATTGCAATTGACATATTTCAGAAATATTTCGGAAATATCCCAAATGTTATATTGCATTGGCATATTTCGGAAATATTTCGGAAATATCCAAAATGTTATATTGCAATTGACATATATCAGAAATATTTCGGAAATATCCCAAATGTTATATTGCAATTGACATATTTCAGAAATATTTCGGAAATATCCCAAATAATATATTGCAATTGACATATTTCGAAAATATTTCAGAAAGATCGAAAAAGTTATATTGCAATTGACATATTTCAAAAATATCCAAAATGTTATATTGCAATTGACATATTTCGGAAATATTTCAGAAATATCGAAAATGTTATATTGCAATTGACATATTTCGGAAATATTTCAGAAATATCGAAAATGTTATATTGCAATTGACATATTTCAGAAATATTTCGGAAATATCCAAAATGTTATATTGCAATTGACATATTTCAGAAATATTTCGGAAATATCCAAAATGTTATATTGCAATTGACATATATCAGAAATATTTCGGAAATCTCCCAAATGTTATATTGCAATTGACATATTTCAGAAATATTTCGGAAATATCCAAAATGTAATATTGCAATTGACATATTTCGGAAATATTTCAGAAATATCGAAAATGTTATTTTGCAATTGACATATTTCAGAAATATTTCGGAAATATCGAAAATGTTCTATTGCAATTGATATATTTCTGAAACATTTCAGAAATATCAAAAATGTTATATTGCAATTGACATATTTCAGGTACATTTCAGAAATATTTCGAAGTTATGTTATGAATCTGAAACGTTGAAACATTTCTGAAATATTTCTGACATATTTCGTGCCGTGTGGGTGGCTCTATTCAATATGAAATCGGTCCGAAAGAAAATCGAGATATGTTATTTCCGATGTAAAATTGTCTGAACTTTCGATCTATCCAGTCAGAATTTTGAAAAAATACATATTAAAAAAGTTATAATTGTTTATTTAACAAAAAACATGAAATTTCGAAAAAATTTTTGGCTTTAGGTTTGAAATTTATTTCAAACCAAATTTAGGTTTGAAATTGGTTTAGGATTTTAAAGGTTACGCAAATTTTTGCGTCCATGGACCCTAACCTTTAAAATTCACTACAGGGTTTTTCCAAATTCAACATGGCGGCACCCAATATGGCGGCCTAAAGATAAAATTTTTTTGCTTATTCTACACGGAGAAAAAGGGTTAGTTGGGAGAACAAACTTTTAAATGCTTGAGGGTATGTTAGTTGCGACACCTGATAAATTTTTTACTGTAGCTACCTCGCACTGGTTCCGTCGACCATTTTTCATTGGTTGGAGGGAATAGTTATTACCAATCACTTCAATAGTTGAGCCACTCTATAAGAATTTTGGGCACAATCAAAATCGGTGAGTTCATCCAAGATCCAAGTTAAAACGTAGTAGTTACCGCGCATATTGTGAGTAACACGCACAACCAATCATTTGGACGCAGTTACCAATCGGTTGGTTCTGCTTACCTATTGCGAATTGCGAGATTGAATGGACTATATTCACGGCCCGCATCCGTCCATGGCCGCGCGTAAGTGCTGGTGCCCATGACAGGTGACAGTGAAGAACGATAATTTCTTTCATATTTATATGGTAAGTATGAAATAAAAAAAAAAAGTGTATTTTAATTATTTATTATATGAAAGGAGAAATTTTTTTTCTTCAAAATAGATAAATCGTCAAAACACGTTTAAAATAATATTGTACTCATCTTTGAATACGCCTGCCGTGATTAACCTCACTTCCCCGTATTTCGAGACATTTGCAAATATTTTAAATTTCGGTAATTAAATTTTTTTAAATTAAACAATTAAGTTTTCGAGATAATTTAATGCTTCTTAGATTAGTGCTCGCTTAATATTTCTCTGTGGCATGTCTCGCTGCGCTAACAAAAGTGACTTTTTATGTTATGGTACAAACAATATTTCAATCTTTTTTAAACACTGCAGTTCATCGATTTGGATAATGGAATTATTGCATTATTCAGTTTACAGTGGCCGACTCACCTGAAATTAAGAAAATATAACTGTGATAAAATTGCACATATAAAATTTTAAAACTTTGTAAAAAAAAATATTCACAGAACAATAAAAAGTTGTTATAATTGAAATTAATTTGTGGAGCTCATTCATTACTGAAAATATTGTTCAATTATTAACATGGCATAAGGTTCAGATTATACCAACCGAACCAAATGAGCTTCGCACAGTCTCATTTTTTTCACACGAAAACTCATTCCGGTCCTAGTGTAAGAATTTTCATTTGACAGCTAGCGTTGAAGTTACAAAGCAGATTTGGTGAAATGGCACTACATGAAAACGAATTGACTACTTAAGTCAGTATATTTTTTGCGCATGAGCTTTATATGGAATTTCTATACTTAGACCCGAAGGAATGTTCACACGAAAAGAATGAATCTTCGCAATGCCAATTTGGTTTATCGGTGCAATCTGAACCTTACGACAAGCTGAAAAAGGAACACTTATTGCATCGATGGAGTAGTCTACAAAAAAAGTACTTTAATTAGGTAAACGATATTATCTTCGTTTTCTTCGAGAAGGTATTTGTACAATTGCAGCACGTGAAATTTTAGAGCATTGTACAAAAAACCTCTTATAGAACACAAAAATAATTAATGATTTACATAATTAAAGTAATTTTTTTGTAGCCTTGTTCATCGATGCAAATAGTATTCCATTTTCAACTTGTCGTAAGGTTCAGATTGCACCGATAAACCAAATTGGCATTGCAAAGATTGATTCTTTTCGTATGAACATTCCTTCGGGTCTCAGTATAGAAATTCCATATGAAGCTCATGCGCAAAAAATATACTGACTTGAGTAGTCAATTAGTTTTTATGTAGTGCCATTTCACCAAATCTGCCTCGTAACTTCAACGCTAGCCGTCAAATGGAAATTCTTACACTTGGACCGGAATGAGTTTTCTTGTGAAAAAATTAAGACTATGCGAAGCTCATTTGGTTCGTTTGGTATAATCTAAACCTTATGCCATGTTAATAATTGAACAATATTTTCACTAATGAATGAGCTCCACAAATTAATTTCAATTATAACAACTTTTTATTGTTCTGTGATTGTATTGTTGTAGTGAAAATATTGTTCAATTATTAACATGGCATAAGGTTCAGATTATACCAAACGAACCAAATGAGCTTCGCACGGTCTCATTTTTTGCACAAAAAAACTCATTCCGGTCCAAGTGTAAGAATTTCCATTTGACAGCTAGCGTTGAAGTTACAAAGCAGATTTGGTGAAATGGCACTACATGAAAACGAATTGACTACTTAAGTCAGTATATTTTTTGTGCATGAGCTTTATATGGAATTTCTATACTTAGACCCGAAGGAATGTTCATACGAAAAGAATGAATCTTTGCAATGCCAATTTGGTTTATCGGTGCAATCTGAACCTTACGACAAGTTGAAAATAGAATATCATTTGCATCGATGAACTAGGCTACAAAAAAATTACTTTAATTCTGTAAATCATTAATTATTTTTGTGTTCTACAAGAGGTTTTTTGTACAATGCTCTAAAATTTAACGTGATGCAATTGTACAAATACCTTCTCGATGAAAAAAAAGATAATATCGTTTACCTAATTAAAGTACTTTTTTTTGCAGACTACTTCATCGATGCAAATAGTGTTCCTTTTTCAACTTGTCGTAAGGTTCAGATTGCACCGATAAACCAAATTGGCATTGTAAAGTCTCATTCTCTTTATATGAAGATGCCTTCCGGTCTAAGTATAGACATTCTTTATGAAGCTCATGCGTAAAAAATATACTGACTGGAGTAGTCAATTAGTTTTTATGTAGTGCCATTTCACCAAATCTGCTTCGTAACTTCAACGCTAGCTGTCAAATGGAAATTCTTACACTTGGACCGGAATGAGTTTTCGTGTGAAAAAAATGAGACCGTGCGAAGCTCATTTGGTTCGTTTGGTATAAAATCTGAACCTCATGCCATGTTAATAATTGAATAATATTTTCACTAATGAATGAGCTCCACAAATTAATTTCAATTATAACAACTTTTTATTGTTCTGTGAATATTTTTTTTTACAAAGTTTTAAAATTTTATATATGCAATTTTATCACAGTTCTATTTTCTTAATTTCAGGTGGCTTAGCCACTGTAAACTGAATAATGCAATAATTTCATTATCCAAACCGATAAACTACAGTGTTTGAGAAGGATTAAAATGTTGTTTGTGCCGTAACATAAAAAGTTACTTTTGCTAGCGCAGCGATACAAGCTATAGAGGAATACTGAGTGCGCAGTAAGTGAGCATGTGAAAAAGAACATTGTAACATTATTATTGTTAAAACTCAATATTCTTGGTATCTTCAATATGATTTTTTTGTTTTTCAGATTGTTATCTTACTGCATCATAACGTGAAACATCTCGGCAGGATTCTCGAAATGTCAGGACCACTGCGAATCTCATCAAAAACTTGGCTGACGATTATAGTCCGTTACTCTGTGAAGAATTCCGTACTAATACGACTGACGTACCCTGGGTCAATTCGAAGGGGATTCTGTACATAATCGGCACTTGTTTAGTATTGAGGATGTATCGGACGTACCTTCCCAACCAAAAGTGACTTTCGTCGATAATATTGCTTACTTCATGATAAGATAAAAATCGGAAAAAATTCAACCACAATAAAGAAAATAAGAAAATTACTTTTTAATAATAATAATGCCAAAAAGTTATCAATAAATTGTTTAAACAAAAAATTGTTTAACAAATTTTCAGGGAATGTTTTTGCTTATCATGTGAAATGAATTCGTTGATTTTTCTGACTACACGTGAATTTTTTAAAAATTTTCTTATCATTTTGAAATTTCGATTTTCGGAAATTTGTAAAGGTTGTATTTACGAAACTATTCGTTCAATGCCGTGGAAACTTCTTAATTGTAATATACAACGTTTTTACGAAAACAGATCCGAAATTCACGATTTTTCCTTCATTTTTCAAAATTGAAAAATTTTCGAAAACCCAAATTTCAAATTGATAAGAAATTTTTTTTTTAAATCATGTGTAGTCATAAAAATCAATGAATTTATTTCACGTGGCAATAAAAAACTTTCCCTAAAAATTTGTTAAATAATGTTTTGTTTAAACAATTTATTGATAACTTTTTGGCATTATTATTATTCGAAATTAACCTTCTTATCGTCTTTGTTGTGGTTGAATTTTTTTTCGATTTTTGTCTCATCATGAAGTATGCAATATTGTCGACGAAAGACACTTTTGATTAGGAAGGTACGTCCGATACATTCTTAAGTTTCGATTCAAACAAAATCTGCTTTATAGATATTTATAATACTTAAACTGTATATTTAATACTAAATAATAAAGAAAAAATATTGATAATATGTATTTCTGTGTCTCCCTGAACTGTCATTTGTTCGTCAATCGTGACGAACGATACAACTATACTGGTTGGCTACAACATCCAACGCTAACGGCACCGTCGACTATTTCGGAAACGTTGTAGTGGCTAAATGAAGCAAAATATTTCGTATATCGACTATATTTGTTAGCAGCAAGCTTCTAACTCGATTGGTAGCACTGCCTATTTCAATGAAGCTACGTATATACTAGAGAGCAATGCATTAGTTATCTCAAGCACCATCTGTGGTAGTACGAACCAACTCGATTGGTTATATTGCACAACGGCTTTACCGACGCACACATTTACTTAGTAAAAGTAACCAATTTCGATTGGTTATGCCAACCAACCGTCATGGTGGGTAGTCTATAATTCTAGTTGGTCAACATGACTACTGGAAGCCAACCAACGACGATTGGTACGCTTGCACAATAAATTTTTAATTCCAAATACTACCATGCCGATTGGTTGACGGGAACCATTTCTTTGTTCCTCTCCACTACACCTTTTTCTCCGTGTAGTATTTTTGAATAAAACAACTTGTTCATGATGGATGATCGCGAAAATTAATTTGTGGGGGTTTTTTGAGTCGCTGATAATCAATCTGCTATTCATTTTTCAAAATTCAAAATGGCGGATCCAATATGGCTGCCGAAATTTTTCAAAATTGTTCAAATGCTATGAAAATTGGTATACGGAGGTTTTCGGAGTCGCTAATTATAAATCTGCTATTAATTTTTCAAAATTCAAAACGGCGGATCCAATATAACTGCCGAAATTTTTCAAAATTGTTCAAATGTTATGAAAATTGGTATACGGGGGTTTTCGGGGTCGCTAATTATAAATCTGCTATTAATTTTTCAAAATTCAAAATGGCGGATCCAATATGGCTGCCGAAATTTTTCAAAATTGTTCAAATTCCATGAAAAATGGTACTTGGTTTTTTTTGGGTCGTTGATAATGAATTTGCTACTCGTTTTTATCAAATTTGAGATTACAGATTCAAATCCATGACAAAACCGTTCTTATGTTATACAAATTATAATGTAGGAGTTTTTACGATCATTAGTTCTGAATACATCGTTTTTTTGCCGTGAATTCACGTTGCCCAGCCCTGACACGTGGAGGTAAACGACAAAACTAAGGGCCTCTTTTTTTGTGCTTTTAGAACAACAAAAATTTAGAACAAAAAAAAGTTCGGGCACGCACCCGGTATTACGACGAATCACAGTAGTGCATTGGCATCGTGCGATCGACATACGAAATACAAATATCGTCCCATTATATGCCCTGTACTAAGCCAACTATTGTGATTATGCAGAAATCATTTGCACTCGAGTCTCACAACAAAGGTCAGCCCAGCATATAACCAATACTGAGGCAACTGTCGGGTGTCTCACGAAATAATTTGCAGCCAGTACAAACCACAATATTGACCCAGTGTATCTCCTGTACTGAACCAACTGTCGGCTGAGTCCCATATATGTTTACTCGTCAGTACTAGTCATCAGCATTTGCCCAGTACTGGGCAAAACATTTATCTGTACTGAGCCAGTACTACCAAACGAAATTTGGCAGTCGGGTTTGTGCCAATTTTGTGCCATATGGATAGATCCGGCAATGCTCCGGCATTCGTACATGGGAACAGCGTAGAAAATCGTAGAACTTTTCGTAGAAAATCGTAGAGACGTAGAAAATCGTAAAAAATTTCGTAGTTTGGCGTAGAAATTATTTTCACCAGGGTAAGGGAGCCATAACAATTGACAAAATGCCAACAAATGGCGATCGCTTATCGGTTGCCAATACGGAGGCATTACGTTGTCGAATTGCCACAGCTAATGCCGTTTAGAGGCATGAATTAGACAAATTCATAGTATCCGGGTTCAAATCGAAATGATGTCTCAAATGTATCTTATAGGCATCTAAAAATAGTTGACAAGATGACACTTTAATGGCACCATAATGGGACATCCAAAAGATATCTTAGTTGGAAGATTTTTAATTTTTGTACAATTTACTTTGATTACATTTTGTTAGGTTAACTTGATAGAATATTCTATCAAGTTAACATTTGCAGTTTATCAAGTTTACGTTTGCAGTGAATTAAAAAGTTATCTTTTTTATGTCTTTTTTATGTTGGAAATATGCCGTCTACAAGTAATCCCTTATAAGTTATGACGCCGAACTCACGTTCGGCGTAGGTGACAAAACGTTTTGTCACCTACGGCGTCGAGATAAAATTAACACATGCAGTGAATGAAGAATACGTTTTTATCTTTCTATTGTAAAGGGTTTTTATATTATACCCGTAAGTATATGCCTCGTTGTTTTATTATTGAATTTTTAATATTGGTATAATTTACTTTCATTACATTTTGTTAGGTTAACTTGATAGAATATTCTATCAAGTTAACCTAACAAAATGTAATGAAAGTAAATTATACAAATGTAATGAAAGTAAATTATAAAAATATTAAAAATACTTGATAACAAATATTAAAAATACTTGATAGAATATTCTATCAAGTTAACCTAACAAAATGTAATGAAAGTAAATTATACAAATATTAAAAATTCAATAATAAAACAACGAGGCATATACTTACGGGTATAATATAAAAACCCTTTACAATAGAAAGATAAAAACGTATTCTTCATTCACTGCATGTGTTAATTTTATCTCGACGCCGTAGGTGACAAAACGTTTTGTCACCTACGCCGAACGTGAGTTCGGCGTCATAACTTATAAGGGATTACTTGTAGACGGCATTTTTCCAACATAAAAAAGACATAAAAAAGATAACTTTTTAATTCACTGCAAACGGGAGCAGAAATAGCCCCGCCGAATGATATCTCTTGGACAACGTTTACGTGAACATACTGGTTAACATTAAATTGACAACCCTACTAAAAACAGCCCTACAGAAAGATATCATCTGGACAACTTTTGTACAAATACATTAGATGGCAATTAATTGACACCTTTTGAATATCCTAAAATACCCATCACTCAGACTAAATAAATTGATGACGTTTCGACAACTATTTTACTAGTCGTATAGGAAACCTAATAAAGTCACCGTTTAGACAACGGTAAAATAGATGTCGATTAAACGATGTAAACTGGATACCTTTCAGTAAGATCCGAAAGGCAACCTAGAAACGATAACTTATCGTTACCGATTGGACATATATGTGCTACCTGGGGAGTATATGTACTCAGTGCATCTCTGTCTCACTCACTCGCATGTAAAAATCTGCACTGAGTTCCCCAGTGAAAAACGCTATAAGAGTCATCGAGCGAGGGCTTGCGAAGCGCCAAGTGGACAATAAGCGAACTAAAAATTGTAGAGAAACGTACTTTTCGGATTTCGCCGAAAATATAATAGTATCGTACAATTGAACATAAAAAATAAATTTGTTCGACTAGTAAGAAATCCCGTCTGGTCCTCCGCTCCGTGGAAATTTTTTTTTTGAGGCACAATAAATTATCGAAAACTCTAGGCTGCTGTCGTTTGCCCCCACCCTTTTTTGCCAATTGATAAATTCATTTTATTATTAATTTCACACACTTCTGTCACTCTTAACCGGACCAGATGGAGCTGCTTGCCACTTCATTGCACTTCTTAAAAAATAATCTAACTTGTTTCGTTGAAAAACAAAGCGATAATCCGAAAAATACACACGGAGACGTCATAGCCGTGCTCGCGGCTATATGACAGTACATGCTATGTATTTCACAGTTCCGGCTACTAACGCTAGGTTCGCTAGTCACGGTTGTCGGTAAAAGCGGAGAAGCAGCAGTGATGGCGTAAGCGTAAAGTGAGCCTTGAGATAAAATAAGCTTTGAGGGTCAATGGGCGCGATCGGGGCCCTTCATGAAACATGCGCCACCACTGTAACATTTACATCCTACCCTATCGACATCCGTAACTTTTTGCTGAATGCATTGGTTGACATATCTGCCGCAAGCGGCGCTAACTTCGACATGCAGTTTTTTCAAATTTTTCCGCGAGAGACGCTACTCTCGATTCTGAGTTGGTCACATGTGCTCGATGACTCATAGGGCCGGTTTCTTCACCTCAGGGGCCCAATTCTCGAGTTCGTTCGAAGTGTTTCGAACGTTCGAAAACTTCGAGCGACAGTTTCGATCGAAGCGACAAATAGGGATTCTCGAGTTCGTTCGAAGTTGTCTTCGAACTAGAGTTCACTCGAAAGCAGTAATAGCGCTTTCCACTGGTGCACCGAGTGCGCACCGACTCAAGTTTTTCGGATGAGAGTAAGTGAGACAGATATGTACTCAGTGCATCTCTGTCTCACTCACTCGCATGTAAAAATATGCACTGAATTCCCCAGTGGAAAACGCTGTAAGCGACGTTGCCGTACTTTCTACTGGAAGTTTTGACCAATCCTCGTTCAATTACAGTGGAAAGATGAAAAAGCGGTTACTTTCGTATTTTTGAAATACTTACATTTCACATGATCTTTGGTAACATATATGTAATGATGAGTTTACCCTCATTATTTACATGTAATTCTATCAGAACATATCCAAAATTGATGACTTTATCAGCTGTTTTTATATTCCTCCTGTACATCCTTATCAAATTCTGAATACAACATGTATTGAAGGCGGAAAAAAATACATTCGGCAATTGTTTGGAAAATGTACTAAAAATTTCTGGAACTTCACACGCACTATTGCAAGAAGACTTGCACTATTGTCAGACCCTTTCGGTAGTAACATACACGGTATTGTTGTAGTTTCTCGAATGATTTTTAAGTAATATTAACTTTTAGCAATAATAATAATCGCTCTTGTGCTTTTTACTTCTGCAACGTGTGTTGTACCGTGTGCTCATGTGTATCGAATTATATCATTTTCGACTTTGCCATATCGTTTGCAAAATTTTCATCAGTGCGCGCGTATTTTTGCAATAATCGTTTTTTAATCTCAATGGAAGTGCCAAAAATAATGAACACTTCGTATGCCACGTTGAAAACAGCAAGGTTAGTAAGAAATTTTGCATTGATATTACTTGAAAATATAAAATATTGTAACTTTTCAAAAGTGAAATTTCCTAACCTCGATATGCCAATGTACATCTTTTTTTCGTGTGAAAATCATTTTGGATCTGTTTCGTATAATTCTTGCCAAAGAAATTATTGTATCGCTTGTTATAACGTATAAGTATTACGAAGCAAACTTGTCCCTCTACTTGCTTCTTTGAGGTATAAACATCTAATCGTGCATGCATACTCATTATTAAGTATATTTTGTGAAAAGTATTTTGGTCTTTGACAGGATTTGGATTTTGATACGTTTCGAATATACCAGTGGTAGAAGTACAAAGAATCGCATCCATTCATAGCGACAGGATCTGAACTACGCTTTAAATATGGCCTGCAACATCTAACATAGCGAGCTCGTTAGCTGAATTTTTTTTTTTTTTACAACAAAGCTACAACATCCTTTTCTCATAACGACAACAACCGTATGCAAGGTTAGTAGTAAAAATATACCGCTTCGTGAACAAATAGCAATGGACAAACTTTTGGCTCAAGGTTGAAACTGAGAGGCACGCTCCTCCAAGTATTCTGACGAGGTGTGTCTACAATGAAAAGAGAGAGATCCGCTATACGCTATGCGTTGGTTCATCTAAAAAAGTAGCGCAACGATAAAGTAGCGAATAGTAGTTATGCTACTTTGCGCTACTTGATCGCCATGCTATACGCTATGTGCCATACGCTACTTCAGTTTCCTCAGGAGAGATGCACTACGCACTACGCTATACGCTAGTTCATCAATACGCCATACGCTAGTTTTCTCCACAGAATCTGTAGACTCAATGGAGGACTAGGATTTCTTTACTTTTTATTTTGCAAAACCTTTTTCTCTGTAGAGACTTCTACGGAGAATATGGATTTTTTAAAATTATTTTGTATAATTTTTTCCTGCATAAGGTCTTCAGACTCTACTGAGGACTAGGATTTTTTTATATCATTCTGAAAAAATTTCATCTCCACAGCGTGTTGCCAAAAAAATTATTACAAATAATGAAAAAAACCCAATTCTTCGCAGGAGTCTGAAGACATTACGAAAAAAAGATGATTCAATAAATTTTTTTTAAAATCTAGTTCTCCGTAAAGTTTGAAAACTGTACGGAAAACTGCGGCTTTAAAAAAAATTATTTTGCAAACTTATTTCTCCATACAATCTTCAAAATATACGGAGAACGGATTTTCTTTTTATTATTTGAATAATTATTTCTGCGTAGAGTCTTGAGACTCTATGGATAACTGGGATTTTTTTATTTACTTCATTGCATAATTTTTTTCTGTGGAAAGTTTTGAGACCCTACGGATAAGTGGGATTATTTTTTAAATTATTTTCAAATAATGTTTTCCTTCGTACAATCTTTCGACTCAACAGAGATCTGGGTATTTTCTCCATACAGTTTTGAAGCTGTGTTTTTTTCTCCAAGCCACAACCGAAGGATTCCGCGTCGATGAACACTGATCCTGAAAGGCTATTGCGTGAAGCGCTACCAACGAGTTCCCCGTTTTCGGAGAACAACGAAGTTAACGAACTTCAGCTGTGCGATGAGCGTGCGAATAGTGACGAAACCAACAACAGTACCGGTACAAGGAGGATTGAAGCACCCAGTGCTACCGAAAACGATTGAAAAAAATATCCGTTTCCCATTATTTAGAATTGTTTTTAAATACACAATGTCAAAAAAGTTCGCAAATAATTTTTAAAAAAATCGTGCCACTGTAGCTCACCGTAAATAAAATTTTGTTAAATGTACCGAATTGTTGAAAACTTTCGGGATTTGCCAAAATATTATTTTTCTTTTTAAACTTTTCGAAACTAAAAAACAAATCTAAAGGTTAAATCTAATTAATCTAAAGTTAGTTAATCTTAAGTAATTAAGGTTAGTTTAATCTAAAGATTAAAATTAGAAAAAATTGGGAATAAATCTTCCAGCATTATTACAATTGTATGTATAGAAAATATAGTGAACAAATTCTAAAGGTGCTTGGGTACGAAAATATTGTAAATTAATAACCCAATTTTGAATTTTATTTTTAAAACGATTGTTTGTATAATTTCTTTTGATAATTGTAATGAAAAAAAAATTGTAAAAGTGTTTGGGTTCGAAAATATTGTAAATTAACAACCCAACTTTAAATGTAATTTAAAAAAAATTATTTGCATTTTTTTTTCGATAATTGAAATAACAAAAATTGTATAGATGCTTGATGGGTCTTCGTATAAATCATCATTATTTTTTGGTGCACTAACTCTCGTTCGTTTGAAATCGATTCTTCATATACATGCACCCGCGCCGCACTTAACCTCAAACTACCTGAAACCTCGAAATATTTATCTCTCAATCGAAGAGTTCGCATTCGAACTTGTATTTCGAAGGCTCCAAGACCATTCGAAGCATCTCCTTCGAAATGTTCGAACGTAAACTTCGATTGAAATTTCGAGAATACCAAATCTAGGGTTTCATTCGAACGCGTAGGGAATTTTAGGGAGTTCGAACGAAATGGACTTCGAACGAAACTCGAGAATTGGGCCCCTGGTTATGTTCCGGTTAGAGCACTGAACTCTACTAATACTGGAACGTGCGCTGACGCTGGTAGACCGTATCGAGAGAGATAGCCACGAACGACGCTTGTTGGTATCCTGGTCTCTGTCTGTACAGTACAGTCAAAAAGTTTATTCCTTGATTTCAGATCTTGCTTATATCGGAGCGTCACCGAGGTATACATATCTACTTCCAATTATTAATCGTCAAGTCTTGAATTCCTCGTGCGTCATTATAGTTATATTCAGAGAAAAAAAAGAGCATTGCTTCTCAGTTTGCAGTACACTCGCGATAGAGTAATAGAATTCAGTGGAATAAACTTTTTGAAGCGCCTATACAACACCTTCAAGTGCGCGTGCGTCACACGATTAGACAGAGAGAAAGATAGTTTGCGAGCTATCTCTCTCGATACGCTCCTTCTCTATGTGCAGTATAGCCAGCGCACGTTCCAGTATTATTAGAGTTCAGTGGGTTAGAGCTATCCACCAGATATCCTATGCTTTTAGCATGGGTTATCTGGTGTATAACTCTAACCGGAACATAACCAGAGCTGAAGAAACCGGGCATTAATCGCACAATCACGAACAAACGACGAACGAACGTAAAAAAGTTCGAACCCTCTGTCGGCGAATCCCTACATTCGTCACACTCAGAGTAGCACAGCGCGAGCGCAGTTCACGACGTTCACGTACTTCACGTTCGAAATTCGTAACGTCAACATCACGCTCTTGAATTGTGAAGATACATCAACATCAACGGTTATTCTTTTCACCATTCAACATGGCGATCTGTGAGTACGAACACCTTTTTTTTTTGGAGTACACGTTCTATCCTTGTGCCAGCGGACATGTCCAATTCCGCGTTAAGGCGGGCAACGATACCCGTGTAGCGCTAACCACCGGTCCCCGTGAAGGGGAACAATTTATGTACGAGGTAAGACCAGTTTTTCTCGTAATTTCTTCTTTCCTTTTTTTTTCAAAATCAGTCTCATACACAGGATATCGAATGACCATCAATTAACGACGACTGTCTTTTTAAGGAAGTTTAAGGATGTATGAGCACAAGGTGACGGGGAATAAGCGAAAACGTGGGCACGGGTGAGCGAGGGGCACTCATGAAACAAGAGAGAGTCGGACCGCTCATTATCCGACCCACGCGAAAAATTTCCTTAAAATCAATAATTGTATGTCAAAAGGTTCGTCAACCCCCATTTTTTATGGAACGTATGTAATCGTGATAGTTTTCTCAACATTTAACAGTTTTAATATTGATCGTATCTGATCGTGAAAGATACGAATTTCTGTTTCAAAGTTGCGTCAGCCCAGAACTCGTATATGGCGTGGGATAAGTATCTTGATTTCACGAATTAATTACTCGCGTAAAGAGTCGTTGACCCACTTTGAAATTTTGCAGGTTTTATCCTATAAACTTCTGCTACACCATATAAAAAATTCAGATTTTTATATGATCGTGAAGCTAGTGCTCATACATCGTCCTTAACGTATACAAAATAGTCTGAAAGCAAGCGCGGCAGCTTTCCGATTTGCCAGGTGTGGAGCTGATGTGCATGAAGAAGTAGGAGACTTTTTTTTATGATCTGTATTTTGTTATGGCAAACGTGCTGCTGCGTACATTATTGCTCTTGATGAATTCATCGGCGATGGCGTCATGATTGAGCACATTAGTAACATCCCTAGCGGATTGGAAGACCGAAAAAAAACCGAAAATCGGTCACGGTCATTTTCTGCCCTTTTTTAACCGAAAAAGTTGACCGAACACCATTTTTTTGAGGTTAGTCACTTGACCGATTTTTTTCGGTCTTTGGTCACTGAAAAAAAAAATTGCACGGCGCCTGAAGAGTGAGGGGGGGGGGGGATTCGGTCACTCACCGTAGTAGTGACTCTGCTTCTCTGGTAGTAGTGACGGTAGTGACCGAAGACGAACCGAAGTGCAAGGGTTTCGCGAGGCAGCGGGTGAGGGGGAGGCTCCTTGAACGCTCTTGAAAGTTGAATAAATAAAACTCGTAGAGAAGAACATGGGTAATTTAGAAAAAATTTTTAAATATATTTGCAAATACTTTAGAAAATCAATAATTCTTCATAACCGCCATTTATAAAATATTTTTTAAACATATTAATAAAATATATTTTTTAATTGTTTTAAAAATATTACTGTGAAAATATCTTGTCAAAGTTTATTCGCAGTATAACGTTACATTGTATTGCGCACTCATTATTTATTAGTCCGATATCTTCTGTTTCCTCCGCTTTATCTTCATAATTGTCATCGTAAACCTTTCGGACTAATTGTTTACTACCTGCAAAACAATAATATTGTGTTGTTCATCATTTTATATTGTAAATGAACTGTTCGTAATTTACATATATTGTCTTACTGAGTGTAAGGTCTGCTTTCTGAAGCGCTTGCAACAAGTTTTTTAACGTTTTGGCTGCACCCGTAGTTTGAGCCTGGCACATGTATACTAGGATGAGCTTCTCTTCGTCAAACCTACAGATTGTAATTATGGATTAGTTTCATCAACATGCATTCGATTCTTTCTGTGATTCATATACAGTCCGACCTCCGAATAAGAAACCCGGCAATAAGAAACCTTCCTCAGTTTCGCGCTCAAGCACTTCCCCCACTGCGACTCGAGCTCCCAGCTCGAGAATTTTGTGCGCGAACCTCTGGTGAAGAAACCAGCCTGAGAGAGATTATTCGGGCAAAATAGAGTCAACATTGTAGTGTAATTTAATGTGTGCGTGCGTGCGTGAGTGTGTGTGTGTGTGTGTGTGTGTGTGTGTGTGTGTGTGTGTGCGTTTTTGCATGGGCGATGTAAACAAATTGGAACTCTTTCGAGAGTTTCTTATCGAGAGGATCGCATGGGGAAAAGAGTGAGAGAGAGAGACAGAGGTAGTGAGTGCGGAGCGCGCGCCTGGTGGGGGTATCCGAATTCTAGGAAAAACTCTTCCCCTTGGAGGCTTTTGGTTTCTTATTGGGAGGTCGGACAGTACGTTACCGGTAGAGATTTTCACTGCTATTCGCATTGGTATTGTCATCGATTGGCACACAAAACTTTTTTGTGTAATATTGTATGTACTGTTGGTTACAGGCCCATATCAAGTTCTTTTTAATTTGTGCCTGTGTGAAACCAATCTCTGTACGCTCGTTCTCTCTCGTCCACTTATGCATGTAAATAACGTTTTTAATGTCATTCGTCCAATCGCACAAACGTACATACCCTGCAAGTTCATACAAATACATTGTTATATCATCTGTAATATACTTCATGTCATCGATAAGAACATTGATAAACCGGCGGATTTCCTTCATTTACCATCGATGTATATGACGCAGTCTTCGGTACAAATTTTGTCGAACATAGTATCGTCGCAGTCCCATAACGTCAACAACTTTCTTCTGTCATATAGATCCTCCTTCTTTATGAAGTCTTCGTTGTCCTCTCCTTTGTACGCGGATGGTTCGAGGTAGTTTACTGTCATCTTTCCGGTTGTTTTTACGGACTTGGTACCGGTCTTGGCGTATTTTTTTTTTTCGTTTTCGACGATGCTCGGGTAAGATGAAGTTTGTTTATTTTTGTCGATTCTCCTTCCTTTCGTCGGAGTTGGTTTTCAAATCGGTACTTGGTCTTTTTTCCCTTTTCTTTCAGAGCGTCCGGCTTGTCCTTCTTCTGTTCTTAGCGTCGTTGCACGATATCTTTCACTTTTCAATTTAATGGGCAACCACTCACGTACTTTGTTTATGGTTAGTCGTTTTGTTGGTTCAAGTCGATGGCATTTCTGAAGTTTTCAGCATGCAACTGTAACATAAACATGGCGTTGTTATTTTTTGTTGCAATGTAAGTTTTAGCCCATTTTGAAATATAGTCTACTACGCTCCAATTTTAATGGTTCTTTAGTTCATTATTTGAAAGCACTTACCGTATAATCCTTCTATCTCTCTGTCGCTCACAACCCGATATCCATCATGCCCTGACGTTCGTTTTACTACGAGTTTTAATCGTTCATTCTGGGACCATAACGCTCCTGTCAACGAATTCAATCTTTTCTGCATCGTCTGGGCTTCCGCAGCTAATGCGCACTGGCGTGCGTTGAATTTCGGACCGTCCGGTGTAAAGGTTATCTGTAAAAAGATTATTTAAAATTTTATCTTTGCATCACTGCTTGCGCTGCATTGACTGATTTCTTTAGCAATGACTCACCATGCCGCACAGTGGTTCCAAATCCCGAATTGCTGGCCAAAAACCGAAAAATGAAGTTTATATTCAAGGAATTCTACCTGTGGGGTCAGGTAGAGGGGTATTTCGGGGAACCCTTCCAAGGGTCGGTAGGTTGCAGGTGTTGCATTTAGCCGTTGGGATCTCATTCGTAACGGAGCGCTCGTACAGGTATAGTCGGTCGTGCGCTACGCTAGAAAAATATCGTTGTATTCGAAGTGATATATCTTGAAGTAAAATTTAGTTATTTTAATTCTGCAAAATGGAGTCTCTTCCTGGATGTAAGTACACTTATTATATCATTGCGATTTCTTATATTAATCAGACACCGAGCAACAAAAATTGTGAACATCTACCGTAAATTCTCATGCTCGCTGCGGAAAAAAGTTATGTTCACATTGAGTAAAAGTTAATAATTCTAAATAATTCTAATTCTGGTGAAGTGCCACGTTATTGTATACACTTTTAAGTAATACCTCACCAAAAAATTAGGTGCACCAAGTTGCCCCTCTGGAAATGGTGAATTTTTTAATAAATGGACGCGGGAATTCAGGCACGGCGCGTGCTGGCGCGGCATGTATACTATACTGTGCGAAGTGCACCACAGTAGGGTGCGAATTTGAGTGATTTGTTTCTCATAAATATAATTATTATTGTACCGGATTCGACTATCATTTTCATTAACAAATCATTACTGATTCTTAAAAATGTTCTATTATTGTCTAACTTTTGAATTGATTTTCCAGGCTCTCGTGATAGCAGTGAGGCGGTCAATTTCACGCGAAAGGAGTTGTTTGATTTATTCGCTGATCATTTGAATGATAATGCGAATGACGTGTATAAAATCTTGGAGGTCGAGTTGTCTAAAAAATTCCATTGCTCATACACATCTGCGGATGAAAAACAAACAATTCGCAAGTTATTATATGATATGAAAGACAAATGGCAAACAGCTAGAAGAATGAAGGCGAGGTTTATGGAGAAAAATACGGATTGGCTAAGCAGAATCGTCACCTTTGTAAATAATACGGAAATTTCGAAGAAATACAAAGATTCAGATGCACTTCGTGGGCCTGGTCGACATTCGCAGAGCTTCGAGGACTCCAGTGAGCGATCGAAACGGAGAAAAATTCGTGAGCAGTCCAGTGCCGAAGAGCTTGCATTTGCCACCCACCTGAGTCTTCGAGCTGCAGGAAAATTGGATGCAGCAAAAGTGGTAAAAGAGGTTGCTCTGGGCAGTCTTACAAAAGCGTCCAAATACAAGGAAGCCTTACGCACTGTTACGGACATTACGACCAATCGTTATTCCGCTGATGCTGCTTTATCTCTCATAATTGAATACCGCATGTCTAAACATGTATATCAGGGAATACGGTCTGGAGCACTGGAACTAAATTCGAAGATATACCCATCGTACAAATCTGTGTTGGAGGCGAAGAAAAAATGTTATCCACCCAAAGATGACATCACGATTACTGAGGGTAAAGCTGCGGTCAAACTTCAAGCACTGTTAGATCATGCAGCGAGTCGCATATTAGCAGTGCGAAGTGAAGTTTTGCATCTCCTCCCATCCAGCGAAATTTATAAATTGGATTTTGTCTGAAAATGGGGATGCGACGGAACATCTGGGCAAAGTACATTCAAACAAAAATTTGATAATGACGACGGAGATAAAAAAGACGCAACTATTTTCTTCACTTCCCTCGTGCCACTGCAGCTCGTGTTTGTTGACGGGGGTGATAACGAAGCAATAACCGTGTGGAAAAATCCGCGACCCTCCTCCCCTCGATTCTGTAGGCCAATAAAAATCGAGTTTTTGAAAGAGACTGCAGAAGGCACCCGAAATGAAGTTCAAAACATCAAGGAACAAGAAGAGCAGCTTCAACTTTTTCATACGATTGTGAACGGAAAAGAAGTCATTGTATCCTACAAATTGGGCTTAACAATGGTTGATGGAAAAGTCTGCAATTCACTAACATCTACTGCATCAAGTCAACGATGTTATCTTTGCGGTGCTACATCCAAAGAATTCAACGACATCGACAACATTTTGGAGAGGAAAATAAATTAAGATCATTTACAATATGGGATGTCACCACTGCACGCGTGGATTCGTCTTTTCGAGTGCCTTATACATATTTCATACAGATTAGAAATTAAAAAATGGCAGGCCGATAAAAAAAGCATCGAAAGTCGGAAAAAGACCATCCAAAAAGGTTTCCGTGAACGATTGGGACTTTTGATTGATCAACCAAAACAAGGATATGGTAGCACGAATGACGGTAATACTGCTCGTCGTTTCTTTAAAAATTCCGATGTTTCCGCATCTCTAACGGGAATAGATGAGGATCTAATCAAAAGATTCCACGTGATCTTGCAAATAATATCGTGCGGGTTTGAAATAAATGTTGATGAATTTGAAAAATACGCTGTAGAAACAACCCGTAGATACGTGCTACTATATCCTTGGTATTACATGCCGACTACAGTGCACAAACTTTTAATTCACGACGCAAAAATAATAGGGGTTTCCATGTTGCCGATAGGACAGATGTCCGAGGATGCCCAGGAATCTTGCAATAAATATATAAAATCATTTAGACTAGACTTTGCTAGAAAATTTAGCAGGAAACAAAATATGGAGGATGTTTTTGCGCGGCTTTTGGTTGCATCTGACCCTGTTATCTCAAGTTTGCGTAAACTACCAGCTAAGTCAAGCAAATCATTATCGCGTGAAGCCATGGCTTTGTTGGAATCGCCAACTGCAAACAAACCAAGAGTAGTTGCAATGTCTGACTGCAGCGACTCTAGCGATAATAATGATAGCGATTCGGATGACAATTGGAGCCTTTAAGATTAAGTGCCTTTTATCATATTAGATATATATATATTATCATATTAGATATATATATATTATCATATTAGATATATATATATTATCATATTAGATATATATATATATAATTTAAAAAAATAATTGTAGTTAAGTTAATGTGCTAAATAATTGTAGCTAAGTTAATGTGTATACTCTCTTCGATAGGTGTAATAAATTCGTTCTGAGGAGGGCCCGCACTCGGGTCGAAACGTTAACGTAACTGATGCTTCGTCTTTGACCTTCATATCCAATAATCCACATCATTCATTAAGTGCCTTTACATCATTTTATTATATGAATGTAATATTTAATGTAATTTCTTAATAAATAAGTATTTGTATTCAAATTCGTATTTACATACTTTCACAATCTACTATATCCTACGCATGTACGTAATAATAAATTATTTCTATTCAAAACCCCCTGGTACCAAATTCCATAAAGATTAATTCAAGTTTGAATAAAATAATCCGCCATTTTTGGGCCGCCATTTTGTTTTTTGGAAATTTGACTTCAGATTCGTGTTCAGCGACCTCAAAAACCCCCTAGTACCAAATTCCATGAAGATTGATTCAAGTTTGAATAAAATTATCCACCATTTTTGGGCCGCCATTTTGTTTTTTGGGAATTTGGCTTCAGATTTGTGTTCAGCGACCTCAAAAACCCCCGAGTAATAAATCTGATAGCGATTCGATGATACCTTCTATTTTTGGCCAGCAATTCGGGATTTGGAACCACTGTGCGGCGTTCGAATGGTTCCCCCACTCTCCACTCAGTTCTGATGTAAACAACGAGTGGGAATCCATTCGTCACTCGGTCGCGAAATAAATACAGAATGAAAAACCACTCGTCACTCGAACGCGAAACGAATGGCGAGTGGAAATTCATTCGTCACTCGTACCAGAAATAAATGACGAGTGGAAAAGCATTTTGTGTTTTAATGATGTATTTAAATACTTTTTCATTCGATGTTGCCCATCCCTGCTCATGGAATCCCAAAGAGGAAAAGGAAAAACTGCTCGAAAAATATGCAAGAAAGAAAGGTTTTGAGGCTCCAAAGCTCAATCAAGAAATTTTAGCAGTATTGAATGAACCCTGGCAAAGGAGAGACGGCTTTTTGACAGAGTGACAGCGACTAGCTGGGTCAACTCTCATGTCACTGGGACAATGGCAATATCGTCTCTGTTAGACGAGGACGAGAGTATTGATAAATTAAAATTTTTGGAATACTTGAATGACGCAGCCAAATTGGTTACAGAAATTCATTTCAAACAAAATGAATCGAGAAAAGCTTTTATTCTACCAGGAGTGAGTAAACAGGTGAAGGAGCTATTGGACAAGACCAAGCCGGACTCCTTTCTGTTTGGCAAAGACTTAAGCGAAAAAATCAAGGAATTCAAAGCCTTAGAAAAGATTGGATCAAGGAATACATATGCCCAGAGAGGCGGAAATCGCAGTCAAGGACATTAAAGAAATTTAAACTTCAGGGACCCGCAGGCCAGAAGACCTTTCCAGAGCCACGCGGGCAATTTTCAGTCAAACAATCAGGGCCGACCAAGATTGTCATTCAGAGGCAGACAACAACCCTTCAATCCACGGGGACAGAACTTCAGATCCAAACCGAGGAGAGGAAAATAGATAAAAAAGTAGGTAGATTAGCAGGACGATTAAAAATATTCAAAGAAAACTGGAGAGCGATAACAGATGATAAATTTATTTTAAGTTGTGTTGACGGGTACAGAATATTTTTCAAATCTAAGGTCTATCAAAAGATAAAGCCTCGAGTGGTTATACCAAATAGTCAATCCGAGAATTATCGGCAAGCGAGTAAAAATTTATTGAAGAAAGGGGCAATCGAGAAATGCAATGAGAGCGAGGACCAGTCTATCTCATCGTATTTTTTGGTACCGAAAGCAGACGGTACTTATAGGTTCATATTAAATTTAAAGAAGCTGAATAAATTTATCGAGACAAAACACTTTAAAATGGAAGATATTCGAACGGCAGCAAGATTAATATTCCCAGGAAGTTTTATGGCAAAGATTGACTTACAAGACGCATATTATTTGATCCCAGTTAATAAAGAGAGTAGAAGATTTTTGACATTTGCATTCATGGGTTATCAATATCAGTGCACATGTTTGCCTTTCGGCTTGGCAACAGCACCACGTGTTTTTACAAAGATTGTAAAACCAGTGGTCCGGTACTTGAGATTCAGGGGCTTCGCATCGGTAATTTACCTAGATGATTTATTATGCGTAGAGGATAGTAGGAAATAATGTGAAAGAAATGTGTACGAATCACGAAAATTATTAGAATTCTTGGCCTTTTTAATCAATGAAAGAAAAAACGAACTACCCAGATAGAACACTGACGTCTAATATACGTATATACGACGTCGCCATCGACGTCTGTAAGACGTATTTAGTACATATACTGAAGAGCTAAATGTCCGGCTAATATCTGTATATTTGACGTATATAAGACGTCGAAAATACATCAAATCTACCCTCACACCACAATAATATTTTTAAAAAATATAAATAAAAACGAAAAACATTACTGGCGGTTCCATACGCATTTTGTCGTTGTCATAGGTCATAGAAGAGTTACACTGAAAAAAATAAAATAAAAATTTGGTAATTCATATCATGTATTTGACACGCCAGGGAACACTTGATCAGTTGTATGTTAGGAGCTACTCAAGGGATGGTGGTGGTCACGTCTTCAACCCTTATTTAGTATAACCATGTCAGTTTTTGAAGAAATTACAAAATTGAATGTGGCGAATCCAATATGGTGGATCCAAAATTCTAAAAATTCCATAACTTGTCTGATTCACTCTAACTATTATTAACTCTAACTTTAATGTAAATAAAGTGTTATGAAATATATTTTTAATGTAATAATTTATCCATCCACTTATATATATCCCATATAGATCACTGACGTCTAATATACATATATTACAAACATACAAGTATATGATATGTATACGTGATATACGTATATTTTACGTATATTATACAATAAGCATTTGACATCAAATTATATACATATATTATATGTATAAGGAACATCTACTTGACGATAGAAATGACGCCAACTGCATTGCTGTCAAAATTACGTATTATATTCGTATATTGGACGTGTGTTTTTCAACGATATCTCCGTGGAATTTTATACATCTCATATACGTATAATATTCGTTCATTATCTTTGGGTTGTAATTCCCGGATCTGAAGCTATAATTATATATAAATATATATAAATATTCAATGTACGTATGTACATTAAATATATATATATATATATGCTTCACATCCGGGAATTACAACCGAAAGATAATGAACGAATATTATACGTATATGAGATGTATAAAATTCCACGGAGATATTGTTGAAAAACACACGTCCAATATACGTATATAATACGTGATTTTGACAGCAATGCAATTGGCTTCGTTTCTATCACCAAGTAGATGTTTCTTATACATATAATGTATGTATATAATTTGATGTCAAATGCTTATTGTGTAATATTGTAACGTCCTGGGTCGAAATACCCACCTAAATTTGAAAATTTTCATATACGTTCTTTTAATACTTAAATTACAAGAAAACATGAACGACCAGAGGTGATCCCCATTGCCGGAGTTCACCGCCTAACGCACAAAAACTTTAATCTTTTACGAACGAGGCTCGTCACGGGGGAAGGCGCGTGAGTGACGAACCGGCGTATGTCGCACGTTATCACCAAGCTCCCGCAGATGCGGGAAGTTAGTGAAAATCAACGCCTTGCTGGCTCGCGCACGATAGCCGCGCTTATCGCCTAGGGACGAGCCTCAACATAAACAACAAGCTTCTTCGTGAGTATCGATATCCCTGCACTGGCAGTAGTCAGAAATCAGTCTGGACAATGTCGATTACACGAAGCTGACATGAAAATCGCCAGCCATAATAACTGGAAATCCGTCTGGCGATTGTCGTCAGCAGGATGTCGAGGTGTGAGAGAAACTCTTCCCTCACGCGCCGACATCTCCCACCTTATGCGACAATAGAATAAGGGCCTATATAATGACCAGCAAGAAGTCCGTCAGTCAGTCTATAAGTCAGTCAGTGAGGAGTAGAGAGTAATCAACAGTTAAGAGTCAGAGTACTCAGTCAGTCGAACAGGTTAACGAAGAACCATCGGAAAAACCGGCGGGTCTACCTCGGGGACCCGACCGCGTGTAAAGCAGCTTAAAACTTAAAAATTGTAAAAATTGTGAAAACTTCTTGTCCGATTTCCCCAACGGGGTTGGTCAAGGACTATTTTAATAAACGCCGAAATTTACTTGTTGAAATTAAAAAGTGATTCGACAAGCTCATTTAAATAACCCGCTACGCCTACATCCGCTCATCCAACGAGGATAGATTCGGCCGGTAAATACGGGAAGGTAATTGATAAAACGTACGAACATACTTCAAGTTGTTCAGTTTCGATTGGGACACCCACCAAAACTCACGTGTTCCCAACGCCTCTTCCCAACTACAGTTCTGTGCGCCAGACGCACGTTCTCTAGTAGTTTCCTCTCATACTCTTTAACTACAGTGCTGTGCGCTAGATGCACGCGCTTACGTAGTTACTTTTCTACCTCTCTCTCTGACTACAGCATAGTGCGCTAGATGCACATGCTCAGGTAGTTACTTTTCTACCTCTCTCTCTGACTACAGCATAGTGCGCTAGATGCACATGCTCAGGTAGTTACTTTTCTACCTCTCTCTCTGACTACAGCATAGTGCGCTAGATGCACATGCTCAGGTAGTTACTTTTCTACCTCTCTCTCTGACTACAGCATAGTGCGCTAGATGCACATGCTCAGGTAGTTACTTTTCTAACTCTCTCTAACTACAGCATAGTGCGCTAGATGCACATGCTCACGTAGTTACTTTTCTAACTCTCTCTCTAACTACAGCACTGTGCGCTAGATGCACGTGCCTGAGTAGTTACTTTTCTCACTCTCTCTAACTACAGCATAGTGCGCTAGATGCACATGCTCACGTAGTTACTTATTCCTCTCTCCGGGTACAGCCCTGTGCGCCAGACGCACGCTCTGTACTCTAACCAGCCAACCACAACTCCGTGCGCTAGACGTACGCACTGTGGTGGAGGTTTCAACCCTATCGTGTGGGAGTCCCACCCGAAAATAGGACACACTCGAAGGATAACTTTTTCATTCAGACTTTTACGAGCAAACGCCGAAGCGGTAAATACGAAAATAATAACGACTCGCTCCAGGGAAGAATTGTTTAATGTACGAGCACAGCAACAACAATTCGAGCGACACCTCAACCGACAACGTCGTCTTCATCAACTAAACACCCGCTACGCCCAAACAAAAATCACCTAACAAAAACCATGGTAAAACACCACGTTTTACCAAAGGAAGCAAGAAAAATCTACGTTTCACGTAAGTAGCGTCACACGATCACCGCACTCTTGCCTCTATCCCCGACCGGCGCATTCCGGTCCCAACAAGAGGCACCCTTATTTCTATATATACCCTATCGTTCTCACCCAGGACGTAACAATATACGTAAAATATACGTGTATAAAATTCTTTCACTACATCAGTTAAATAGCACCACAATATACACTCAATATATATATAATATACGTATAATATAAGTCTATCATAGACGTATACATATCATATACATATATACCTAAAATATACGTATATTAGACGTCAGTGGTCTATATGGGTGGTACCAAGGACGAGGTGCCGTTTTTTTAGGGTTTATTATAGATTCAGAAAGATTTTCATTAGAGTTACCAGAGGAAAGAAAAAGTAGACTGTATACACTGTAAAAAATGTGGTGTTAAATTCAACACTAATTCAACACCGCTCACGAATTCTATAGTGGTCCACCCCGCTCTGTGTGACCTGTTGGTGTTGATTGTCCGGTGTTAAGTATTGATAGTTGACACCAGACTGCGGTTCATCCGATTTGACACCAGGACGGATTCTACAGTGGATTCTAACACTTTACAGTGTGTTATAATAACACACTTTAAGTTCGTTATTTTTGTACGCATTTATCGTGTCAATGAAGCCAAATGAAAAACGCGGGTCAAATTGGCATAATAAATATTTTTTATTATTTATCAATTAGCAATTAGGAATGATCGATGAATGAATTGAAAACAGTTGTTCCATTATTTTTGAAAATCCTGTAAAAAAAAAAAAAAAAATAAGTCGTTGACCGGGATTTGAACCCACTATCTTCCAATCGACGAATTCAGCACTTTCGACCCTTAAATAACCATTTTTTAAAAAAATTAAAAATTTGGAAATTATTTTTTTTCACGAGTGTTTCCGGCTTCGAAGCGCGGACGTTTTTCCGTCGAAATTAATTTTGAGCCTACCTGAGATTTTACCTGAGACCTACCTAACGACCTACCTAACGACCGACACTCTACCACTACGCTATTGATTCCTTATGAGTTTCTTGTATTTAAATGATATTAGTATACGAGTTCTCATACACCATTCGGTGTATCCTATGACTCCAAACGAATTTATGTATGATTATTTTGGGCGATTAAATTTCACACATTAAGTCGTGTATTTCAGTATATGCGCAACACCGTCATGTGTGAAAAATTACCACCGAACAAGTGCAACGCAAATTCGTTTCTAGCTAACACCGCCACTCGGGAGATATTCGCTCAGAACGGCGTTAACATGCCGTTAATAAATATTCCGGGTTCATTCTTTAAGTCTGTATATCTCCAAAGTTGTTTGCCGAAATGAATTATAATTTTAATTGAAATAGCACTCAGTCGGTGAGTTCAACTGCGCCTTCGAAGCATATATTTACACCGGATTTAACTAATCACGACATTAGAGTGGTGTCGTATCAGAAGATAAACGGTGTACTTTCATGACAAAATTGTGCGCGATGTGGTGAAACACTGGGTTTAGTGTTAAATTTTGATGAAAAATCGCTTCACACCGATATACAGTGTACGAGGTCAACCATGATATCAGAACGGTGCTGCCGATAACATCACAGATTTTAACCACTAACACCGCACCAAATTGACACCCCTGATTTTTTACAGTGTAATCTGGTTAGAAAATACAAGAATAAAAACGAATGCAAAATTAGAGAATTTGCCGAGCTTATAGGGAATCTAGTGGCGGCTTGTTTGGGAATAGAATACGGTTGGTTGTATACAAAAATCATGGAAAGAGAAAAAATCAAAAGCCTTTTATTGGGAAACGCAAATTATAATACAAGAATGAAAATCTCACAGTGTGTCATACTCGATTTATGCTGGTGGGAAAGTCCCATTAAAGAGGGTTTTAATCGAATAAAGACAGGAAACTTCGAGTTAACCATATTCACAGATGCTTCAGATTCAGGTTGGGGAGCAGTTAGAGGAAGCGAAAAGACGTTAGGTTTTTAGTCAGAAGTGCAGACCAAATGGCACATAAATTTTAAGGAACTATTCGCAGTCAAACAAGCCTTACAGAAATTGGCCAAGGAATATATAAATTGTCAAATATTGCTGCGTATAGACAATACAACAGCAATCAACTCGCAAGAGAGATCTGGCAATGGGCGGAGAAAAGAAGAATTTTTTTCTTTGCGTCGTACATACCGTCGGCAAAAAATATAGAAGCAGATCAACTATCGAGAGTCAAGAACGCTGACACAGAATGGGAATTAGCCAGACAAGCGTTTGAGGTAATTAGACATTCTCTGGGAACGCCGGAAATAGATCTTTTCGCGTCAGAGACTAATACTAAATGTAAAAAATTTTGCTCTTGGTTTCCGGAAATAGGTGCCATGACAATCGATGCTTTTACAATAAGCTGGTCTGACCTCGAATTCTATGCTTTCCCCCCTTTCTCCTTAGTTTTACGGGTTCTCATGAAAATAAAAAGAGACAAGGCAGAGGGAATTCTGGTAGTACCTGATTGGCCAAACCAGCCCTGGTACCCGATATTCATGAGTGTTACGGTGGAAAAACCTTTGAAATTTGGACCTGATGATAATTTGTTATTATCCCCATACAGACAAACAAAGCATCTAAGAGCGCGGGACTTGATTTTGCTAGCCGCGCGGTCTTAGAGAAACACGTCCCCTCGGAAGCAATTGAGATCATGTTATCATCCATAACCCCATCTACAGCTAAGCAATATAAAACGGCCTTGAAGAAATGAGAGATTTTTGGCTGGAACAAAAGAAATGATTTTTTAAAACCACGAGTAGATACAATTTTGAGTTTTCTAACATTTCAATTCGAGAAAGTTTGCGAAAAGAGAAGAGAAAGTTTACGAAGACGAAAGTTTATCAATTGTTTACGATCTGCTATCTCCCTGATTTCGGATAAGAAAATCGGCGACGATGCAATGATTAGAAGATTTTTGAGAGGTGTATTCAAACTGAGACCCTGCTTACCCAAATATTCTTCAACTTGGAATGTGGCGTCGGTATTAGACTATTTGTCATCATTGCACCCTGCAGAAAACTTATCTATAGAAGAGTTGTATAAGAAAACTGTGATGTTATTAGCATTAAGTACAGCCAGTAGGGCTCAGACACTCGCAAACATAGATATAAGAAATATTAAAAAATCGCAGAATGGATTAGAGATACCAATTACAAAATTATTGAAGACATCCGGTCCAGGAAGAAGACAGCCCATACTAAATATTCCAGAATTTGACCAACGAAAAGAGTTATGTGTAGCCACGTACGTGGAAAAATACTTAGAAAAGACAGCAGCCTATCGAGGGGAGGAGAATAGTTTTTTCCTAGCTTTTAAAAAACCACATAAAAAAGTTGGGTCTCAGACTGTCAGTAGATGGATTAAGAGTGTTATGAAAAGCAGTGGCATATAGACATTTCGGTATTTTCGGCTCATTCCACGTGACGCGCGGCTACCTCAACGGTCTTTGCAAGAGGAGTCTGCCTAGATACGATTAGAAAAACGGCAGGATGGTCTGAGAGATCACAGATGTTCGCAAGAAGGTACCAACAACCGATAGAGAATACAGAATTAGACTTTGCAAACAATGTTTTCATCTCCAGGTAGTCACGTACATATTTAAGTTCTGTTTTTTCTTCTCATAAAAAAAAAGTACAAGTATTGGTATTTCCGAAGAATGTAAGAAAGGTTTTCACAAATTAGCATTTATGTAATCAGTAAAGATATTAACATACGCAATGAAGTTGCGATGGAACGGATTGTTGTTATCTTTAAACAACTACGACTGTAATCTCGAGAACGAGGCGCGAAATATAATTAATCGATCGAACGAGCCCGCCGAAGGCGGGCGAGGCTCGATCGCAATTATATGAGTCGCCTCGTTCGGAGAGGTTACAGGCCGCCCAAGAAAGCATAATAACCCAACCCTTACTCAAACAACAATCCTGCACTGAAAAATATGAAACAAAAGGGGCACGCTGAGGCGAGTGTCCCTCGAAACAAAAAACAAAACAAAAAAAAAAGAAATGAAATTTCATTTAAATACTCTGAAGGTTGTGGCGTCTAGCGGACTCGGGGAGTAACTACGACTGTAATCTCTTCGAACGAGGCGACTCATATAATCGAATGAGGCGACTAAGAAGGCGGGCGACCTCGCCCGCCTTCGGCAGGCTCGTTCGATCGATTAATAATAATTCGCGCTTTACCGAACGAGGATCCATTTCGTCTGATGATTCGTGCTTTATGTCGAATAATTCGCGTTTTCATTAGAACTCGAAGATTTATACCATTTAAATACAACCAAGTCGTAAGGAATCAATAGCGTAGTGGTAGCGTGTCAGTCATTAAGGCCGTCCTCTAGTTTCTCGGGTCGAAAAAATCGATTTTTTTTTTTTTCATAAATCACATCTACAACATGTGTAGAAAATGTCTGCGTGACTTCCAAGAAGAAGAGGAAGGCCTATTGTATGGTCCAGGCATAGCAGATTGACGGTGAGATGAAATTTTTAGTATAAATCACATGCGCGAACTTTCAAACGCGTTTTTCTCGAAACACCATTTTTCGAAACGGTAACCACGATATTTCAGAAACTATTGCACCGATCTTGTTCAAATTTATACAGCATCTTTAATATGTTATAAGCCAGCGATTGAACTAGGATTATCATGATTGCTTCGATAGTTTTTTTCGTACGAGCGAAAAACTTAAGAAAAAATGAGTAAAAAATAGAATGTAATTTTCAAAAGTGTATAAAAAAGTCAATTTTTGTAATTTAGAATTCACTCTAGTTCAATCGCTAGTCTTGAATATGAAGATTAAAATGCCGTTTGGTTTTTTGATTTCAGATAAGCAGAACAGCCGCAATCTTGGTCACCGTCAAGCACCTCTTTTACTTGATGTCTTCCTGTCGGCCACTATAACTGCTATTCTATTATATATTTTGACTTCAAAAAATTTGTAAAGCTTATTTAAATGTTAATAAAGATTATGCAAAAATAATGAGATTGATTATTTCGATGCTTTGCCCGTAAAAAAATTATTGAAAAAGCCATAAAAAAAACAGCCGAGAAACTAGAGGACGGCCTTAAGTACGCGTCGTTAGGTAGTTCTCAGTTAAAATCTCAGGTAGGATAGAAAATAATTTCGACGGAATAATGTCCGGACTACGATGCCGTAAAAATTGTTAAAAAGAAATCTCCATCGCGTTAATTTTTTTTTTTTTAATGATTATTTGAGGATCGAAAGTGCTGAATTCGCCGATTCGAGGATCGCGGGTTGAAATCCCGGACAATGACTTTTTTATTTATTTTTTTCATAATTCGCAGTATTAAAAAAATAATTTTTTTTTTTTTAATTTATTCGTCTGGATGCGTTGTTGGTCTATATTCAATTACTTGTCCGTACGAATAACTTGAATAATTCGCGCTTTACCGAACGAGAATCCGTTTCGCCGAATGATTCGCGCTTTACCGCACGAAGTGACCAATGGTCCATAGAAGAGAACAGACAATTCGAATAATTCGCGCTTTACCGCACAAACTGATGAATTTTCAACGAAAGAGAAACAAAAGACGACTCAAATAAGTACCCGTCTACGCCCGCACGAATTAAGCCTGAAACGTTCGTCCGGGTACCCGTACGAGTAGACGCAGCGTAAAAAAAAACGTACCTTCAGATATAGCCTAGAACTCTGTGGGTTATTTCCACAATTATTAGCCATTTTACACTTTTCACACTTTCAGTGTTTTAAACTGTCACTTTCAATATTCATCACATATCGCTCACTCGTAAATTTGACAGAATATTTTATAAATATAAAAATGGAAAAAAATGAGATAAAAAGCAACTAGTATCACCATGGTGATACTAGTGCGCATGCGCACGTCTCTTGTTTCAAGAAATTAACGCCAGCGCGTTAAACGGTAACGCAAACGTTAAACGCGAAAACCTCGTATACGAAGTTTCACTTCAAAAAATCCAATATTTGATCCGAAACTTCCCTTTATCGATAGCTGAAAAATGGTAAAAGTCGGAAGACAATCTTACGGGTATTTTTGTTTTGAGAAATCTAATATTCCATAAAATATGTTGACTAAATAAAGCTTACCTCTATGAGGAAGCAAAATGATTAAGGATGTACGTCAGGCGCTGAATATTGTACATATTCGATGGCTGACAAATGAATTTAGCGTTGACCGAGGCTCGAAAGAAGTCATCGTATGCTGCGAAGTAAAAATAAAATCCTGATATAACTCGCACTCTTGTCTCTATGTAATCGGAAAAAAAAAAAAAACTTTATTCCCTCTTCATAAAAGAGAGTTTAATACAGGAAGCAATATTTCGATCTCAGAGGAATAAAATGATCGAATCGAGGATAAAATTGTGTTGAATTGTGAGAATTGTGATTCTCAATAAGAACGCCGAATCCATTTTTTTTTATATTTTCGAATTTTGATTCGAAAAGTAAAAAATCACCTGGCCGACGTACAATGAGCGTGTTCGGAAATTGGCTGACAGTACTGTCAGTACTAGATGTCCGTTCTAAAATGCTTTTCAGTACGGCTGATGCGACTAAAACTTATCACCATTTCGTTGAACGTTGGTCCTAGGGAATTGCTGACTTCCGGCTGTCGAGACTGTCAGCAGCGAGGTAGTGCAGAGCCAGTAATGGCGACTTTCGCTTTACACAAATGATGTATAGGCAGTATGCTGAGAATACTGAAATGCGTTCGGATTTAACAGCACTGGCAGCACTGTCAGTAAAACAGAACACCCATTTTCCAGTGAAACCAGCATCAGTACTGACAGCACTGTCAGCCAATTTCCGAACACGCTCAATGTACATCCTTAAGAGTCATCGAGCGAGGGCATACGAAGCGCCAAGTGGCAATAAGAAAACTAAAAATTCCCTAGATTTTTTATATTCCGGATTTCGCCGAAAATACAATAGTATTCCACAATTAAACATAACAAATAAATTTGTTCGACTAGTAAAATATGCGCTCTGGTCCTCTGCTCCGTGGAATTTTTTTTTTTTGAGGCACAATAAATTATCAAAAACTCTAGGCGGTTGTCGTTTGCCACGACGCTTTTCTCACCAACTGACAAGTTCATTTTATTATTAATTTCACCCACATCTGCCACTCTTTATCGGACCAGAGCGTACTGCTCGCCACTTCACTGGACTTTTAAAAAAAATTTCCACCCTATTTCGATGAAAAACGAAGTAATCATCCAGTAAATAGAATCGGAGACGCCAAGTTCGTGCTCACGGCTATATGACAGTACATGCTATGCATTTCACAGTTCCGGCTACTAACGCTAGGTTCGCTAGTCACGGTTGCCGGTAAGAGCGGAGAAGCAGCAGTGATGGCGTAAGCGCAAATTGAGCTCTGAGATGAAATATTTTTTTATTCTTTGACCGAATATTCATGTAGAATATTGGTTCGACGATGTAAAGTCAATAAAAGTGATTTTTGAATTTTTTAGGCATTCTTACCGAAATACTGTCAATAAACAATACAGCAGTACTGTACACAGCAATACTAAAATGCAAATATTCGCGAATTCATCATTTTTCGTTTTATACATGGTCCGGCTTTAAGGTCACGGTTCGAAGCGATCCATGTGTGCGTGTATGTATGTGTGCACGCTGCGTGCGTGTGTGTGTTGCGAGAGAGAGAGAGAGAGAGGATCCCACCGCGAACGCCTGGGGATTCTGAAAAAATAGCTGTGGAAAAAATAGCCCCGGAAAAAATAGCCGGTAAAAAATAGCCGACGGAAAAAATAGCCCCGGAAAAAATAGCCGGTAAAAAATAGCCGACGGAAAAAATAGCCGTGGAAAAAATAGCCGCCGGAAAGAAAAGCCTTAGAAAAAATGGCTGACGGAAAAAATAGCCTCGGAAAAAATAGCCCATAGAAAAAATAGCCCACGGAAAAAAAGCCCACGAAAAAAAAAGCTCACGGAAAAAGTAGCCCACGGAAAAAATAGCACACGGAAAAAATAGCTCACAGAAAAAATAGCCGACCGAAAAAAGGAGCCTGAGCCTTTTTTATTGATTTAAAATTTCAAGTTGTTGATATAGCGAGGAATAAATGATACAGGTATACGACTTTGGTAAAATTATGTTTCATACGTATACTATGGGCGCGCCGTTTTAAGAAAACACTGGAAATTGGACATCGATATTCACTCTACATGCTACAGTATGAAGACGATGTTTTGGTTTGTTGTTCAATGGGCGTAGGTAAACAACTTTTATCTCTATCCTGTGCTATTTACCTCTACTCTAACCATGGCTATATGTTTACTATTTGAATGCTTTTGTCACATATAATTTGCGGTTTATAATATGAGGATGCTTCACGCTTTGTAAGAATATTAAAACTGTTCAGTTCGATGCGAAAGCTCGATGCGAAAGCTCGTTGTTAAAGTTCATACGAATACGGCATTTTGGAATCACACCAAAACCAGCGACGACAAAATGAATCGCGACATTCACTGTATTGACGAAATTCAGGACGACGAGTACGACAATGACATGGACATGGATGAAGAGGATGATCTGGAAACAGATGAAAATGAACATAGTCATAGTGATGTGAATGATAATGACAAAAATACTGAAACGATAAACGACATAGACGAGGAGATGGTCGAAGAGGAGATGGACGAGCCACAGATAGATGACTTCGAAATTATCAAAACGAATAAAGGTGGCGATAAAGTATGCTATAAGGGCCATCTATATACTCATCACTGTACAAACAAAAATTATATTCGGTGGAGATGTGTGAAGCACAATGACAAGGAATGGATGGTATGGATTAATTACAATTATATGAACTTTATGTGTGAGGTTCCAAATAGTGCACACCTCCAATTTCTTTGTTACCAGAGGTGTGTGTGTGTGTGTGCGCGTGTGTGTGTGTGTGTGTGTGTGCGCGCGCGCGTGTGTGTGTGTGTGTGTGTGTGTGTGTGTGTGCGCGCGTGTGTGTGTGTGCGTGTTTGTGTGTGCGTGCGCGCGTGTGTGGGTGTTTGTGTGTGTGGGTGCGGGGGGGGGGGGGGCGGCGTGCACGTATGTGGTGGGAGTCCAGGAGCGCGACGCCGGAGGGGTCTAGGGGCAAAGCCCCGGTGGGGCGAAGCCCCGGCGGCCGGGTTCGGGGGGGGGGGGGGGTGGAGCCCCCCCGACTGTCAAAAGCGTAGATTTTTATGGTTTAAGCTATTTATTTAACTATTGAAACTATCGATAGTCCATGAGTATGCACTTTTCGGAAGTTTATCCATCTTTTCATTTATGATATACATATATAGCGGTAAAAATAAATAACAAGGTAAATATTGCGAATCTCGTATCTTCGTACCGACTCGATTGCTACCGGCCGACCTGCTATTATCTGCTAATGTTTTGTATTACTTAATATTGGCAGTTTTTTATATTTTTTATGACGTTCTTGAAAACTCTCAGCAATGTTATTCGGCTGCGCAAGCTTTAATTTCGCGTATATATTATAATCTTTCGTTTTCTTTTACGCCGATAACATTTCTGAATTTTTTTTTTTCATACAGGAACTTTTTGATTGTAACGGACGTTACATTATTACAGTGCGTTACTTTGGCTGTTTTTTTACATTTGTTTTGTTCTTACCGTACTTTTATAAATAATTTGTAAAGTGCGATTTTGTGATACCAACAAATAAATACATACTTTTATACATGTTTGTTGCAGTGATTTTTACACTCAACCTTCTTCAAACCACCGTTTTTTCCATTGGCTATTTTTTTCATCGGCTATTTTTTCCATGGGCTATTTTTTCCGTGGGCTATTTTTTTCGGGGCTATCTTTTCCAAGGCTATTTTTTCCGTCGGCTGTTTTTTCCACGGCTATTTTTTCGATCGGCTATTTTTTCCAAGGCCATTTTTTCCGTCGGCTATTATTTACTGGCTTTTTTCCGAGGCTATTTTTTCCACAGCTATTTTTTCCTAGATCTGAACGCCTGTAACCGCGCTGTTGCCGCGCTACAGGCTACAGAACACACGGTTGCCGCGCTACAGACACACGCTGTAGCTGCGGTGGTCCGAGTTTTCTCTCGATGCACGGATTCAGGAATTCACAACATCACAACAGCTGACAAGCTGACAGCTGAGCGATATATGCAATGCTTGGGCCGTATGACGGAGCATCTGAGCTATATTTCAATAACAAACTATTGTTATTCACAGCGTTGTGACGGATGTTTTTCTATTGACTAATTATTTGATAACTATTCATTAATAATAATAATAATTATTATTATTATTATTATTTAAATTATTTTATTCTATTTTTGAGGCACGTTTATACGAATTAATTTTTGTCAATGTTTTAAAGGTTATAAATGTCATAATTTTTCAACATTTTTTTCCATACGTTTGAAAATTTAAAAAAAATTATTTTGACCGAGCTTCTATTTTTCAGCCGGGATATCTCTTTTCCTCCTAGAAGAAGCTTTGTTTTCGAGAAATTTTTTTTTCGAAATTTTCATACCATCACGTTCAAAATTCCCCAAAAAATCGACAAAACACATTTAGAAAAAATGTCCGTTTGCGATGTGTGTGATAGTATCAGTGTCCACGCTATAACTTTCGTAAATTTGAAGCTATCAGGCCTACAATTATTTTTGCATTGATAGTCTGTACAAGGATGACTCGAAAAATAAATGCATGTGTTCTAACTTTCGCAAATTTGGCTTTTTACATAAATCGTCTGTGGAGCAAGGATGATTCGAATTGAATTTGGCAGTTTTCCAAAATTTATAAATTTTCGAAAAATGTATGTGCACATTGACGCTATTGAGCCTAATCTTTTTACATGAGATTTTAGAAAATTTCAAAAAATGTGCGTGTGCACTCCAACTTTTGCAAACTTTGGTGCTATCGGGCCAAAACTTTTCAGGATAATAATCTTAGGGTCAAGGAGGATGATTGGTATTTGGATGAAAATCTCACAAGGGCTTCGGATTCTAAAAAAATGTTGAAATTTTCGAACAATTATGTGCTTGCGTTAAATTTTGCAAATTTTAGCCTAAGCCATAACGTTTTACCCTATTAGTCTGGGTGGCAATGAAAAATGGTGTAAAATCACCTGTTTTAGTTTTAAAAGTGACTTTTGGCATTTTTGAGGCTGTTTTTATATTTTTCAAAGAAACATAAGCTCGTATTGTTGGACTAACAAGGAGAGTATCAGGCCTCCGGGTCATGGACTGTGCTCAAACTTGGTATGATTCATTAGCCCTAAAAATCAAGCATGTTATGCGTAGTTCTATCTAAACAATAGCAGGCCTTTTGTCGCACGCTTCATTATATAAAATACCATTATTAAGCAATTTATGAGTTTTTCGCTACTGTTCTGTACTATTTCAACCAACTTGGATATATGTTATTGAAACTTTGTCAGAGGATCATAAAAATAAATATACCACGGGTTAATTTACCGTATTCTATGTTGGTCGCTGCAGCTAGACGGATACACACACGCACAAGCAAAGAAAAGTTAAGTGAAACAAACCAAAGTGAAGATTTATATTACAATTCGTCTTATTGGAATACGTATAGTATTCATGCTTGCGAATACGCATAGTATCCATGCTTGTAAATACTATGTGCATTCCTATAAGACAAATTGTCATATGAATCTTCGCTTTGGTTTGTTTCGCTTCACTTTTAATCGCTTGTGCATAGTATGTATCGGTCTGGCAGCAGCCACCAACATTGAATATTCAATGTTGGTTACTGTTGCTAGACCGATACATACTATGCACAAGCGAAGAAAAGTGAAGCGATGCGAAACCAAAGTGAAGATTTATATTATAATTCGTCTTATCAGAATACGACCTATTGCATCAGCGCCCGGGAAAAATAATGAGATATGATCGTATACGATCGTATCTGATCTTATATAAAATCTTATATGGTAATATCTGGTATTATCTAGAATCATATATGACCGTACCTGGTCGTATATGTTTGTGTATAGAATCATATATGTTGATACCTGGTCGTACATGGTCATGTATAGAATCATATATGTTCATACCGGGTCGTATATGTTCGTGTATAGAATCATATATGTTCACACCTGGTCGTATATGTTCATGTATAGAATCATATATGTTCATACCTGGTCGTATATGTTCGTGTACAGAATCATATTTGTTCATACCTGGTCAAATATGTTCGCGTATAGAATCATATACGACCATACCTGGTCGTATATGTTCATTGATAGAACCATACATGACCATACCTGTTAGTATATGCTCGTCTGTATAATCATACATGACCATACCTGATAGTATCTGTTAGTGTATGGACTCGCGTATGATCGAATGATTATCTACCCTTGATCGTATCTAGAATCATATGGTCATATCTGATCATATTTAATACCATATATGACGATACAAGACCCGACATGTCATGATCAAAACATATAGGACCATATTTAATCATATATTTCACGGTATCTGGTCAGATATGGGCTTATGTAAGATCATATTCGGTCATATATAATTATACGTATATTATACTTGGCCGTATACGAGGTCACCTGACCATATACGCTCATACGTGATAATATCTGATGTAAATTACTTATATACATATTTGACCATGGTCAAATCTGATCGTGTATAGAATCATATACGACCATACCTGGTCAAATATGATCGTGTATAGAATTGCATACGCCCATACCTGCAGGTATGAACAAATATGATTCTGTAGACGAACATATACGACCAGGTATGAACATATATGATTCTATACATGAACATATACGACCAGGTGTGAACATATATGATTCTATACACGAACATCTACGACCCTGTATGAACATATATTATGATTCTATACACGAACATATACGACCAGGTATCAACATATATGATTCTATACACAAACATATACGATCAGGTACGGTCATATATGATTCTAGATACTACCAGATATTACCATATAAGATTTTTTATAAGATCAGTTACGATCGTATATGAATCAGATACAATCGTATCTGAATCATATACGATCATATCTCATTATTTTTTCCCGGGCATTGTTGAATGGTAATGCCTAATGGAACTAGAATCGCGCCATTGGTTTGCCAATGGAATATGGATCTATATATATGAAGACTCCATTGTTAAATGGTAATACCTGATAGAAATAATTATGCCATTGGTTTGCCAGTGCAAAATGGAATCATGAAAATTCAAATGGTGATCCGAATGGCAAACGTATCCTAATATAGAAATAAAGGTTATTTTTTATAGGCTTATAATTCCAATGAAATAACATCACGGCAAGATTATGAGCATGTTATATATTATGATTTACTTCTGTTTCTTTTTTCTCTGTTCAATTCTCACGAGGAATGTCTTTTGTTTTTTTTTTTTTCTTTATCATTTATACGCGTTAAATTTTTCTTCCGACTACAATTAATTTACTACCCTGCTAACACAGAACGTTATAAAAACGTTGTTAAGACGTTTAAAAAAACACGCAAAAACGTCTCTTTTGAATGGTCGAAAAAACGTCTTGAAATAGTATATTGTGCACCTAGGGCGTAAAGTGGGCTTTTTTAGACCGAGTGTGGAATTTGCAGTACAAGTCGAAGGCGAGCTAGCACGAGTCGAAGGTGAGCTAGCACGAGTCGAGGGTGAGCTCGCACGAGCCGAAGGCGAGTGCAGGAGCGAGCCGAAGACGAGTGCGTCTGCGAGCCGAAGACGAGTGCGTGTGCGAGCCGAAGACGAGTACTGCAAACACACGAGGTAAAAAAGTCCACTGAGCCCTTGGTGCACACCATATTTTTTGTAATGCATGTATAGATTTCTGTGTTTTTGTGCCTATAAGTGGGCGAAATACAATATCATATATTGTATATGTACGCACACGGTCGTTTTTACGAATTTCAGAAAGCGGGCTATAATGAAAATAAGCGGGCTATAATAAAAATAAGCGGGCTATAATGAAAATAAGCGGGCTATAATAAAAATAAGCGGGCTATAATAAAAATAAGCGGGCTATAATGGATTCATTATAGCCCGCTTATTTTCATTATAGCCCGCTTTTTTCATTATAGCCCGCTTATTTTCATTATAGCCCGCTTATTCAAAAACCGGGCAATAATGAATTCATTATTGCCCGCTTTTTCGAGCCGGTCAAAAAAGGGTCACTTTACGCCCGCTTAATAGGTACAAAAAACGCAGAAATCGTGCATGCGTTACAAAAAAGTCTTTTAAACGTTATTTTGGCGGCAATTTATTTCCCAAAAAAGTTTACAGAAGCTGACAGATATGTGTTAAACACACTGTAAACTTTTTGGGGAAAAAAATTGCGGCCAAAATAACGTTTAAAAGACGTTTTGAAAACGTTTTCAAGACGTTTGCGGCAAAATAACGTTTAAAAGACGTTTTCAAGACGTTTTTTCGACCATTCAAAAGAGACGTTTTTGCGTGTTTTTGTAAACGTCTTAATAACGTTTTTATAACGTTCTGTTTTAGCAGGGTAGTACTATTACATAAATTATTTCGCGACAAACAGAAAATAATGCGAGGGTTAAGCATTGATAGACTTGAGACGGAATGTCTGATATCATCATCAATGTTCAATTGTATATGCGTACATTGACACATTATGTATTAACATACTATATGTTCGTTCAAATTTCGCGCGCGGAACGAACGAGCTATTGGGTGACGTCAGAGCGTCGAGATCGAATATCATATCGAATGCAATCGACAGTGAACGCGACGCGCTGCATGGTGAAGCATTTACGCAGTTGTGATTTACCGCCGGAATTATCGCGGCTTTTTTATTTACAAGTATATGAATGTATTATTGTATCTGCTGCAAAATTCTGTGTGAATTTCTTTTTGTAGTTTTGGTTTAATTCGTACGGTATATGGGTGCTTGCCGCTTAACCGCGTGTCTATTGACCATAACCTCAAATTTTGGCGTTGCGAAATGTTTGCAGCACGGTCTTGTATACCAAGACCGTGGTTTGCAGTAACGTTACTGCAACATTTCGCTGCTGTATGGGCTGTTATGTAATATCTATCCATTATGAATATTTATAAGTGTGTACTGTATAAAATAATGAGATGTCACTAAACTGTGTAAAAAAAAACGATTTAATATAAAATGTTACATCCGAAAATTCTCCATCGATCATTATTCCTGAAAGGATAATGGTAAATGAATGGTAAATATTACCACTCGAACATCGCCATTCATTTACCGTTAATGGGAAAAAGCCATTCGAGTGGAAAATATTGCCAGTGGAAAGTCGCCATTCATTTACCATTAATAGAAAAAAGCCATTTGAATTGCGAATATTACCTTTGGCAAATCGCCATTCTTTTACCATTATCCTTTCGTGAATGGTGATGAATGGCGAATTTTCAAATGGTAAACCAATGTAACTTTTCCCCCGTATAAATAAAAATACGTCAATCAAATGTAATGATCAGATTAGGATATGGTCATATCACATCATGTATGATTGGATATGATCATATATCTAATCATATTTTAGGTTTGATCATATCTGATCATATAGTAGTAGTAGTAAGTTTTACTTGCATAGCCTTTTCGGCTTTTTACAACACTTTCATACACTCTATCACTCTTACACTGGGCCCACTATTTTAGTTTTTCTGTTCATTTACGGAACTATTTTTCTCCCTCGATTTTTGCAACCTCATTGCTATTGGCCCAGTGTATTTGTGAGAACCTACAATTTAAGGTGGGTTTCGAACCACCGAGCTCGCAGAAAAAGCATCTGGAAAAATCCATTGGTGCCGGCCGCGGGATCGAACCCTGGCCGCCTGCGTGGCAGTCCAGAGTCGGACCAACTGGGCCACTGCTCGGTCTTATCTGATCATATATTATATTATGATTAATCATATCTGATCATATATGAAAAATTGGCCAGGCCTGACCGTATCTGGTCATATTGACTTATATATGACCTGATACTACCATATCGGATCATGTATGAGTGGACATGACAATGTACTCTCAGATCTGGCCAATTTTCGTATATGATCAGATATGATTATCATATATGATCATATCTCATTATTTTTTCCCGGGCGACCAACATTGAATATTTAATGTTGGTTGCTACCGCCAGACCGATATACACTGCACACAAGCGAATAAAAGTGAAGCGAAGCAAACTGAAACAAAGATTTATATTACAATTCGTCTTACGGGAATACGCATAGTATTTATGCTTGAAAACACTATGTGCATTCCTATAAGACAAATTGTAATAGAAATCTTCACTCCGGTTCGTTTCGCTTCACTTTTCTTTCCTTGTGCATATAGTGTGTCGGTCTAGCTGCAGCAAAACCACCATAGAATAAAATGAATTAACACGTGGAATATTCATTTTTATGATCAGCAGACGAGAATTCCATAAAATATCCAAGTTAGCTGAATTAGTACAGAGCGCAGTAGCGAACCACTCATAAATTGCTTAAAAATGGTATTTTATGCAATGAAGCAAGCGACAAAAGGCCTATTAGATAGAAATACGCATAAGAGACTTGATTTTTAGGGCGAATGAAACACTTGCAAGTTTGAGCAGAATCCATGACCCGGAAACCTGATACTCTCATTGTAAGCAGTATATGGGCTAGATATTTGGTCTTTTAATGTTGATGAGTAAACGATGAAATTGCATGTGTATGCAATTTTGTATGCATATTCAAGTGGGAATATATATATATGTCGAAGATATCGGAAAAATATAATATAGAAGATTTTAGCATGAAAAATGCTGTATATGTATTTTTCGTAAATTGTGACGGGAATCTCGCGATTCGCGTCACCTTCGGCCCATCTCACCATCCTCGACGCCGGGAGAGCCGTTGAGCGCCAGGTAATCTTTTTAATTGAACGGCGGGAATTACCAAACCAGCGAAACTCACCGGAACTTTAGAAAAACGTAAACGTAACACGAAAAAGGGACGCCGGCGTGTTGGATGGCGAGATCGGTGACGGTATACCCGATTCGCTCAGTGTGTAGGTTGTGGAGAGAGGGCGTGGACGGCAGGCTAACTCTCGAGTGCCTTCAAAAACGTAACCTGAAATAAATGAACTCAACACGAAAAATAACGTAGGGGGCCTTGGCTCAGGCTAATTTATTTATGATTCGATAGCTTAAATTACATACCAAGATCATAACCCAAATTTCGATAACGTATAAAAAAACAAAACGAGATCTCGATAACGAATCAAACGGAACGATAGCACGATAACGGGAGCGATAACGAATAAAACAAATTCGAGAACGGCGAAAACGTCGGTAGCACAAAAAAATATATTCGGTAACGCTGAAAAGAAATTCGAAAATTATGAACGATAACGTCAGTAACGGGAACTGAGCACGGTAACGGGAACGATAACGCCAGATCAAAATTAGGCGAGAACAAACGATAGCGGCAAAACGAGAACCAAAAGATAGCTCGGTAACAAACGATAACAAAACGTGAACGTCGAAACGATAGCACGGCAACAAACGATAGCGGCAAAACGAGAACGTCGAAACAATAGCTCGGTAACAAACGGTATCAAAACGATAGCTCGAGAACAAACGGTAGCATAACATTACCAAAACGAGAGCAGAAACGGTAGTATGTCGGGAGCTCCCCGAGTGGTGAACCGCTCGGGTCGAGAGTCCCGCCGCAAGAGAGCGAATGTCGGATCGATAGCTTGATCGAAGAGGTAACGCGAAAAGTGGGGACGATTACGCGCACGCGAAATATGATTACAAGCCCACTCTTCTCCGTACCTCACGCACACACATAAAACCCTAACACAGACAGGAAACGGTGAAATTCGAACGGTAACACGAATTCGAACAAAAATATTTCTTAATAATCGATAACGGAAAAATGCCCAGGTGTCATGGCGTGGGGGTACTTTTTACTTTGAGGATGGTCCTCTAAGGAGTATTCTCCAAGTATGGGGAAGATCCGGGACTAACTTAACTAAACCTAAGATAACAGCGATCGGGCAATCCGCGACGGCTGGGTGATCGCAATACCAGCCGGCAACGGCCATCCATACGTAAACGTAACTAAACCTACGATAACAGCGATCGGGCAATCCTTGACGGCTGGGCGATCGCATTCTCAGCCGGCAACGGCCTTCCATACGTAACTCAAAAATCGTCCTTCTCTCCCCATACCCTTTACTTTAAAGCGTCGAGATTTTCACTCGATCCTTTATACTTCCCTCGATAACTTGTCCCGAAAGACCGAATATACCGGGTGGCTCGTTATTTCGGCCCTGTCTCACGGTAACTCGGTATTTTTCATACTATTGACCCCATAAAACAAAACTCGCAAACTAAAACGTACGATAACGCGGAAACTGAGAAAACGATAACGAACCCATACGCTAAATCTTAAAAATTATCCGGAATATCTCGCATATCTGCGCGTAAACGAAGGTCGGAACAACCTGTGACGCTAAAACTGAAAAATTGCGTCACAAAATATTATAGACATTTCACATATATATATTTCCGTATATTTCACGATTTCACGCGTACAAGTAACCCATGGAAATAATTTATTATTTTTATATACGTAAAATCGATATAAAAGATATGTGAAATATATTTTATATTCATGTCACATGTTTATATATGTTGTGACACGGCGTCACATTTATCAGCCATAATGCCCGTCGAAGTCCGTCACCACACGCAAACCGTCCCCATGTACATTAAATTTAAGGAAATAATTATAAGCCGCAAAATTCACATATAATGCCTCATCGTCGTCAAGCGTCGTCTCTCTCCCCCTTCCACTGCCAACGTCGTCCCATATCCATAGCCTACGAGCCAGCACAGCTGATCCCTCTCCCATGCCATTGACCCTCGAATACCCTTCCCCTCTGCCACACGTAACCCCTCGCCATCGAACAGCCGTCCCAGGATCGGGAAGAATATATCACCAGAGACCCGGACGACGAGCCAGGAGGCAAGCCAACACCATCGCCGTGGCCACAGGGACAGACATGAGGATAACAGCAAGGTGGCGGCGGGTGAGGGAACTCCCCACGTAATCAAGCGAACCCTCGATAAAAACGACGGGTTCGGGCGAGATCGTGGCCCTCACCTCAACCGTCACCAGGAACATCGTCTGGCACCCGTGAACTCCCTCGTTTCGAATTATCCCGTGCGAGGCGAGGAATCGTGGTGCCAGAAAAGAATACAGAGAGCATCGCCGGCCCTGTGTGCCACCAACGGCCAATCATTGCCGAGAGAGAGGACCCTCGTCGTCGTCCGGGTATAGTCATCAGCCAGGAGAGCGGGAGTTGCGTCACGGGTCGCCGAGGGCAGCACAGCACGGATCATCGATTATCGATCTGCTGTCCTGCGCAACGCGCTCGTGACGTCAGCTCCCGAATAACCAATAATCTATCGATCCTCTATCCCCCTATGACCCAATTTTCCATCGCGCATGCCCTTTCCCCCCAAATTACCCTTTTTCCGAGTCCCACGAGCAGAGAGACGACGAAGAAGAATCACTTCGACGTGAGCCCTGGCATAGAGAAAACGTAGCATTGTATCGAGCCATTTTTAAAAGATAAAAGAATCCCTGTACAGAGTGAAAGAGAGAGAGAGAGTAAGACTCACGAGCCACGAGATATCGTGGTCCAGCATCGAGCGCTTCGGCAAACCGGTTGTTGCACCGAAAAAGATTAAGCGAGATCCACAGAAGCGAGATTTTTCGCTTGTACGCAAGCGATAGCCACCGGCAAATCGCGACACGTGGACTCGGCTTGCCGAGCATCATTCGGCGAGAAGAGTGAGTCGATTCCATTTTCCCCGATTTTACCCTTGTGAATTGCATCTCGAATTGTTACATTATTTTGCGTATCATTTCCCCCCTTTGTGCTGTATATAAGTTCGTGCGTGTGGTGACGCATCGCGATCCCCCGTTTCAATAGAATCATTGTCAGTAATTGCGTAATAGTGCTTTTTCCCCTTTTTGAGTTCGATTTATATCGCCGTTGACGATAGCCCGACACGGGCAATAATTAAGAGGCCTGCGAGCCGGTAAATTCACCCCTGAGACCCCCCCCCCCCCCCCCCCCCCCCCCCCGAGTAACGAGATTAGTTTTTTCTTTTTCTTTTTTTCTTTCTTTTTTTTGCGATTCCCCTTCCGTTTTTGAGTACGAGAAGTGTCGTCCGAGTGACGGCTGGCGCCCAACAAAACACGTTATATTTCCATTTTTTTTTATTGAATAAATTGAAATTTGTCTATTTTTTTTATGTTCTTGTTTCATCTCGTTTTTTTTTTAATTTGTTCCCAACGAAGATCAGGTGCGCCTGAATACCGTCCGGCCACGTTAAAAAGGCCGTGACAATGTCTATTTCATAAAATAGAGACAGAATTCGACAAAATAGAGCCATGAGAGATTGAGCGTTGACATGGCAATCTATGGCATGAGAGAGAGAGAGAGAGAGAGAGAGAGAGAGAGAGAGAGAGAGAGAGAGAGAGAGAGAAAGAGAGAGAGAGAGAGAGAGAGAGAGAGTATATTTACTCTACCCGGCACATGGATCGGTGGAATACATATATGTGGGACACGACTCCGGTACTTTGAGAGCTTTGAGGGTCAATCGGGGCCCTTCATGAAACGTGCGCCGTCACTGTAACTACATCGTACCCTATCGACAACCGTCACTTTTCGCTGAATGCATTAGTTGACATATCTGCCGCAAGCGGCGCTAACCTCGACATGCATATTTTCAAATTTTTCCGCGAGAGGCGCTACCCTCGATTTCGAGTTGGTCACCTGTGCTCGGCTCCGTATACTTAGCAGGCAAATGTATTTATTTTTATTTTTTTTCAATGCAATCCCAGGCAACACAGTTTCGTAACAAATACATTTCAATTATGTTACACTCGGTTCCTTAAATGTAACAGGTATGTCGTATGTAACGTGAATGTGGCAGTCCAGACACTCTAAAATGTCCGCCACATATGAAGCTACAGTTACGTAACAATCGCGTTGAATGGCTGCATGCCAGTTACGTTGCTGATGCATAAATTTTACAGAACAGAGAAGTCACAATGTTACATTGAGGATACGTAGCAATCATGCATCACTCCGAAATCGGAATTACATGGCCTCCATGTCGCTAGGATGTTTCAGGTACCCCGAGTCGAAATTTCAGCCCTCCTTAAAACCTTTTTTAAGCCTCCAATTTTCTCCGAGAGTTGAACAAATTTTGGGAGTATGGAGGGTCAAAAGAGAAAAAAAATATAACAAGAAAAAAAAACTTATATTTCGATGTTTACCAGTTACACAATTTCTGCTTGAGCCGGGATTCGAACCGCCTACCTACAAGTTTCCTACCTAATGTTTGCTTACTAACCCGGGACGCTACCTATTGCGCTATCGACTACTATTGAAGTTGGTTTCATCAAATTCTGACACCAGGCTGAAAGGCTGAAGTGACGTGAATACCGGTGTATCTTGAAAAAATTTATATCCTTATATAAATATTTTTATCGTTCAATGTGTTATTAGAATAATTTCGTTCCGTTTTCTCTTTTTGGGGCAGAAATGGTGAAAAAAAAAGAATTATATACTTATATGTGCGCCTTCATATATAGTGGTATCGTTCCCCGATCAAGAGGTTACGTTAGTGTATTTCGAAATAAATACTGATTAAACAGCTATTAAATAGTGTTTAGAGCATGAATAAAAGAAAATTGTGTTTTTTCCCACGATATAGCATTTTTTTAAATCAAAAACGAAAATTTGTCAAATCAATATTATGTTTTTTTTCACAATTCATCATTTTTTGTCGAAAAATAAAAATCGTCTAATTAATACGAAATACTGATTAAACAGCTATCAAATAGTGTTGAGAGTATATCAATAGAAGAGAATTGTTTTTTTTTATACGATTCATCATTTTTTCGTTAAAACAAAATAAATTGTGAAATTCTGTAGTATTGTTTTTTCCACGATTCAGCATTTTTTTAAAATCAAAATACCTATTTACGACTTTTTTTCAACACCTTGTGATTTGAATTTTGACATACCAACTTTTGGCACATGTTTTAGATTATTCATTTTTTAGTATTTTTTCGATCCCGATCGGACTGATAGTTTTCACATTTGAAACTTGGCAGGGTAAATTTTACCCGTGTGTGATCAATAAGTTATTCTACAGAGATGTGACCACAAAAGGTTAAAAGTGACAGCATGTAAACATAACCTCGAACATAATCCTGCTGCCCGCAAGTTCCTATAAGTGAAGCATACAGCATTATGCTCACGTGTCGTGTGTTTTATTTATGATTTCAATACCCATTTCAAATTATACGTATATTAGGTAAGTTGATATCTTTTTTATTCAAGCCCAGAGTCGTCAGCTTAACTATTATCACTCGGTCAAAGGAGTGAATTTGTATAAAAATAACGAAAAATTTAAGAAACCGAAAATCTCGACAAGAATAAGTTTTATTGTAAGTGATAATTTCGATAATTATGCTTCCGTGCTGTCATATTTGAGGAAGGCACAAGAATAGTTACGCTGCAACATGGATACGATGGATTACGGTTACAGCATGCATACGTTATGTTAGTTACACGTCACACTTCAATCCGCAAATATTATGTAAAGTATATATCACACTGCTCCATACACGTTATGTTACACTGCTCCATACACGTTATGTTGCACTGCTCCATACACGTTATATTACACTGCTCCATACACGTTATGTTACACTGCTCCATACACGTTACGTATATGTTACACTGCTCCATACACGTTACGTATATGTTACACTGCTCCATACACGTTACATATATGTTACACTGCTCCATACACGTTACGTATATGTTACACTGCTCCATACACGTTACGTTAAGTATATGTTGCACTGCTCCATACACGTTACGTACAAATGGTTCCGTATCGCTTACATCATTTCTATGGACAGCATTATCACAGTGACACCATAGCATATACTTTACGTAACAAGCTTACATGGCTGTGACAAGTTATCGTTACATGGAGGTTACGTTTCAGAGACGTTAGTTCCATCTTTATTACGTAACGATTACGTTCACAGATGAACGTATTAGGATCATCACATTATAGACGTCACATTTATGTCAAAAGATTAAATTGTTACCTGGGATCGTTTGGGAATTGTTTGGGAAAGTTTAGGAATAAGTTTTTAGAGTTTAGGAAACAATAGTTTCTTTAATAATAATATAAGTTTGTTAGGCGTATAGTTAGCAGGCACGGTGAAAATATATATTTTTTTTTTACTCAATCAACTCGAAATTATTTGGGAAAAACGCCTGTAAAATTTTTAACATTGGGGAAATTTTATTTGTTTTTATAAAAATTAAATGAGTATTGAATAATTCGGAATGCGCGAAGCCGGATTCCTACTTTATCGAGTGTCCCAATGAAGTGCACGGAGCAGAGAGCTGTCAAGCAGCACCGTGAACTTGACCCCCCGATTTTGACATTCCGGGTTTTTTTTTTTTTTTTTTTAACGTTTGTTTGTCGCTTGTAAGTGTTTGTTAGTTTAATCAAAACGTTTGTAGGTTCACAGTTTTTTCATACAATCAAAAACAAAAAATGGCGTGAACTTGGCCGCAATTTTTTTATTTCAACCGCACTGAGGTTTTATAGGAGCCGAATCGATGCGCAATCGTTTGTAGGTTCTAAATGAACTAAATTGAACGTTTGTTTGTTCGTCGATTCTCGAAAAATGCTAAAAAACGTATTGAGTACATTTTACAAAAAACGGTCATATGACCATAGAAAGTTGACCGCACATCAATTATTTGTAAATTCTATTCGTCCAATTAGGAGCTTAATCGATTCTGAATTGTTTGCAGGTCATGAATAAGTAAATTAGAACGTTTGTTTGCGTTTGGTTTGATTGTAATATATAAATGACCACATTCTATCTCACACGACAAGTTCCCCTCCCCAGCGACGCTCGTCGCGCACATGCACGCTACCCAAAAGTTTTTGAATATTGTAGCGATAAAAAGTCGTGTATATCCTTATTTGATACCTGAGAATAATTATTGTTTTAGTGCATTTTTCGATACTCGTAGATAGTATACTCGTTGAAAAAGTCTAGCTTAATGCTCAATCCAATTTGATGGGCAATTTCCATACACCATCATTCGTGATTCTTTAAGGTTCATAATGAATAATACTTATGTGATAATTCATGAATATATTCATCGATAATCACCATATCGAATCAACAAAAAAACTATAATGCGATTTAGAAAATCGTCCCTGGATCCTTCCAAATGATCCCTGGAATTTAACATTTTCACCCTACAACGAGTCAAACAAATATTTTTATATGCATGCAACAATACAATAAAGAACCGCGGAACTTAAAATTCGTATATGATACTGTATTCTCGAAAAACACTCCCTTGCGTAAAATAATTCATAAAGTCTACATCTTTTTGAAGTGAAACTTTTTTAGGCGCGCTGAGGGTAAACTTTCAAGGGTGCGACACGAAAAACCGTCAGATTTCGTGACGCAAAAGAGACGATAGATATATACTTTGGGGGAGAGAGACTGAGAGAGCATAAGTCGTATAGCTTATACATAGCGTTCCTTTTCTTTCTTCGTCTCCTCTTTGTGCGGTTCTTCGCTTGCCCTTTAGCGCAGCGGGACCATGATATATAAGGCTATATATACATGGGTGCATGAGACTAAACACATTCATGTTTTGTATATGACTGCTCGCTAATAAAGGAGAGCTTAGACGGCTTAGACCATGCAAGAAAGAGAGAGAGCAAGAGAGACGGAAATCCCTACGGATTGAGAAAGGCAGGGTTACGCGCATGCGCGTTCTCTTATTCTTCAATATAATAATAATAATAATAATAATAACAGTAATATATTATAAATTCATACCTTCACGATTAATAACATGCATATGATAATCATGACAATTATAACATCGACAATACGAATAATAAGTCTAAATAATTAACTTTAATTTATCTATCGATGTTAACCATTTGAACATCTATTAAAATGATGTCCAATTTCATAACACAATTTGGGTAGGGACAAATTATAACTCGTACGTTTGGAAAATTTTCATACTAATAATCACGTTTAAAATATTCAGGCGGTATTTGTCATGCATATCATATTGTGAGCCTATTGCTTTCATTTTAGAAATAAAAAAATAGTGATATTAAAAATTATTTTATATTGTTAAAATTTTGATCATTTTTATCAATAATTTCAAAATGTTCAAATTAAAAATATTCCCTCCAAAAGGTTTTATAAATGTTCACATAATTTTATAGCCCATTTATCAATGGACACAACAGACGGTTAACCATCAACAGATAAATTAAAGACATTTACTACTAATATGGTCGTTATAATTGTTATGATCATGACATTCATTCTATTAATAACGAATACGATTGAAAGGTATTTTATTTGGGTCTTTTCAAAACAGGAGCAGAGCGTAACCGAGAATATAGAGCGCGAAAAAAGGCTCTGTCATCTTTCATAATGAAAGATAGGAGAAGAAGAAAAAGACAAATTGAAATGCCACTCTGAAATGCTTTTTTCTGTTCGTCCTTCATGGATCGCACCTTAGATTTTTCAGTGATTTGACACTGTTACATATTTTGTTTTTTTTTTTTTAGCGTTGCGTTTTTTGCAGCGGAGAAATATATAGTCTTTGCGTGTCAACACTGACGTTAAAAAAATTTTTTTTTTTAGTATTTATAAGCGCTATTTTTTAATATTAACCCGTAAAGTGTAATAAAAATGACGCTCTAACGACCATCAATCATCCAAATATATGAGTCATTAACTGGACCCCCTATTATGTTACTAGCTAGTACAGCGTTCTTCCTTTTTCTCCTGAATACTGTCAGCCTTTTCGTTGAATCAATGTTCAATCTACGACGACTAGCCTATCTGGATTTAGCCTAATTAAACGGTCAGTCACTCTTATTGGACCATATATATATATATATATATATGAAAGTTATTATTGCAAGATTGCACGATTAATATAAAGTTAGAATTAAGAACTCAAAACATCAATCATTGGAGCATTTATAGAATATAAATTTTTCCATAATTTTAATATGAAAACCAAATGTATAAATCGAAACATTAATAGTAAAAGTAAACTATGTCTATTCAAAATGGGGGTAAATATTTCGAAGTGTGGCTCCAGCTGTAAATCGCTCATGGATTTTTTATATTATCAATGAGTATACGTTCACACGACGCTCTTATTCTGGTGATACGAAAACCGGGGTAGTTAATACAGGCGTTAAAGTGCGTATAGACGGGTCTTGATACCCGCTTTACGTCGTAAAGCGGGTGTTAGGTACCGTGTAAGCGCCTGGCTTAACCACACCGGTCATAATAACTCCGGGATAAGAGCGTCGTGTAAACGTACTCAATATATGGGAAAAAGCTGCAGCAGCGTCATTCAAGGCGGGGGAAGCCCTGTAACGGCAGAAAAAAATGCCCATATAATTTTCCATTTTTGCACTGGTGTTGGGAAAATATCATGTTCAAATCTCGCGCTCAAATCACCCGCGGCAGCACCTCTCGGTCAGCACTCCTCACGCGCTCTCTCTCGGGATTTTCGGGCGACTGGGTCGATGAGAAGCCGGCTTTTCGGGACTCTTCGCTCAACCACCGTGGCTAATGAGCACGTGTTTTTGATCAATTCAGCAATCCGGAAATTCTCTTAATATAAATTGACAATCGGCTCGTTCTCAGGGAAATTCGGGTTCTCAAATTATTCTTGTCGGGGGAATTTCTATATATTTCGGGTACAACTCTCGCGGCGCGGTGTAACTCGATACAGGGGAATTAATCTCGGACTCCTCGTGGCGTCACAGTCGCCATCTCAGATTCTCGACAGTCTCGCTCTCGAGCCACGTGCTTGAGTTTTTGCGGCGTTCTCATCGATATTAAGGGCCATCTCTGTACACGACTTAGATCAAATAAACGCAGTATTAACTCGAACCGTCACCCAAGGGTGACGAAATTATCCAAACGAACTCTGTCATTTTTCTCTCGGCGTTCCTCACCCCGATCCCCCCTCAACCAGATATCTCATCGGTAATTTCAACACTTTTTGGTCCTTCGAGCCGGATCTGGCGGGGAAAAAGTGAGGAAATTTCTCGCGAGTGCATCGATTGTGCAAGTGATAAGGACACGGACTCATACATCTTATCGGATCTCATACAATTCTCGATCGGCGTACCGGTAAGTTCTGGTGCTGTCTCGCTTACTCTCACGACGGGCATAGGCGACGCGCTCGTACCCGCTTATCTGCGTGTGTGTGTGTCCCGCGCTCTCTCGCTCTCTCACGGGAAATCGATCGTTCGGCTAGATCTCGGTGCCCGCCATCTTGGTCGCGACTCTCTCTACGCTCTTGCTCGCGGTTCGCGACAGTGCGCGCTCTCGGTAATCGTCGGGTGACACCGGGTCTCCCGCCGGCTCTCGTGGAACGGTCGCGTGTGTCTCGGTGGGTGCCATCTTGAATCGCGCGCGTTCTCTCTCTCTCCCGAGTGATCTCGTCTCTCACCACCGGCACGGGCTCTCGTGCTCGGCTGACAGGGGCACTATACTCGCGCTCTCTTGGCTTGAATTCTCGGGCTACTCGTGTGCCTCGCGACAATAGTGCCGCGAAGTGCCGTTCGACTCAGTGCTCAATAGCGCGCGTTCTCTCTCTCTCCCTCGTTCTCTCACCAGTTATTGCGTCTCTCACCATCGGTACGAACTCTCGCGCCCAGCTGATCGGGGATTATATTCGTACTCTCTCGGCTTGATTCGCGGGCTACTCGGGTGCCTCGCGACACCAGTGCCGCAAAGTGCTGTTCGACTCAGTGCTAAATAGCGCGCGTTCTCTCTCTCCCTCCCGAGTGATCGCGTCTCACCATCGGCACGATACCCGCGCTCTCTCGGCTTGAATTCTCGGGCTACTCGTGTGCCTCGCGACAATAGTGCCGCGAAGTGCCGTTCGACTCAGTGCTCAATAGCGCGCGTTCTCTCTCTCCCCCTCGTTCTCTCATCAGTTATTGCGCGTCTCACCATCGGTACGAGCTCTTGCGCTCCGCGGATCGAGGCACTATTTGCACGCGCTCTCGGCTTAAATTCTCTCCCCATCGGCCCGGACTCTCGCGCTCAGCTGATCGGGGCTTATTCTTACGCTCTATCGCCTTGATTCGCGGGCTACTTGTTCCTCGACAATAGTGCCGCGAAGTGACTTTAGACTCAGTGCTCAATCCGTAGATCGGGTATTCCGACTAATTCTCAAGGAATTCGCTCGTGCCCGGCTCACAGATTCACTATTTGTCGGTTCGGTGTTCTCGCGTATTTCGCCGACTCTCTCTCCGGTGTTAACTCACGTGCGTTTCTCAAACTTTCGCTCTCGCGCTCTCTCTCTCGGTCGGTAGAGCTCTCGCGTTGCTCGATTGTGCGCGTCATCGGTGACTCGGCGATCTCGTTTGTTCTCGCATACGACGCGTGCGTGTTTCGGACTCTTTCGTCTCCAGTTCGGCTCAATTTATCGGTTCGTCATTCGTGAGTTTTTGACTCGTTTGACAAATCGGTTGCTCGCGATTCGCGCGTGCCCGGTTCTCAGACTCATTATATTCTGTTCGGTTTTCGCTCGATTCGTGCTTGATTCGTCGTTAGCGTACCTCTCAACGAATTCTAAAGCTATTTGTGCTCAATTCGGTCGTGTTCGGTACAGACAGTCTCTCCCTCTCGGTCGGGAGCACTCTCCCGTTGCTCGATCGTGCGCGCTATCTTGAATCTCTTTCTCTCGGTTCGTGCCTCGCGTGTTACTCGACGATTCTTGTCTCGAAGTGACTTCGTGCTCGGTTCTCAAGTTTAGTCGTTCGGTTCGGGTTACGTGAGTTTCTCGAAGGTTCTCGGTTCGGTGTGAACTCACGTGTGTTCCAACTCTCACTCTTACGGGTCGTTTCTTACGTGTGTACCTCTTAGACTTCCGCGCTCAGCTGTCTCGGACTCGTGATCTCAGCTGATCGACGGCTGAGGTTCATTCTCCCGGTTCAATTTTCGATTCAGTGACTCATCCGCTCGACTCGTCGTTCGCGTGCCTTGCGACAACTACTCAATTCGGTTGTGCTCGATTTATGTTCGATCCATCACTCGTGTGTTCTGCGACGCATTCTCAATTCGTTTGTGCTGGATTCGTCGTTCGGGTGTATTTCGACGAACCCTCGATTCGGTTGTGCTCGATCCAGTTGTGCCACCATTCGGTCGTTCTCGTGTGCCTCTGTAAGACTCTCTTACAGTGTACTCACTCCCGGGTGGACTCTCGCGCTCAGCTGGCTCGAACTCGTGCGGTCAGGTGAGGCTCAGCTGCTCAGTGTTTTCGGGATTCGGTGTGACTTCTCGCGTGTATGCTCAGACTCTCACTTTTTCGGTTCGAGTTTCGTGAGGAGCTCGTAGACTCACGATTCGGTTCGAACTCGCGTGCGGTCCTCAGACTCATCCTCCCGGTTTGATTCGCGTGCTCGCGGCTATTTCAGACTCTCGGCTCATAACCGTGTACGTGCTCGGTGGTGCTTGCGCGTCCTCTCTCTCTCTCGCCAATGCTCATCGATCGGTCGCGAGTATCGCTGTGGGCGTCATCTGTATTCGAGTGCCTCATCTCTCTCTCCGGTGTGCTCTCACTCTCGGCTGTCATGGATCCACGATCACAGCTGATGGACAGTTGGTGCTGCTTATCGCACCAAGTCACTTGACTCGTGAACAAAACGGTTATATCTACGGCCATCTCTCTCGTTGGTGCACCTCTCGGCACCGGAATGATTCTCTACACCGGATCGGATCTTTCCTTCACCGCGGCGTAGCTGATACAGCAGCTGCTCCGAAGGTCGTTGGCGGTTGTCGGGCTCTCCCCTTCGCGGTCGTACCTCACCATGGCGACGTTTCGCGTGAAACTCGCCCTACAGACGAGACGGGTCTATCAACATTCATCTTTCTCTTCGGCACATCTCTTGAGACGAGGATGCTCGTTGATCCCGGATCGGCACTCACGTTCACCTTGGATCAGCTGATACAGCAGCTGCGGGTTTCTCGGCGGTGCTCTCCAATCCGCATCATGGGTGTCGGTCATTCCCCAGGCGGCACCACTCGAAGAGTGGTCGCACTCATCCTCCGACTGACTCACTCGGAGCAGCGCACGCTTACCACCGCTCACATCTTGGCTTGTCTCATGACTACTCAGCCCTTGTTAACCTCGGATCTGAGCTCGTTCGCTCATCTTTCATGGGTGTGGCTCGTGAATCCGGACTCTCTCACTCTAGGATTGTTCTATCTCCTCATCGTGGTAGACTCAGATGGTCAACTCATCGGATCAGAGAATATTAAGGAGTCGGAGTCGGAGCCGATTCCCCAACGGACGACATTCGAATGGATTTGTTTCAGCTCAGTTTCGGATGCGGTTCCGAGGACTACTTATTCTCACCATGTGGCGGTCAATCGTAATCTCAGTGGTTACCTGGAACTACTCACTGCACTCTGGATTCAGAACGCAAGTGACTCAACGGTCGGCTCGCAGCCCTTCGTGGACGAAGCGGTCTGCGAAGTTCATTCCCCGGTTACTTACTCTCACAACAGCTATGGGCTGTCCATTGCTCGGTCATCGGTGAAGCTCTCGGTGAGGCAACCCATTGACTCACGCCTCTCTGCTCAATGGGGCCTCGGTCGGACAGCTCGGCGCCCTTCCCCGGCCCTTCCGGCCACGGAGCTCTCCACCACGGTCATCCGGCGGGATGTGCAACTTGATCACCTGCAGCGCCTCTCCTTGAATACGCCAGAACTGTCTCTGGTACATCATCTTCTTCGTCACGACGTACTCACGGACGACTCCCTCACCAACAAACTCAGGGTCTTCCTCAAAGGCTCCAGCGCGACCAGCGTTGGGATCTCTCTCAACACTGTTCTGCACACGGGTGCTCACATGCAACTCGACATCTCTGAAATGTTACTCTGGGTTCGGCGACAATGGTATCTCTTCTCGTCGGACATCACGAAGAGGTTCCGAAAAGTTCGGGCTAATCACGAGGACTGGAACCTCCAGTGGATGCTCTCGGCCTACGGTCACCTCAATGCGGTGCCATTTCTGCTCATCACGGTGACCGACAGATTCCGGTCAACTCCATTGCTCTCAGGACGGGTACGGCTCCAACTCGTCATCAACGAATGCAAAAAATTTCCTCTTGCAGTTCTCCTACACATCAATGGAAGTTATGCGGACAATATATACGGTGGAGTGGATACACTGGATCAACTCATTGCTGTCTCGACAACTCTCGTGGGAGTTCGCATGGCGGGCGGCCTCCCGTTCCGAAAATGGTACACAATTTCTCCGGGTGTACTCTCTCACGTCACGGCAGATAGGGCTCTCTCGGAAACCCACTCACCAGCGGATTTTCGGGACGAAATTCGCGGATCCTCGGACGCGTCTCAACTGGCAATGGCTTCGGTCCTATACGTCAGAGTCATCACCAACGGCGGCGCTCCCTCGGTCAGCCTCGTCTGCTCCAAGACGAGGGTAGCTCCCCTCAAGTGGCTCACAATTCCTCGGCTGGAATCATCGGCGGCAGTTCTTGCGGTTCGACTCGTTCACTATGTTCGACATACAATTGAGCTGGTGAACGTGCCGATCTATCTCTGGACGGACTTCTCGGTTACCCTCACGTGGCTGAGCAGCCACCCCTCACGCTGGAAGGACTACGTTTGGAACCGAGTCTCGACAGCACAGGATCTTCCGACCGCTCACTGGCAATTCGTATCGAGCAAGGAAAACCCTGTGGATTGCGCCCCTCGAGGCCTCACGGCTACTCAACTCTCTCAACGGTGGCAAAAATCTCGGGCGGAGTTCTCAAGTTAACCCACATCTCGATATCACGGGGGTTACCTCTGGCTTCATCACGCACGGTAGAAAGTCACGGATTTTCGAAATCTTCTCAATTTTCGATGGCAGCGGTGGTGTACTCCGAGTACTACTCCTCGGAACCTATCTCATCGGTCACCCTCTTCGACTCTAAGATAAAGGTCGCTCTTTTCAACCGGCGTATGAGTCCTCAGTTCGAATTATCGGCAGCGGTCCTCCTGACTCGGCTCGTTCCCTATGTTCAACATACAATTGGACTGGGGAACGTACCGAAAGCGGAATGGCGATTCGTGTTTGGGAACGAAAACCCCGCGAATGGCGCTTCTCATGGCCTCACTGCGGTACAACTCACGGTTCACCCTCGCTGGTCGACCGAACCACTATGGGGAGCTCAATCGGCGGACCACGGGCCAGCCATCGCACCGTGTTCCGATTCTCCGGTTGCACTCGAGGAACAATTTGACGTATTGCTCCATCCCTCCACTCCAGTCTTGCATACTCACTGGGATCATTTCTCATGCTACTCAACTCTAAAGAACAGCTTTCACGTCACAAATCTCTGGTTTCATACAATTCGGATTCTCAAGGGTGGCTCATGGGGCAACCTCATCTCAACACTCACCCTCGTCGACCTGAAACAGGCCCGAGCTCACTGGATTCAGACACTTCAATCGGTATGGTTCTTCTCGAACTTACACACCCTCCCAAACGGCATTTCTCTATCAAGAAATCACCTCCTGGGTAAACTCACTCCTTATCTCGATCGCCATGGCACCCTTCGAAACGGCGGGTGGCAATCTCAATCGGCTCTGATCCTGAGGGCAAGCACCCGGTATTATGCCTCGGGACTCTCCAGTCACCCGTCTCATCATCGCGGATACTCATCGGTGGACGGCTCTCGGCGACACTCCACTCACGTGGGTGGAATTGCAGCGGCTATTCACAGAGAACTCACGGGAATTCGGAGAACTCGGTCAAATCTTGGCCAACGACGGGACGACTTGGTCATTCGGCCCTCTAGCGTCGCCACCGTTTGGTGGGTGGTCGGAAGCGGCCGTCAAATCGGTCAACCATCATCTCCTGCGGACTATTCAAGATGTATTGCTCACCTTCGACACGGGACCAACCTCAATAAAAGTGACGACGCTGTCGTCACGGCGGGCGGAATGTTGGGAAAATATCATGTTCAAATCTCGCGCTCAAATCACCCGCGGCAGCACCTCTCGGTCAGCACTCCTCACGCGCTCTCTCTCGGGATTTTCGGGCGACTGGGTCGATGAGAAGCCGGCTTTTCGGGACTCTTCGCTCAACCACCGTGGCTAATGAGCACGTGTTTTTGATCAATTCAGCAATCCGGAAATTCTCTTAATATAAATTGACAATCGGCTCGTTCTCAGGGAAATTCGGGTTCTCAAATTATTCTTGTCGGGGAATTTCTATATATTTCGGGTACAACTCTCGCGGCGCGGTGTAACTCGATACAGGGGAATTAATCTCGGACTCCTCGTGGCGTCACAGTCGCCATCTCAGATTCTCGACAGTCTCGCTCTCGAGCCACGTGCTTGAGTTTTTGCGGCGTTCTCATCGATATTAAGGGCCATCTCTGTACACGACTTAGATCAAATAAACGCAGTATTAACTCGAACCGTCACCCAAGGGTGACGAAATTATCCAAACGAACTCTGTCATTTTTCTCTCGGCGTTCCTCACCCCGATCCCCCCTCAACCAGATATCTCATCGGTAATTTCAACAACTGGTGTATTGTATATACTGCTTGATTTTATACTAGTGCATTATAACGCTTGTACAAGTGTACTTACGTATGAATAATATACACCTATAGACATGATGCGATATGTAAACAAAGACATATATGATGCAATGTAAACATAGGACAAGGAAACGAAAGGTAAGAATATTCGATATGCGGTATACTTTTCGAGCAATGGTTTGCGATGGGTGTATACTTGAGAACAAAATATTTTTGTTTGCTAAAACCACAGGCTCACCACGAAAAACGACTTTTTAACCTTTTTTTGCTTTTTTCAGTACTTTCTCAAAAATGAATTGGATCGACAATATTCCCATCAAAAAGCTGAGAATTTTTCACAAAAAAAAGTATTCTGTCAAAAAAAAATTTTATCGACGTTTACATGTTGAAAAAATTCATTTATTAGTTACCGTTAGAAAAAATGCCAAATTACCAATAGGAAGACCCCTGACAGGAATGTCAATTTAAAAATCTGAAAAAATTGAGTATGCTCTGCTTGACATATTTCAACGAATATCAAAGTCACAAGACGATTGAAGACCACGAGGTCCACAAGTGGGTCGGGTTTCGGAAGAATGACCGTTATACTTCTAACTTGATCAATTCTATGCCACAGAGGCTCCCAAGCCATTATCAGCGCTCACGGTAATCCGACAAAATATTAATACTGCTTCTGTTCTCGATTGTTCCAAGTCGACAACAAGAGTTACTTTTTTACTTTACTTATTTACTTACTTACTTTTTTTAGAGAATATTTTTTTGCAACAGTGTGCGTAAAATTCGATTTTACACCTCGATATTCGGGGTGTACATTATAGTTTTATTTTTTATTTTTTAGTTGAAACTATTTTAAAAAATGATCCACAAGATGCACGGTCATTATTTTGAGATTGTGTGATATTTCAATGGTGGCTTGGCAACTTAACTCTTCTGAATAACCATGATTGAAAAATCTCATATCGCTTGCGAGTTGCGAGTGCTTCGCCTTCCTGCTCTATATAGGATGGGAGAGGCGGTTCGATTCGTGCTGATTCGATTAGCTGATTGTATATATTTTTAAAAGTGAGAAAATACATAAGACACTTTTTGGAGTGGATTCATCGTAAGCAGTGGTGGGAAGTTGTGACGCACTCGACTCAAAACCTTTAACGATACGATGATTGTAACCGTTGCCATACAATTAATATGGAATTTTTCAAGACCAAAAATGTTTAGTGGTTCGAAACTAATCGTGGAAATTCCCGGATTAAAACGTCTCGTTGCCAGACGACGAATTGCTGGTTTTTATCGTTTTATGATGACCTGATGGTCTTTGAAGGCGAGTGAAAAGAATTAATAGAATAAAAGAATACAAATTATTCGAGGAGGCACCAATTCATCCATTGAAATGGATTACCGAGTGTATTAACGATGTGTATATGTGTTTGTGCATGTATGTTTTCCATTAAAATGTTTAGCGTCTCAGTCGACGCTCGAAGAGGTCAGGGAGGAGGAGAACGGACTCGGTCTTCGCGCGGAAAAACATAGGGTGGGGGTAGCACGCCATGATTTGCAACGCTGCAGGCGCAAGCTGACGGATCACGCACTCTCTTTCTCTCTCTCTCTCTCTCTTTTTTATAATTAGGAGGAGGGGTGGTTGATAGTGGAAATCTCTACTTTCGAGAAAACCCCCTGATTTCGTTCGCCGCAATCTCTACCCTACAACGACCCAGTTGAGTTAAATTATTGCCAAATTTTTAAAGCGATTATGCATCATATACTATCTTATATTTATTGTTTTTTCCTATTATTAATGAATTATACGGACTTCGGCAATGATATTAACACGAATATTTTTTTTTTTTCTCATTCGATCGGTACCAAAATGAATGCTGTAGCTATTGACATATGGGAGATATCACGTTTTATTTATTTTTTTCGACGTACAACGATCATCATTTTTTCGCTCCACTAATTTTTCGCACCACCGTGAATCTAATCATTGAGCTGATTTCTCATCAGATTTCTTCATCAATTTCTCATCAAAAGCATGGCCTGTGAACCGTGAAGTTGTTCTCATCTGTGTGACAAGTCACGTAAAACTGGTGTATATATTACCTTAATATACAGTACTGGACACTCGAAGTGGGACAAAGTTTTTTTTGGCCGATTTTGGCGAAACTTTGGTCGATTAAAAAAAAACAAAAAAAAGACATTCGAGTAAATTTAGTTACCTTTCGAATAAAACTAGTTTTATTGCGATCGGTTGAAAATTGGCCAAGTGCGAGGTGATAGCGTCGGGGCGTGGAAATCGAGGTTGTGCGAGCACCCCGCGAAATGATACTAGCCAACTTCAAATCATGTGCTAACCGATACCAATCGAAAGGGCATCTCTAAATGTGAAGAATAAAAAATAATTGGCTCGATCCGTTAATTCCAGAAGAAGATATGGCCAAAGGAAGCGAAAATAGTTTTTTGACGATATCTTAAAAACGCATTAATTGATTCAGTTGAAATTTATCGTGCACGATAAATTACGATAAAATACGGCTCCATGGAGCCGTATTTCGTTATGTTAGAAGACCTGATGTGAGTGATATTGCCACAATTTTTCTCGTGGACGAGATCCAGGGTATTCCTGAGTGAACGGTCTCATTTATCGATATTTTTTGCATCGAAAGAGTCTCGTGCAAGAATCGCAAGTTGGCAAATGTTGAAGCGGATGTATCAACGATGAAAATGCGTGGTCATTCAATACCAGAAATGACCTGGTTCATGAGCGACAATCCGTCGAAAAATGAGTTCGAAATTGCGTAATCGTGAAATTCTAGGTTCGGAGTGGTAAGACCGATGCTCACTTATTGTTTTGGCATGCACTGACTGAATGGCTGCGGTGATATGGGCTACTCAATTAAAATTGACTGATACCTGATGGAATAATGACTTTCCATTACGAATTAGAAAGGAATGATTGTTAATCAATAATTGTTGATTATTAATTAGTAACAATAAAATCTTATTTGATTTTGTAAATTTATTTCATAGCGCGGATAGCTGCGAATGATTCATGAAAAAAAATACTTAAATTAATAATAATAATAATAATATCAACAATACATAATATTAACACTAAATAATTAAGAATTTCGTTCACAAAAATATTGATTCATCATAACTTATCGATTGTCTATTGTAAATTGTAAATTTTCTTTTTTTATTTTCTTGGTGGTTTTATTACCTTTATCATTGCTGAAAAATTGCGGGAAAAATTACTGGACGATTAATCCCTTCCTGCAATTTTTAAGCAATGAAAAAAGTAATAAAACCACCAAGAAAATATAAGTACAAAATTTAAAATTTACAATAGACAATTGATAAGTTATGATGAATCAAAATTTTTGTGAAGGAAATTATTAATTATCTAGTGCTAATATTATGTTATTATTATTCGTATAAGGATTTTTTTCGATGAATCATTCGCAGTTGTCCGCTATGAAACAAATTTACAAAATCAAATAACATTTTATTGGTACTAATTAATAATCAGCAATTATCAATTAACAATTATTCCTTTCTACTTCGTAATGGAAAGTCATTATTCCATCAGGTATGAATCAATTTTAATTGAGTCGCCCATACCATCGCAGCTATTCAGTCAGCGCATGCCGAAACAAGTGAGCATCATCGTCTTACCACTCCGAACCCAGAATTTCACGATTACGCAATTTCGAACTCATTTTTCGACGGATTGTCGCTCATGAACCAGGTCATTTCTGGTATTGAATGACCACGCATTTTCATCGTTGATATATCCGCTTCAACATCCGCCAACTCGTGATTCTCTTTCGATGCGAAAAATATCGATAAATGAGACCGTTCACTCAGGCTAACCCTGGATCTCGTCCACGAGAAAAATTGTGGCAATATCACTCACGTCAGGTTTTCTAACATGACGAAATACGGCTCCACGATAAATTTGAACTGAATCAATTAAGGCGCTTTCAAGATATACATATCGTCAAAAAACCATTTTCGCTTCCTGGGGCCATATATATTTTCTCCTGGAATTGACGGATCCAGCCAATTTTTTTTTTATTCTTCACATTTTGAGATCCCCTTTTGATTGGCATCGGTTAGCACATGATTTAGTGTTGGCTAGTACCGTTTCGCGGGGTACTCGCACAACCTCGATTTCCACGCCCCGACGCTATCGCCTCGCACTCGGCTAATTTTCAACCGATCGCAATAAAACTAGTTTTATTCGAAAGGTAACTAAATTTACGCGCATGCGCATAACCCTGCCTTTCTCAATCCGTAGGGATTTCCGTCTCTCTTGCTCTCTCTCTTTCTTGCATGGTCTAAGCCGTCTAAGCTCTCCTTTATTAGCGAGCAGTCATATACAAAACATGAATGTGTTTAGTCTCATGTACCCATGTATATATAGCCTTATATATCATGGTCCCGCTGCGCTAAAGGGCAAGCGAAGAACCGCACAAAGAGGAGACGAAGAAAGAAAAGGAACGCTATGTATAAGCTATACGACTTATGCTCTCTCAGTCTCTCTCCCCCAAAGTATATATCTATCGTCTCTTTTGCGTCACGAAATCTGACGGTTTTTCGTGTCGCACCCTTGAAAGTTTACCCTCAACGCGCCTAAAGAAGTTTCACTTCAAAAAGATGTAGACTTTATGAATTATTTTACGCAAGGGAGTGTTTTTCGAGAATACAGTATCATATACGAATTTTAAGTTCCGCGGTTCTTTATTGTATTGTTGCATGCGTATAAAAATATTTGTTTGACTCGTTGTAGGGTGAAAATGTTAAATTCCAGGGATCATTTGGAAGGATCCAGGGACGATTTTCTAAATCGCATTATAGTTTTTTTGTTGATTCGATATGGTGATTATCGATGAATATTCATGAATTATCACATAAGTATTATTCATTATGAACCTCAAAGAATCACGAATGATGGTGTATGGAAATTGCCCATCAAATTGGATTGAGCATTAAGCTAGACTTTTTCAACGAATATACTATCTACGAGTATCGAAAAATGCACTAAAACAATAATTATTCTCAGGTATCAAATAAGGATATACACGACTTTTTATCGCTACAATATTCAAAAACTTTTGGGTAGCGTGCATGTGCGCGACGAGCGTCGCTGGGGAGGGGAACTTGTCGTGTGAGATAGAATGTGGTCATTTATATATTACAATCAAACCAAACGCAAACAAACGTTCTAATTTACTTATTCATGACCTGCAAACAATTCAGAATCGATTAAGCTCCTAATTGGACGAATAGAATTTACAAATAATTGATGTGCGGTCAACTTTCTATGGTCATATGACCGTTTTTTGTAAAATGTACTCAATACGTTTTTTAGCATTTTTCGAGGATCGACGAACAAACAAACGTTCAATTTAGTTCATTTAGAACCTACAAACGATTGCGCATCGATTCGGCTCCTATAAAACCTCAGTGCGGTTGAAATAAAAAAATTGCGGCCAAGTTCACGCCATTTTTTGTTTTTGATTGTATGAAAAAACTGTGAACCTACAAACGTTTTGATTAAACTAACAAACACTTACAAGCGACAAACAAACGTTAAAAAAAAAAAAAAAAAACCCGGAATGTCAAAATCGGGGGGTCAAGTTCACGGTGCTGCTTGACAGCTCTCTGCTCCGTGCACTTCATTGGGACACTCGATAAAGTAGGAATCCGGCTTCGCGCATTCCGAATTATTCAATACTCATTTAATTTTTATAAAAACAAATAAAATTTCCCCAATGTTAAAAATTTTACAGGCGTTTTTCCCAAATAATTTCGAGTTGATTGAGTAAAAAAAAATATATATATTTTCACCGTGCCTGCTAACTATACGCCTAATAAACTTATATTATTATTAAAGAAACTATTGTTTCCTAAACTCTAAAAACTTATTCCTAAACTTTCCCAAACAATTCCCAAACGATTGCATTAAAAAAAAATAAAAATAAATACATTTGCCTGCTAAGTATACGGAGCCCCTGTGCTCGAGGGATTTTGAGCACGAAAGTCCAACTCCGAATCGAGTGGCTGGATGTCGGTAAGCCGCAGGCAGCGCCTCTGGCGTGCCAGCAGAGAACCTCGCAGTTAGTGCTCGCCCGACGCATGATGATACAGAGAAGCCGATGTTCTCAACCATTTCATTTTCTCTGAGTTGCTCGGTGATTTTTTGTTATTGTCATTCAAATGTTTCGAAGCGCTTAGTACCCCATGTAATATATATCAGCACAAATATAACTCTCATCCATGAATGACGCAATCCATGAAATAATGATGGTGGGAATAATCTCATCAGTTAGACCGAGAGTTAGACAACGTGGTAAGCACCACTGGCAGTGCGACGAGGCTGATGGCGCTGACATAGAGCGGCAAAAGCCGGAACTACCGCGATAGACCGCATTGTATGTGTGTGTGTATTCAGCCGGCAGGCAGCCGAGTGACCACGGATCAACTGTGCACCACGTCGACTGTACACCACCATCTGGCCACCATTCGTTTGTCCACACACTCAACTGTACACCGATCGACTCTAGTCTTCTTGACACGGTATCAAGTGGCCACGGCTCAGGTGACCACCGCATCATCTTTACACGCGCGGCAACTAACCACGGTACAGTTATCGGACGTACGGGTGTAAGTGGATACTGCTGGACGTTTGATCATTCGACCGTCCGATGGCGCCACGAGTCAAAAACTGTAACGCTTTCCGTGCGTTAAAAGCGCGGAATTCAAATTTCGTGGACCAGCACAAACGTGTGGTTACCACCGAAGTCCGTGGGAGCTCGTTTCCGCGTCAAAGAGTTTAACTCACCTCGCGCGAGCGAAATTATTACCTGAAAATCGCGAAAAGTAAACGAAAGTCGAATCTACAAGGGTTTAAAGTCAGTTAATCAATATAGGACAGTTTTATTGCAAAAATTCTATCGTTCCAAATCCAAGTGATGGTGAGACGCGTTATGTTAGATAAGGGATGTTGTTCGCTTCGCGGTTCGACAGAATCTCCCTGGCTACCCTGCTAGCTGCCACGAAAAAGTCAAAGTTCCCGATACTCCCCCTACTATATGCTGGGCCCTCCCGTTGGCCAATTACAAATTTCAACTCGACCACCGAAGTCCGCGCGGACTCTCCCCCACGCAAGGGTGGGTCCGTGCGTGTGTCTCTTTCTCTCTTTCTCTGTCTCACCCACCCTCTTAAGTCCCAACTCGAAAAGTTATTTACCTCTGGAAATTTTCCCTTCTCCTCCGCTCTCGAGTTTTCCGTCGCGCCGAGCGACGACTTGTGAAAACCTCGCTTTGTACTTTCGGGTAGAGCAATAAAAGACAAAAAGGTCGATAGAAAAACTCAAAGAAAGCAGACCCGTCTCTGCTGAGAGTGCGTGTTTTTATGCATTTACTTTTAACCCGTGTGCGACGAGTTGTTTCGCGTTCGCGCGTCACGTGTTGAACACTCGTCCTTTTATTTAATATTTTCAAGAAAGTATTTTGTTTTTGCAGCCAGCAGCGTACCCATAAGTCTCCGTCTCTCGCGTTTCCTTTTACAATTTATGGTTAAACATATACGTATTTCCTAGAATATATAAGAACGTCGACAGCGCAATAGAGTTGCTTAAATGCTACAAAAGTATTCATATTATCAGTATTATTATTATCATTTTCATGGTATCGTAATTACACCTAAAGTTATTGTATTCATGCATATATCGAGACATATCGTAAGTAATATGCTGGTATTTAAATCGTTCGTGTAGCACATGATATATAATTCAATTTAATTATACTATTTTTGGCAAAGTCAGCTCGTTCTCCTCTCAATCAAAATCTCTGCTCTTATTTCGTTTCGAATCTACGCGCGATAGTATATACGCCCCCGGTTGATAGCGCCCTTCGCGGCTAATCCGCGAAGTGCGTATCGCGGAGCGTTACAAAACGGCTAGCTTCGTTCCTTGAAAATTGTAGGGCAAGAATTGTATAGTCCAAAGTTTGTATCACATTGGTAAAGACATGAATAACAGAAGTCTCGTAGTCGCTGGAAATTTCAGGTTTCATCGATAATCTGCGATACCTATGAACGTGGCGGGTGGAAATTTGGACTACAATAAATCGAACGATTCTCTCTTCGACATTTGCCCAGCATAAATAAAACGCCTATACACGGCTTAGTGAAAGAATTCCGTGCAGATAAAAATTTTACATTAGACCTTTCAAGTTTTCAGAATATGTATAAGATTTTTAAATTGCATTATAATATTTACGTATTTATGTATTGTGGTAAATTAAAAAAATAAGATTCGTTATATCATATTTTTTTGTGGGTCGATTAACTATATTTACAAGGAATGGTTGACGAAGAACAAGGATTTGACTGCTAGTTCCTGCGGCAATGGAAGATCATTTCTGTCCTCAGCCATCCATTTCTCGACCTCTTCAACTCTGCGTAACAGAACAAAGAGGGAAAATAAAGAGTGTCGTAAAATAAGTGCGAGTCATTTGTGTGCAAGCAAACCAAAATTCTAATATTTTTTTTTTATGATCAAGCAAGCATGTACCATGTACTTTTTGCTAAAATAAACGCGAACTCAGTCTAGTTGATCACGACCTAATTGAAAAGCTACATGGCCTTACAATTGAATGTAAATCTTAATTTCATAGGACAACCTTCGATAGGTGGCACTACCATTTGTTTTTATTTTTATTAATTCACCTTAATGTGCATAAGCAAGACGAGAGGCCTCCCTCTGACTTTATTCTGCATCAACTGTCTTAAATCTAATGAATTCTGTTCAATCATCGCTAAGAATAATGTGTTCCTGAATATTTCGAGCCTTCATTACTTAACATCTTCATCATATCTACTTTTTCTACTCCATTATAGATCTACAAGATCCGTAAGGGAAAACAGGCTATCACCGGCCACACGGTAACACCAGTCATAGCAATTTTACTCAATGTAACGAAAATAGGAAGCAGAAATCGATACTATTCGCGTCCTACAATAAATACAGATTGAAATAAAAAATTCCGTCATCATCCAGAGATATAAAAATAAATAGCATATATATGTATTTGACCTTTTTCGATGCGTAAAATATACGTCTTTCCTTGAGAAATTAAAAGTACAAAAAGGAAGAACCTAATTTAGATTTGGACCATATTTTTCGTAACATTGGTTGTTTAACTTTTTACAAGGTTCACAACAATTTTTGTTGTTGTAATTTTAAATATAAACGATAATTATGCAATCGTGGTACCTGTGGGTAATACCGGCGACCACCAACTGCCAATACTGGTCAAGTTCCGTCACTGCATACAGGCAATGACATAATGAGGCAAGACACGATACAAGGTGAGTGTTCATAATAATAATTAATAATTTATCATTTGTAACGGGAATCTCGCGATTCACGTTACTTTCGGCCTATCTCACCATCTTCTACGCCGGGAGAGCCGTTGAGCGCCAGGTAACGTTTTCTTTAACGGCGGGAATTACCAAACCCGCTAAACGTATTCTTAACTGAAATGAACTGAAACGTAACTTAACCTAAAATGGACGCTGGCGAGTCGGATGGTGAGAATAGTGACGGTATACCCGATTCGCTCAGTATGCAGATCTTGGAGAGGGCATGGATGGCGATCTAACTTCCGGGTGCCAGTGGAACGTGATCTGTAAATAACTGAACTCAACACGAAATAATATATGGGGCCTTGGTTCAGGCTAATTTATTTATGCAATCGGTAACTCACAAAAATATCTCAGACCATCACCAAATCTCGATAACGACTGTGAAATATGTAAAGAGATCACGATAACGGAAGCGATAACGAATAATACAAACTCGGTAACGACGAGAACGTCGATAGCTGAAAATAAACTCGGTAGTACCGAGAGAATAGTTGGCTGCAAATAAATTCGGAATATTAGCCCTCTAAAAATAAATTCGAAAAATTAGCGAGCGGAATTAAATTCGGTAACTTCGCTTAATTCGATAGCTGACCAGAATTTCGGTAGCGTCGGTAAATTAGTACCACAAAAAGAGGTTAATTCGGTAACGCCGAAAGATTCAAGAGCTGGAAAAATTAAATTCGATATTAGCAACAACGTCGGTGACGGAAACTGAGCACGATAACGCCAGGTATACACTACCGTCCATAAGTATGGGGACACTCGCCCCAGATCCGAGCCACACAAGAAGTTGTATCGCTCTTTGAAAAATTAAGATATCTCAATTTCCCAAGCGGCGTTCTAAAAAGGACAGCTTCATTTACCTTTTTTGGAAAAATTTTTGCGATATTTTTTGAGCCCGGTACGCACTTTGAAAGATGGTCATTTTTTGGCTTTTTTTGGAGGGTGGAAATTTTCCCGCATATCTCGTAAAAAAATTTTTTCAACTTTTTTTCCATGAAAAACTTGAAGCGGGGAGTACAACCTTCAATCTCATTTTTTGGAAAATTTTTTACGATTTTTTTTCGAAAAGATATTCAACTTTTTGCGAAAAACGACCATATTTATAAGGGGTAGTCTCACTCTGAAACTACTGGGTTTTCGTAAAATTACTAAGAGGGTAAAAAGTTGCATACAATCATTTTGGATGTATCACATTTTTTTCAGAATTAAAAAACAAATTCGAAAAAAAAAAATTTTTCAAAAATTAAAAATAAAAATTTTTTTAAATTTTTTCTTAAATCAACGAAATATTTTTTTTATCGTGAAAAATCGGGTCTCTTACCTCATCTACACGGCTTTTTCATCGTCGTTTTGTTTACATTTGTTTCGAACGTCGAGCGAATGCCACGTCTCGTCAAAGCTGTAATCGCAGCGAAAGGTGGCTTTTTCGATGAAAAAGCCGTGTAGATGAGGTAAGAGACCCGATTTTTCACGATAAAAAAAAATTTTCGTTGATTTAAGAAAAAATTTTGAAAAAATTTTTTTTTTTTATTTTTGAAAAAAATTTTTTTTTTCGAATTTGTTTTTTTAATTCTGAAAAAAATGTGATACATCCAAAATGATTGTATGCAACTTTTTACCCTCTTAGTAATTTTACGAAAACCCAGTAGTTTCAGAGTGAGACTACCCCTTATAAATATGGTCGTTTTTTGCAAAAAGTTGAATATCTTTGCAAAAAAAAATCGTAAAAATTTTTCCAAAAAATGAGATTGAAGGTTGTACTCCCCGCTTCAAGTTTTTCACGGAAAAAAAGTTGAAAATTTTTTTTTACAAAATATGCGGGAAAATTTCCACCCTCCAAAAAAAGTCAAAAAATGACCATCTTTCAAAGTGCGTACCGGGCTCAAAAAAAATCGCAAAAATTTTTCCAAAAAAGGTAAATGAAGCTAAATATGTCCTCTTTAGAACGCCGCTTGAGAAATTGAGATATCTTAATTTTTTAAAGAGCGATACAACTTCTTGTGTGGCTCGGATCTGGGGCGAGTGTCCCCATACTTATGGACGGTAGTGTATGTAGCGCGAGAACAAACAATATCAAAGAAACGCGAACGCCAAAAAGATAGCTCGAGAACAAACGATATCAGAAAAACGAGAACGCCAAAAAGATAGCTCGAGAACAAACGATAGCGTAGCGATAACGAAAACGAGAGCGGAAGCGGTAGCATGACAGGAGTTTCCGGAACGGCGAACCGCTCGGATCGAGAGCTGGATCGCAAGAGAGCGAATCGAACAGGTGAATTGATCGAAAAGATAACAAGAAGGGAGAGGGACGAGTACGCGCACGCGTAACGAGAACTCGAAATCCTCTCGTCTCCTGACGTCACTCCACTGAACTCTACTAATACTGGAACGTGCGCTGCCGCCGGTAGACCGTATCGAGAGAGATAGCCACGAACGACGCTTGTTGGTATCTTGGTCTCTGTCTGTACAATACAGTCAAAAAGTTTATTCCTCGATTTCAGATCTTGCTTATATCGGAGCGTCACCGAAGTATACATATCTACTTCCAATTATTAGTCGTCAAGTCTTGAATTATTAAGAGAAAAAAAGAGCATTGCCTCTCAGTTTGCAGTACACTCTCGATAGAGTAATAGAATTCAGTGGGATAAACTTTTTGAAGCACCTATACAACACCTTCAAGTGCGCGTGCGTCACACGATCAGACAGAAAGAAAGATAGTTTGCGAGCTATCTCTCTCGATATACGCTCCTTCTTCATGTGCAGTATAGCCAGCGCACGTTCCAGTATTATAGCGCTTTCCACTGGGGAACTCAGTGCAGATTTTTACATGCGAGTGAGTGAGACAAAGATGCACTGAGTACATATGTGTCTCACTTACTCTCATCCGAAAAACTTGAGTCGGTGCGCACTCGGTGCACCAGTGGAAAGCGCTATTAGAGTTCAGTGCGTCACTCACACCCGAACGCCTTACCTCGAGCGTAAAACCGGGAAATTCAAACGGTAACACGGAACGCAAACGATAAAATATTTCCTAGAATTAAAAAACCGGTGATATGAATGAAACTTCGGGAGAGTGTTATCTAAGATGCAATGAACACTCTCAAAATTTCAGGGTATGTTGCCAGGCAAATTATTGCGAACGAGTAATTTAAAATTACCTATTTTAACATGGGTCTTATGACAGTTGATTCCACTTTCACCAGAAGTGACATGATACCTTTTCATAAAGACGAGAGATCTTATTTAAATTTTGAGTATTGAAAGATGAAATCGTGAATTTTCCAATGGTATTTAAAAAATTGTGTCTTGCCAGGGATTTTCCACAGAAATTTAATCGCGAAAGTCATCGTGTGTGCAAATCTCGGATACAATATGTCTGTCATTCTGCGCGCGAGGAAACACATGAATATCAGCTATAGTTTTTGACTTGATCGCTCTGACAGCGTTAAATACTTTTGTCAGTTGAGACTTTATTTATAATAAATTATGGATAAAATATCACGGGAAACGTCATCGAAATTCATACATTTTATTTAGACAGAGTATTTAGAAAATATTATGATAGATTTTATGATTTTTTTTCACATCACGATTTTTGACTAGTTTTGTCACTGATGGGCCGGCTTAACCGATAACCGAGAAATGCCAAGGTGTTATAGCGTGGGGTACTTTTTACTTTGCTAGTTGTCCTCCAAGGGGTATTCTTCGGGTATGGGGAAATCCGGGACTATGCACTTATTTAACATTTTTGCTGAAACCTCTCAATTTTTTTTTTATTCATGGGGAACTAATAGTACGATGAATTTTAATTTTCATATGCTCAGAAAATTATAAGATCAACAACTCGAATTTAATTCCATATTTTCGAGAGATTTTCCGATATTCCGAGAATTGTAACCTCTAAACAGCGTTCATGACGTTCGTAACAAGCACATTACTTACCGTCGATTCTAGATATAAACTGCACAGATTGTGAACGTTGATTCTCTGACAAGACTTCCTGGAAAGCATGTAACGAAGCAGAAGGCAATGAACGCTTTTGCGAAATCACAATCAATTCGTTGAAAGGTACGTCATAGATGAAAGTTACATTCGCAATGGTATAAACCTAAATTAAGCACGTAATCATGAGAAAGTCCAACGTGAAACAATAGTAATATTCGAATACACAATTTTACATGTGAGTAATAAGCATATTAAATTAGCAATGGAGATGTAAATAGAACGGTTTGACTTGAGTTTGATTCCACCATTTTTTTCAATGAGTCTATTATGTTGTTTGTTTCTTATCATGACGTATGACAACAGCGCCTTTGGACTGTCCAGCATCGTTTCCACCCGAAGATTTATTTTGCACTGCATTTTTTTTGTCAAATGTGTATGTGACATCAAATAATCAACGTAAAATTCGATTTAATCGCTTCTATTATTAACTCTGCTTTTTTATTGGAGGCTCATGATATATTTTTTTAAATCTAAACAAGTATGTCGAAAATAATGAGGTTGGCAAAGCGTTATTGATGGATAATATGATTAAAAAACAAAACAGGTGAAAGCTTATGGTTTGATGAGCATAATTATCCACCGATCTATACGTTTCCTATCGATAGTATCTATTATCGAATGAATAACTCTCATGAAATTCAAGTTATTTCGATGTGCGTACAACACCCACCCCAACCCAATCAACAGCCTATTTTTAATTTGTGCACTCTTACGAAATTCGATATTTTTGCGTATGCATGTAGGTAAACAAACTCGTTAGCAATGCTGATCATACTTGTTGCATCCATTTTGGAAGTAAATAAATCATATGCACTCGGACCGTGGTGTTACATACAGGTCTGGAAACGCACTTGGTAGGGGTAACTCTCTGACTAAAGCACGGCGGGCTTCAACTTCTGGCCACAAGAGGCGTATTTATAGGGTGATGCCTGAGAGCACAACCTGAATACCACGAAACACCTTCAAGGATACGAGAGAGATCGAAAGAGATTGTTGATTCTCTGTCTAATAGCTGATCGGTCTGCTTATACAGATAATAATGTTAGAATATCAATTTTATGTGCTCCACCATGGAAAACGCGCGTTGGACCAAAATTCAATGGTAAGTAAATAAATCCTGAAAAAAAAAACTTAAAGGGCTGTCACCCCCAAGCGGGCACGATGACCATGAATCGTTTTCTTTATCTAAATATCATTAAAACCTTCTTTTGACTATATGGTTCAGTCTTATTATTATGCTACCCGGACAATAGCTCAGATTGACTGACAATTTTCAAACCTAAACATACTAGGTAAAACACCTTTTTATTTTGCGGACATATCCGTTTACGCTAAATCCTTGGGATAATTAATTCACGCTATGTGTAATACACAGCATGTTTGTTTGCTTTTTTTATAATAACTTTTAGTATTTATTCACGTATAATACGAAATTATAAAAATAAGTGTTATTGTATCATATTTTTTCACATTTCGAAGAACTTTGCTTACAAGGAATGATTGAAGAGGGTCAAGGATTTAGCTGCCTGCTCCTGCGGCAACGGTAAATCTTTTCTACCCTCAGCCATCCACTTCTCGATCTCATCGATTCTGCACAAGAGACAACAGAGGAAAAAAAATTAACGTCGTTTCAAAAATCAAGCGCGAATCATTTTGTCCAAACCACATAAAAATAAAGTTTGCTCATATATATTTCGGGTTTCAATCGGGTGTTATTTAATATTATTCAATCGGGTATTAAACTACTTTGAATGTAAGGGGAGCAGTAGCGCGGTGGTAAGGTTCCCGGCTCACACGCAGTGGTATGCGATGGGGACGGGTTCGATTCCCACCGCCAGCATCAATGGAAAAATTTTCGGAGTACTTTTTCTGCGACCCCGGTGGTTCGGAACCCACCTAAAAATGTAGGTCCAAAGGGAAGCAGCGCCTTAGTGTGGTGACCGAAAGGCTGCGAAGATATCTGGGGTTCAATTCCCGATGACGTAGCACGGCAGATAAAAGCACAGCGGGCTCGGACGTAGCTCCAGAAGCAGGGCGTACGGACTACGACTGCCTCTATCCCAAAGTGCTGACCCTAGCATGTACGAGACAAGCTCTGGCAGTGAGAAGCGTTGCCGTAGCACAGCTGATGGTAGAAGCACAAACGGGCTCGAACGTAGCTTCAAAGGCAGGGCGTAGGAACGGCAGTTTCTGTCCCAGGTGCTGACATCTAGCGGGTACACGACAAGCTCCGGTAGCGGGATTCAAACCGGGGACAAACGGATACGAGAGGAGACCAATGGCAGAAGGTGATGGGAGCCCGCAAGCCTCAGGGGAGTCGGTGTAAACTACCTAACCTAACTACTTTGACGGAAAACTTTTCCCTGTTTATCTCTAGGTTCTTCACTGGGATGCGTTCAATTACCAAACTGGGGTAGGTTAGAGAACATCGAAAACGTTCTCTGATAACTTCTTTCAGCTGTTGAAGATCGTTTATTGGGAGTCAATGTGAATAGAAAAACTATGCAGTCTTTCCTGAAAGTGTTTGCGTAACACTCTTGTGCAAGGGAATATTTTTAAATGCACCCCTGTATACTTGAGGGTACAAAATCGATAAGCAATTTTCAAGGCGATCTTAGTCCTCTCTCTCTCTCTCTCTCTCTCTCTCTCTCTCTCTCTCTCTCTCTCTCTCTCTCTCTCTCTCTCTCTCTCTCTCTCTCTCTCTCTCTCTCTCTCTCTCTCTCTCTCTCTCTCTCTCTCTCTCTCTCTCTCTCTCTCTCTCTCTCTCTCTCTCTCTCTCTCTCTCTCTCTCTCTCTCTCTCTCTCGACTAAATACCAACAATGGTCATGCGAGTTTAACTTTTACCTGAGTACTTCCATAGGTACAAATCGGAAATCTTTTATATTGATATTGGTAGTTTTTACACCGACTCCTCTGAGGGTTGCGTGCTCCCTTAAGAAGGTTTACCAGATGGAGCAAAATGCACAAAAAAATTTGAATTTTTTATCAGATATTCACTACTACTGTAAAAATGTTCCAGAATTCTTTGGGAATTTTCACCTACACCATTCACATGAAAATTTAGTTTCTGACGAGGCTTTTTTAACACGCGTTCTTATGGCGTCAGCAAAAATTGCGATTTTTTCCCCTTTATAACTCCGGAGAAAATGTAGAGAAAATTTTTTACAAATTTTATTTCAATACAGTATAGGTGAATAAAGCAGCATGTCAAAAATCAGATTGATTATGTACTTAGTTTATGAATCCTATTCAATGAACCCATACAATTCATAGTTATTCGCAGTAAAGGGATGTAAAGAGGGAATAAGCATGGCAACATGGCTGTAGAGCCGGAGCAGTTAGGTTAGGTTAAGCGCGCAATTTTCTTGACAGCTTTACGCTTCTCTGGTGCCTGTGGCTATGACAATTGACGGTACCAACCGTAAGAAATACGCGCCTTATTGTCAGACTTCTTTGCGAATTATGTACACTATAAAATCAAATTTATTTAATTTATATCAATGTAAAAAAACTTTTATCGAACCTTAACTGTCAAAAAAGGTTGAGTATTCATTTACCGTTACTTTATTCATCGCAGTTCCATGATTTTCCGATTCATGATAAATTATTTTCACAGTTGGCTGCGGTGCAGTCGGCGCATGTATAAGCATAGGGTTTCCGCCGACCCTCTTAACTTCCCGCAAACCCTAGTGAACCTCCTTAAACTTCTACCGTTGGTCTCCTCTCACGTATCTGTTTGTCTCCGGTTCGATTCCCGCTACCGGAGAGCTTGACGCGCACCCGCTAGATATCAGTACCTGGGACAGAAACACTCGTAGTTCATACACCCTGCCTCTGGAGATACGTCCGAGTCCGTTTGTGCTTTTACCATCAGCTGTACTACGGTAACACTTCTGGCTGCCGGAGCTCGTCTCGCACATCAGGGTGTCTAGTACAATTTCAAATCAAAATCCAAGGACATTTCAAGGACATTTCAAGGACTTTACAGGATTTTTCAAGGACCCTTAAGGGAGTACCCTCGGTAAATCAATTAACAAACAGAAAATTACGAAAATTTGCAGAGATGTCAAAATCTTTCCAAAAATGACTCAGTTAAAATTTTGTAATCTTTGGTTGACTTTGAAAGAAGATATTAATAATTTCATTTCGAAGCTCTTAACATGGGGTCTTATGGGAATCTATGATTTTTACGCACATTATCATTTATCAAGTTGGAATTAACAAACAGATTTTGATAAAATTTGAAAAAGATGTACACGAATATCCCATGAACATTTTTCTCTTTCCAAAACATGTAAAGCTTGCTTGTGTTAGGAGAAATAACTAAAAAAAAGGCAAGATTTTCGAGCAATTCACAAACGTGGCAACACGACAGCCGTCAATTGCATCATTTTTAAAGTCGTCGTTTAGGTTAGAAATATTTCTTTTCCCGTAAACACTGGGAATCGATTTTCCCACTTCACTTTGTCGCACTCTATTATCATAAATTTTTTTGGAAAATTTTTTTCTTCTCCAATAATACCTGTTTTCGCTCATTTTTCAAATTAATAATACACATAGAAACCGCTCGCTGGCTGCTTCAGTGTCAAATACATAAGTATTATACTTGTACGTGAGCACGTACACTAAAGCAAGGGATGAGATGTTGCCAAATTATATACTACGTTACTCAAGTAGAAGGTTAAAGTTCTCTGACTTACATCGTACCGAGGGTACTTCCTTAAATAAGCTCTTTAGTCACATGGAAATAAGCTCTTTAGTCACTCAAGCTTCGTTTCACGATACGCAAAGGGTTCGTTAGGTTGTTAACCGGTGTTGCGATAATTTATGGCGCACCCACATCTCGACGACACATTCGCGTTAACATGTCCGGTGTTCGGCCAATGAGGCGAAGCGATGACGGCCAATCGGGAATACGTCCCCGAATTCGTAAAACCCGATTTGACTCGTTGAGCGCGAGGTTGCACTTACTTGAGTAAAGTACTCTCACGTTTCTGTTTCGCGGGAAGCCGACGAGCGCGCGCTTTCTGACTAGTCAAAGACCTTAAGGATGTTCCTCTGTTATATCGATTTAATGTCATCGACTTGAAATTTTTACAGCCTGTTAGTGTTTATCCCCAAAACGTGTGTGCAAAGATTCAATGAGATTAGGAGCCTCGTTGTCGAGATATTAAATGTTTAAAAAAACATTATTTAACATGCGTTCTTATGGGCGCACACGACAAACAGGTTCCAATCGTTCTGTAATTCACGAACTCGAAATGCCAGCACCTTTTAAAAATTATATGACCTAGATCTATATATAATAAAACCGTGTGCGAAAGCTCACCTTAATTAGGAGAATTTCCGTTGAGTAATTAAATGTAATATGTTTAAAAATGGGTTTAATAATATGTTTAAAAAAAAAGGGCGTTCGCTGTCGACTTTAGACGCGACGGACAATGTTGCCGAACTCAACTTGTCGAATCAGGCTTTTTTTCAGAATAAAATCCTGGATTTTTTTTAGCCTCTTTTCATAGTATATGGCATAAATAATAACTTATAAAATGTGCGTTATTATCCCTCTATACATTTTGGCAAGGGAAAAATAGAAACAATGAAAATTTGGCTCTTTTTGTGCTTCAACTCTAAACGCTGCTCAAACTATACATAATAGAGGAAAATTGCTCATAAATCATTTTATAGGTAACTAAATTCTCTACAAAAAAGTCCGCGACGGCTTATATCTAAAGTTAATTATTGAGGCGTGGGAGGCGTCCAAAGTTGTAAAAATAATTTAAAAGAAACCATTTCAAGTAGGTGGCTTTATTTGAATTTAGTTATAAATAAAGTTTTTTGGGCGGTAATGGCTTTCTCGTTGTGCCGAATTAACGTATGAATTTTTATGCATTTTTAATTCAATGCTAACGTGGTGATATATAATTTAACATCTAATGGGTCTACTATTCTGCGATTTTACAAAAATCACACTTCATCGTCACGCCATTTCGGACACCTCTCACTCATCCGCTATTGACTTTTTATGTATATCGTCGCGGACTTTTTTATAGAAAATTTAATTCTCTACAAAATTCTTATTGGGCAATTTTCTCTACCTTGAATAGTTCGGACAGCGTTTGGAGTTGAAGCTGGGAAAACGTGAAATTTTAATTTTTTTTTTGCAACATAAACGTTAATATTTCAAAAACTTACAGGAGTATATTACTATAATTTTTATACGTTGTTATTAATGCCACTTACTATCGAATAGCATTGAAACGAAACCTCAAAGTTCTAATTCTGATTTCGAGAAAATAAATTAACTGGTCGAGATGAGTGAGGATTTGACGTTGGCACCACTGAGCCCTGCCTGTGTATAAGCATAGGGACCCCCTCGGACGACTCATCCCGCAAACAAACAGAGGAACATCCTTAACTTTTCTTTCTACATGCGTAGTAAAATTATAAAAAACTGCTTTCACATAAAAAAAATAAATAAACGTAAAAAAAATTAAATCATAGAAAAATTCAAGACCCTTATTATTGATTATTGGATGTTATGAGGAAAAGCGGGGACAAAAACACATTGGCTTCCGACATAACTTTTTTCTATCTGGATCTATCGGACTTTTTCAACAGGGTTGTTCGTATTATACTCACGTGCGAGGTACAAAAGTGAAGTTCTCGACTCCGTCTTCAGTTACCAGGATGTCATCCTCAATTCTTACACCGCCTGAACCGCGAAATTTGGCCAACTTCTCCGTGACGATGAATTTATTCTGCTTCGGATTGGCGAGTGCACCATCCAATAGCTGCAACGAAGAGAAAGGTGGGAATTGAAAATTCATATTAAGAACGTATATCCTGTATTCGATATGGAGATCTGGAAAATATTTACGAAATCAATGAAATAACAGCCAGGCTCTATCGTAAGAACCATTCCGGCCTGCAGAGTTCTCGCCGTTCTCAGCCTTCGGATTCCCGGCATGTCCGAACGTTGCGGATTTCCCGGTAAATAACCGCCGACATCGTGCACATCGAGACCCAAGAAATGGCCAAGACCGTGAGGCTGAAATATCTCATTAAGACCCGAGCGCATCATGTCATCAACCTCCCCACACAAGATACCACCGTCCTTCAATGATTGAAGCAAGACTCTGTTAGCCAATAGATGCATGTCGGTCCATTTAACACCTGGTTTGGCAGCCTCTATCACGGCGTTACGAGAGTTCAGTACGGCGTTGTAAATCAACTTTTGATCAGCCGTGAATTTCCCGTTTGCCGGAAAACTACATGTTATATCGGCAGCGTAACCACAGTAGTTGCCACCCATATCGAAGAGACTGCACATCGTAAAAAGAAAAAAACGTCCGAATATTGTTTATGAATAATAAGACTCGTGATATAGCGGAGTTGACATTCTTCAGCATTTCAATCATAAAGGAAATTCAGAAAAATCCCTCAATAAATTCTCAAGATACTACGGCTTTTGTTTGCTTTGGCCAGCTATTCCGATCACGAATTTTTATTCATATGTCTGAATGCCAACATCGGGAGGTTATTCTATCTGCATCTTCCTTTGTCTGTGTTTTCTTAATTTGGCTGTATCCTGTTCAATTATGAATTATGGCAATAATATCGTCACAATGAATTTTCGAACTGTAATACGGAGACAAGCACTCGCGAAAGTGATTTTTGGAAGAGTTTTAGAAACTTCACGCTCCAAGATGTGTACACGAAAAGAATTTTTGAGTAATTTTTACTGTGAAATCACGGCAAAAATTTTAACGTGGGGACAAGTGTACCAAAAAGTATAAACTACTACTGATTTTGTTATTAAAAAAATTTAAGTACAAAATTTTAACGTGGGGACAAGCGTACCAAAAAGTATAAACTGCTACTGATTTTGTATATTTTGCTTTCAGGCATGTAAAAATGGAAGCGTATAGTCTAATTTGTACAACTTTCTCAGTAAAAATTTTGATACATTGACACGTAGAATTTTAACATTGCGTTGTGAGAAATTTCCGATATGTTAATGTAAAATTTCCAATGCTTATCATAGAATTTACAAGTCTCCACAGTAAAAATTACCTGCGCAAACTTGAAATTTATAAAGTCCCTAGTGAAAAATTAATTCCCCATGGTTGAATAGTTACTCTGTGTACGGTATTTTTTACGAAAAAAATTAGTAAACAATTGTCATAAGTGGACGTATGAACAAGATTTTTTTTAAGGGTGAAGCAGAGCTGTTTTACGTTTGAGATGCTTTGGTTGTGTTTTTGGTGGGTTACATGAAAATACGCCTTAGTGGTGTGGAACCGCCTTACCGATGTTAAAGCCGAAGCGCACAAAACTCCGCAAGCCATAATCAGACTGGCATAAACTTTTGCGCATGCGCTATGGCAGAATTGTTGGGCCATGCGCATGCGCAATATATTAGCCAGGTTGTTTATGACTTCTTAAATTTTATGTGCTTCGGTGTTTAGACGCCTTATCGGTATGGTGAGAGCACATAGACTACGGCTGAAGCTCGCATTTATATGGCCGCCCGGTGTAGCTGCCGAGGACGAGAGAGGCTCCGCGACCCACCACCCTCCCTCGGTCGCTGTAGGAATTACGCCGTGCTCGACGCAGCGTCGCTTACGATTGTCACACACGAACACACACCCAAAGATCCATATACACTATACACAAATGCACATTCACTCGCGACTAACGCTCGTGCTCAAGCACACACGTACACGCACTCACTCACAGCTCACGTTCATGCACACGCACGCACACTCACAGCTTGCGTTCACGTATACGCACGCTCACACAGAACGCGCGTGTTTACGTTCCACGACCTAGCCCTGACGATTTTTACTGTAAAGAACAGTATAAATTCCGGTAGACACATGAAAAATTTGTACACGCTAGTTTAAATTCTCACAAAATACACGAAAATTGTTCAATATGCACTGTAAAATTTCTTTTATATCAAGTTCTTTTTCAACTGATTGTAGTAATGTTTATAGTTGCGTAAAATTTACTTATTTTTTCAGTAAAAATTCTTGAAAACATTTCAAATTTAGGTCACCCGACAGTAAATTCTGACTTATTTCCATGAAAATTTACCTTTAATTTCCTAAAAATTTGGAAAATTATGAGTTTTTCTTCCCGTTACTGCGATTTCATAGTAAAACTTACTTGAAAAGTTCTTTGCGTGTATTATTCAAATTCATATATCTGAATTTTTCAGTTTCGTGCGAGAAGTAAGGTACAATTTCATCCTGTACCTTTAAACCACAATTTTTTCCCTCTTGGGATTTGATCACCGGACATAGCATGTACCCGCTCTATCGATATTGCCAATAGATACAAAAATATCTGTTATGCCCGGTTTCACCAAAATCCATTTATTCCGTGGATAGCTAACCGGCGATTAAAATTTATCTGCCGATTAAATTTAATTCCGTTTCACCAACATGAAATGGTGTACGGTTAGCTATCAGGCTGTTAGTTTGCCTTCTTTCAATTCTGTGGAGTATTTGACGTGACTGTACGTCGTTGCGCATGCGCACTCATGTACATTTTCTTCAGTGGCGGCAAATTTTGAAGCGTGGTAGTTGCGAGCTACTGTTCAATGCATAGGCATCCATTTAGAAGATCTTGAAAACTTTGATTTTGAATAATAATAATACCGAAAAGTTATCAACACATTAGTTAAAAAAAAATTTGTGAAACAAATCACCAGATTTTTTTCTTTTTCGATCAAATGAATTCGTTGATTTTTTCAATATCTGTGAAGTTTCGTACAATTTTCCCTTTATTTTTTAAATTTGCTGTTTTCGCAATTTTGTTAAGGCTGTATGTATGAAACTATATTCATTCAATAATCCGGAAATTTTTTCAGTGCGGTTACGAAACCGTATCAAAAGATGAAGACTTTTCATCCGCTTTTCAAAATTTTTGAAAAAATTTCAAAAAATGAGAGAATATTCTGAAATAAACTCACACTATTTTAAAAAATCAAAAAATTAATTTTTTTGACAAAATGTGTATATATATATATATATATATATTAGAGAGGTTCAAAAAGGGCCTTTTTTTAGATTTTGCTCTTCTCCGAGATTCTTGTACTTTTTCACGCGAAAGGGCTGGGCTGAAAAAAAAATTTTACTACTGCCTCAACGACGTTGAAATTTTGAAAAAGGGCTTTTTCGAGAATTTCAAAATTGAGATATCCTTAAATCCTTCGGTGGCTATGCTTTATATGACGAAACAAAAGTTTTTGTCAAACCTGAGGTGCGTGCGATTTTTTTTTGTACCGAAAAATCTATTTTAAAATTAGTTTTTACAAATTTCTATATAGATTTTTTGGTACTAAAAAAAATTACATGCATCTCAGGTTTGACAAAAACTTTTGTTTGTCAGGTTTGACAAAAACAAAAGTTTTTGTCAAATTAATTTTTACGAATTTCAACACAGATTTTTCGGTACTAAAAAAAATCACACGCATCTCAGGTTTGACAAAAACTTTTATTCCGTTACACAAAACATAGCCACCGAAGGATTTACGGATATCTCAATTTTGAAATTCTCGAAAATAGCCTTTTTCAAAATTTCAACGTCGTTGAGGCAGTACACTAGGACCTCGATTTAATGGTCCTCGATTGAATAGACAGTCCCCACCATGTCGCACTTATCGATCGATTTTTCGCGTGGTGGGAGATGGTGGGGGACGCTTAAAGTCTCCCCGATCAGGCCCGTAGCACGGAGTGCCGATGCGCAGATACAGCATGGGCGGGCATACGCTACCTCGATTTAACAAGGTGCGATGCGGAGCCAGTCCCGCCACTGGCCGTTAAATCGAGGTCCTAGTGTATTAAAATTTTTTTTCAGTCCAGCCCCTTCGCGTGAACTATTTATTTTTAGTGAAAAAATACAAGAATCTCGGAGAAGAACGAAATCTAAAAAAAAGGCCCTTTTTTGAAGCGCCCTAATATATAAATATTATTGAAAAAATTGTACTGAAAATTGTATACAATATACCGCGTAGTGTGGTCAACGAAGAGACTCTATCTTCGTTGGTGTGGTGTATCATAATATTAATATATATCACACTACGCAAGTTGTGTCGGCTGCATACACGTTTGATTTGCAGGTTAGGTGTGCACATAGTTTGTCATATTCGAGGGATTCGTAAGAGCGGCCCATAGTTCTTCTCCGATTTATAGGTTAGAAACCCACCGATAAAATTTAACTGGAGAAAAACGGCGGGTTAGTTTATTCCGACGTTTAACGGACTGTTAAATTTAACCGTGGTTGGTGAAACCGAAAAATCGCCGTATAAAATTTATCCGCTGGTTAGATAACTAACCGTGGTTGGTGAAACCGGGCATTAGTGTTCGAAAGTGTTATTAATGCGAAGGTTTTAGAAATTAATAACTCCAAGCTTTGGATCCGTTTCAGTTGTTCGAAAAAATCCTTAGCCATAGTATCAGATGAATAGCTTGAAATTTTCAGTGTCTCAAAATATTGTCAAGAGTATTGACACATCAAAAATCGCAGAGTCTACGATATTAATGATTGTTGGCACGGAAAATTCTTTGTGCAGTGTGAACGTAGGGCAACCGCTACCATGCAACCGATACTTTATTGACGATTGGGAATGAGCAGTTATTGGTTTATCAACCTGATGTCACGGTGACGATTACGATTAGATATTTTCGTCTAACACGAACTCATCATGACCAGGACGGGGCTGAAGACTCAGGGGGTAAAACGCTTGGATTGAGTGCATTACGGTAATTCGAAAATTAGCCATATTAACAATAAAGTCAAGCGAAGAATCCGAAACTCGATCAGTTTTCCCTCATCCAAGTTGATACAATGGTGGACTTAACCCTCAACCGGTACACTTATTTTTTTGCCCTTACTACGGTACACATGGGTCTGTGAAACCCGGCGAACGAAACGCGTTGCAACTCCGAACTGAGTAAACCGATTTTATTTCAATAATAGTGAAATTGATACGCCAGACTGTAAGTTACACGAATGTGTAAGCAGAAAGTCAATTCGATGTTCAGGTGAGAAGTTATAGGGTTGAGAAGAAGAGCTACATCGAAAAAACGCCAAAAAATCACAGTTTGTTGAAATGTGCTCTGGGTCCAAGAGACCCATGTGTACCGGTTGAGGGTTAAAAGGAAAATAGCCCAGTGAAAAAACGAAGGAACATTTTTTGTTTTCCATTGTCGTGTAGCCTATGCATTTGTTTCCACCTGCTAAATTTTATCGAAAATTTCGCAAAAATACTAACGCTATAGCCATTTTCGTGGAGCAGGTACGCCCTATTGAGCGAGCCCGTATGGAACTCTTTAACCAGTTGACTGGTGGACCCGAAATCAGCGGTTTGTGTCAAAACTGGTAAGATCTAATAATTTTGAATTCGACATGAGACCTTGTTAGTGAGGAGTTTTTTGGGTCGCTGATTACGAATCTGAACTCAAAATTTGAAAATTCAAAATGGCAGATCCAATATGGCGGACCAAAATCCAAAGTCACTCGATTTAGATGAAACTCGGCACTTGAGTTTTCGAGGTCGCTAATCGCAAATCTTAACACGAAATTTCAAAATTCAAACTGGTGAATCCAATATGGTGGCATTGAGTGACTATAACGCAACCTCCTCGTGGCGCACTCTGCGGTCGTGATTATATTTCACCAGCTAAAAACGGAGGTAACAACCGTAATGGAATACCGTTACCAGGGTGTATACGCACCGGGAAAAACGGGAATACCGGGAAAAACCCGGGAATTTTTCCCACCGGGAAAAAACCGGGAAAAACACGGGAATTTTTTGGTACCCCGGGATAATAATAAGTTAAGATAAATTTTGCACAATTAGTGTAAAATTCATATTTTTTGGGGAAATTTTTTCCCCATTCTGCTTCGTTGATATTGTATATAATATAATGTTAAGGCTGGCATTAACATTGTATGCAGCCACTCGCGGCTGTAAGCGTGGGGCGGAGTGGAGGAGCGCTCGTCGCGCTCAGTCCTGCTTGTTTATACTTGTCCACTCGTGAGCTATTGTCGTCCCGATACACACGCTATTGTAGGAAAGAAAGTTCTGTTTTTTGTCTTCACTCTTCGGTAGAGGATATTCTTCTGAGGTAAGTATTCAACTTCTTCTTGCAGTGCAGCATACTCTGATGGATGCAGAAGATGATTACCTACTATAATAGCTTATCCTAATTTAATAAATAATAAGAAACAATTCTAATATTCTATGAATATACATATTTTCTAATAAATTTAGAATCCAAGTGCTCTTCATTTACAGTAGAACCTTGATTATCTGAATCCTCAATTATCCGAACCTTGACTTGATTTATCCGAATGCTCAATTATCCGAACGTTGGCTCAAAACAAAAATACTATATAGTATTAAATACTATATAGTGGTTTTGCGAAAACCGCGCGTGTTCGAGCATGCTCAAACGCGTTTTTCGTCTTTCAAGCGTTTAGTCTTTGAAAGAGGTTCAATATGTATTTAGATATCCAATATAGGGTGCATTCCGAATTGAGCTGGCAGCGCTACAGCGTGATATGCTACGCTTTCCCAACTTTAGGCGTTCCGAATCGACGATGTAGCACATTATAGTTTTATACCCCCCATTCCTCAGCAAATCACTCGCGGAACGGTCTCGCCGTGATATTTGGCAATATTTGGCGGGAAGATAAGACGCTGTGGCTGCACTACGTCGGGAGGTAGTGCAGCCACAGCGTTTCATCTAGGGACATTGAGCGCAGCCCTAGCATTGCGACGGGCTCTGAGGGTGACTCCCCACGGAGCGTAACTTGCGTACGCGTAAGATGAGTCGACCAATCAGGACGTCGCATCTAGGGATCCGTTATTCGCTTCGACGTCCTGATTGGTCGAATCATCTTACGCGTACGCAAGTTACGCTCCGTGGGGAGTCACCCTGACGTCGCACTCGCATCGCGCTACCTACAGTTTCGGAACGCCGCGGAGGAAGCTATTAGCGCTGCGAGCTCAATTCGGAATGCACCCATAGACTCTTTGTTGATTCAAATTTATGTTGTTTTTATTATTATTGTATGAGGTACAAATTTCTTTTCGATTATCCAAACTAGGCTCAGTCCCAATTAATTCGGATAATCGAGGTTATATTTTATTGAAAACCAAGCGATCCCCAAGCGGAAAATTTATTCCGAAATTCATTCTGACGAGGAAGGTATCTCGGGTCAATCTCTCCGATTTTGATTTATTTCATATAAGTTGTGCGCATTGAAAACTAAGTGATACGAATTTTTTTTATTGGCCATAGAACACTTTGAGGGGATGCAACTGCCTTCCAAAGATGGAGGTGTCGAGCATGAATTTCGTTATTGCACTCATACGAACATAATATTTTTCAACTAAACCAACTGGGAAAATTTTCAACTCGATAAATGAAAAATGTAATTTTCTCAGTTAGAAACAAAAAAATTAAGGGGATGAGCACCCCTATATATGATTACATTTATTCAAAAAAGGGTCAAATTCGAGTCTAAAAATCTGAAAAAATGTATATTGCATACGAACACAAACTAAAATTGACCTGCTTTTGAGCCCGAAAAAAATATTGGACGGGGTAACTACTCTCGAACGCTGTTTATCTTGCGTGTATACAAAGAAATGTTCAAATTCTAGTTCGAAAATCTGGAAAAAATATATGTTGCGTATGAACACCAAGAAAAGTTAACGGGTTTTTTGATATTCCCAAAAAAAAAAAATTGGACGGGGCAACTACCCCTCAATGCATTCAATTGTTAACGTTTTTTTTGTTTTCACATTGTATCATCAAGTGCTCAAAAATAAATCATCGGGAACAAAGATAAAGTGATTGTTTGACTGAATTTCGATATGTTTCATTCGTATAATTTATTGTTACGAAAATTGTAAACAAAATGTTATTAATTTTCGAACCTTGAACAATAGTGATAGTCGTCGAAAAAGTGTTGAAAGCACAAGGATTTTTTACACCATGAACATCGAATAACAGGAACGTTTCGGCACTTTTATATTTCGCAATGCGTCTCACAAGAATCTCCGAAACTGAACTCAGCTGTATTTTTTTTTTAATTTGAACTGTTTCTGCACACCCGAAAGATAAACAGCGTTGAGGGTAGTTATGCTGTCCAATATTTTTTTTCGGGAAAATCCAAAAACACATCCATTTTCGTTTGTGTTGATACGCAATATAATTTTTTTCAGAATTTTTAGACTCAAATTTGACCATTTTTTGCATAAATGTAATCATATGTAGGGGTGGCTCACTCCCTTAATTTTTTTCTAATTGCGAAAATTACGAGAAATTTTCCAGTTGGTTTGGTTGAAAGATATGTTCTTATCCGTGAAACAACGAAATTGATGCTTGAAAACTCATCTTTGAAGGGTAGTTTCACCCCCTTAAAGTGTTTTATGGCCGATAAAAAAAATGTATCCTTTAGTTTTCGATGCACAACAACATATATGAACTATCAAATCGGACAGATCGACCTCGGATACTTTCCTTGTGAGTCTGATATGATTTCTTGAAAAGCGACGAAGACGGATACAATTAAGGAGTCCTGCATCGCTTTAACATATTACACTACTATAGAGTCTGATTACATAGCGATATTGTACTTTTTCTCTCAATACAGCTTGTTTTGTGTCTCTTGATGGACCATGCCGATATCATTTCAAGACAAGTGGCTTACGGAACCGGCATTCAAGGATTGGTTGTTGAGAGCCCCAAGGACAGACTACCATAGTGCTAAATGTGCATTGTGTCCTGGAACTCTCATCAATATACGCTCAATGGGAAGAACTGCTTTTGTTAATCACATGACAAAATGCAAAAAGCATATGCAGAAAGCTGCTGCTATGAAGAACACAGTTAGTCTGCAAGCTTTTTATTCATCCAGTGCTACACAGGAGGCAGGGGCAAGCTCTTCGCCTCATACAGCCCCCTCAACGTCAATGGGCAAAACACCTACACTCCACCACGATGTCTCCGTTACAGCTGCGTGTAAAAATGACGGTGCCGTTCCATCAGTGACCAAACAAGATGGTCCAAGGGGACTGAAAAAGATGCTGCTGCACGATGATGTGACCAAGGCTGAAATAATGTGGTGCATGCAATGCATTGTTACGCATAAATCTGCGCGTAGTGCTGCCAGTGACGTAAATCTTTTCTCAGTGATGTTCAATGATAGTAACACAGTTACCAAGATGCAGTTGCAGAAGGACAAAATAGGCTACATTGTGCAATACGGTCTAGCACCCCACTTCAAACGCGAGATAGACGATGATCTTGTGAAGGCTTCGCGTATTGTCAGTTTTGACGAGTCATTGAACAAGGTGTGTGAGAAAAGTCAAATGGACTTTCAAGTGCGGTACTGGGACGTCAATTTGAATCAAGTATGCACACGATACTACACGTCCGCTTTTTTGGGCAGAACTACGGCTGTTCATTTGCTGAATGCTTTCAAGGATCACCTTCCCCCTGTTGTAATGAAAAAACTGCTTCAGGTGTCGATGGATGGTCCGAATGTCAATTTTTCATTACTGAAAGATTTGACGATCTTCTTAAAGGACAATGCTGTTGATTCCGTTCTGTTGGATATTGGCTCTTGTGGTCTTCACGTTGTTCACGGTACATTTAAAGCCGCCATGGTTGAGACCTCATGGGAGATAGTCCCGTTCTTGCGTGCCATATACAATCTCTTCAAGAACGTTCCGGCCAGACGGGCACTATACACGTCGATCACCAATTCGAACCAGTTTCCCTTGAAGTTTTGTGCTGTGCGGTGGCTCGAAAATAAAGAAGTTACACAAAGAGCTCTTGACATGCTTCCCTTCCTGAAGACATTTGTTAAAACTCTGGACGAGACGAAAACCAAGCCTACAAGTGCAAGTTTCAAGATTGTTGAAGAGCATCTGAGGGATAACTTGCTTGGTCCTAAGATCGCTTTTTTCAAGACCATCGCTACAGACTTGGAGCCATTTTTGAGACAGTTCCAATCGGATTGGCCACTCGCACCTTTTCTTCATTCTGCTCTGACGTCAGTGGTACAAACTGTGATGAGACGCTTCGTCAAGCCCGAATTAATTTCGTCATTCGTCGATTTTAAGGACTCCAATCTTCTGAACAGAAATATTAAGATTGGATTTGCCACGGAGAATGAATTCAAGAAGTGTAAGTCGCCTTCGGAGCTCCAAATCAAACTCTTCCGCAATAACTGCAAGAAAGCTCTGGTCAAGTTTGTGTTAAAGATGATGGAAAGATCTCCTCTGAAATACAAGTTGACAAAAGCTATTAGCTGCTTTGATCCGACAATTGCATGCCTGAGTACGGAGCCCGAGCGCTTTAATATTTTGTTGAAGATCCTGGTTGAGCATAATTGGATTACTGGAGAGTGTGCCGATAAAGCAGAAGTTCAATTTCATTCAGTTTGCACAAGCCTGGCAGCCAAACTTAATTTCCCTCAGTTTAAAATGAACGAAGAACGCCTGGATGATTTCTGGGTAAAGTGTCTGAAAAATGAAACCTCCAGTTGCGATGATTTGAAAAAGGTGATAGAAATCGCCCTTACGTTGTCTCATGGCCAGTCTGCAGTGGAACGGGATTTTCAATAAATGGCGAGTGTCTCTTTGAAAACATGAAAGAGGAAACAGTAGTGAGCAGGAGGATCGTGTATGACACCGTTGAGACTTATGGCGGAGTGGAACGTTTTCCCATTTCGAAATCGCTGATTCACTCGGTACGCACGGCTTGCGAACGTTACCATGAGGATCTTAAAAAACGCAAGGCAGCTGAATCGCAGGAAAATGATGCTAGGGCAGAACGAAAAATTAATAAAGCTCAAGTAAGAGGACTTGAAGCGAAAAAAGTCGAATTGGACAGTGCAATTGAGGAGGCCCAAAAAGAGAAAGAGATCATCGAGGGGCAGATCATTGCTCTTTCTAGGACGTAATATTACGTAATAATTTCTAGAGTATATATCGTGATATCTCGGATAGTATTTCGCAATATCTGTAGTCAACCTAGTCAAGTAAAGCTACATATTATAAAATAATTAAATAATAATTTTCCTAATGTTTATCTCAACGATTTCAAATATTAAATCAGGTCATTTTTTTAGTTCCACAAACTGCTGGTTCTTACCTGTTCATAAGATGTACCAGATGCTGAATAAAGGTTTTAATATATTTTAGATATTAAAATGATTAATGTACCCTGAAATTCTTAAAATGGCGATGAAAAGTTCTCGCACGCATTGATCATCTGAAACTGTCATATATCAATGTACAATTTCTAGAGATCTCAGATTTCATTGATAGACTTTCATATTTTGCAAACTATAAACCACATTCATGAAGACAAGCGTGGTGTTATAAAAATATATGGAACGTTTATTATTTTTTCGATAGTATGCAAAGTAATAATAAATAATAATGTCGAGTTTTACTTGCACACCCCCTCTGGGGGGTTCTTACAAGGGTGGTGATTTCGTATACTTTCCAACCATCAACCGCCTGCTCCGACCATTATTATCACCACCTACTCCTCCTCGCGATCATACGTCTGCAGCCGCATCGCTCCTTCACCATTTTATCCTGTATCGCATTCGCCGAGGACGGAGGGAGACTGCAGAAAACCTTCCACCGATACAGGTCGGAGTCTCCCTAGTTCCCCCCTGGTGGCCGCGCGAGTAAACTCAAGCGCGGTCTTCAGAGGAGACCTAAGCGAGCTCCTCCTTTACTGTGATTCAGTGGGTAAGTCAGTGCACGGCTAAGCGGCCACCTTCCGAGCGATAAGAACCGCTGCGGGAGTCCTCCAGAGCCGTACCCCGACCAGCCACCCATCACAGAAAGGTGTTTTTGGGCATTTGTTTTGGTGGGATCCGAACCACCAGGTTTGCAGATTAAACACATAGAATAAATTCCATCGGTGTCGGCCGTGGGGCTCGAACCCGGGTCCGCTGCGTGCGAACCCAGAGCCTCACCCACTAAGCCACTGCTCTCCCTTTGTATGCAAAGTAATACTGGTAATCTATGTCAAGATACACGGGAGAAAAAATATTTTTCATCGGGAAATCCGGGAAAAACCCGGGATTTTTTTTTTTCCGGTTTCCGTATATACACCCTGATTATAGTCACTCGATGCCGATATATTGGATCCGCCATGACGGGTTTTCAAATAGCGAGTTCAGATTCGTAATCAGCGATCCAAAAAACATGGGCATACCAAGTTTGATGCAAATCCGTTCAAATGACAGAGACATTCAAGGTGCTACAATAGGAGTCATTACCAGTTGTGGCACTTTTTTCGCCCTATAGAAATCATTAGCAGTGAACCGATTAAGTTTAATTCTCAGAAGGTACCTCTCCCTAGTAACGTAATGCAAGCAATAACTCTCATTTACGAATATTTGAGCACAGCGGTGGAGATTGCCCTTAAGGTAGAACACTACCTCTTTTGCGGGGCAGGCGGTGAGAAAGGTACTCCTATGCTTTAACATGGGAAGCCTTTCGTATTACCAACGTGAATTAAGGAAGTAACGCAACTACCCACCTAGTCATAAAAACGTTTGACCTAAGTAGTACTTAACCTGGCAACGTCGCTTTTCGTTGATTGTGTGCGCGTGTATATGTGTGTTCAAATATGCCGTTGACAGCTCATAAGCTGTATCGGTGAATTTTTTTTCGTATTCGTTTAATTTAATCGCCAGTTTGATATGCCTAAAGAAAAAAAGCCAAGATTTTATTGGAAAGTTAAAGTATAATTACCGAAAAGGTGTACCGAGCTAGAATTAATCAGCAAGAAGCAGGCAGAAACGTTCGGAGTATTTACGGTACGAAAAAACTGCAGACAGCATAGCCTCGAATTCAAGGAATCAACATCATCAAAATATGTTGATGTGAAAGAGGATGGCTGTAAATTTTTCAACGTAGAAACGATTGCCCATCAGCTAATATGCAAAAATTGTGATAATGTGCTGATAATTATATTTTAAATATGCTCATTATTACGTGATAAGAAAAAAAATTTAGGTGTACAGGTATCTCAATTATTTGAAAAATAATTGAGACTGTGTCAATATGCCAAATATTAGTTCAGTAAAAAAATATTCTACGTATGTAAGATAATATGTATGAAAATAAAATTGTATTTGAATACTTAATTTATTTATTTATTCCATTGATATTCAATATAATATGTCGTGTAAACAAAACAAAAAAATTATAAAAATATGTAGTAGTTAGACTGCACGAGCTGTCACGTTGAAATTTCAAAATGCGCGCTCATAACCTCGAATATGCGACGTTGCAATACTTTTAGCGAGGGTCCAAATATTCGCTATGAGTACTTTTTATTGTTTTTATTATTCCTGTCATAAGTCACCTTTGAATATTTTTAAGCCGGATAAATGATTATAAGTATTCAATCTCTCTGCTGTTTAAATTTCATTCTGATCTATCCATCAATTACGGAGATATGAGGAATAATGTACAGCTAACTCCGTGATTTCTCATAAGAGGCCATGTTGAATTGGCTTGTAAAGAGATAAAACGAATGACAAATATCTCGCGTAAAAACCCACCTCGGATCATAAAAATTTGTATGAGTTTTGTTTACATTATAATCGAACATTCTGCCAAGTTTGGTATTTTTCTGTCCATCAATTCTATTTCCTGCGTTACTTCCTTAATTCGTATTAGCACGTGAATTAATTTTCTTGTTTTCAATTTACATGTAAGATAATGATTGTGTACTTTTTGATGAAAAAATAACCGTTAATAACTATTTCAAACATAATATTCCTGATTTTGGCAAAAAAAAATGCTCCTCGTTGCATATTTCAAAATATTAAATATTTCGCAATAGCAGCTTTGACGGTGGCAACGACATACACTGGTTTCAGTTTTTAACTGTTGGCTGCACTTCTCAAGCTCTAGAGGTGTACGTCAGATGATTTGGCAGAAAGGTTAAAAGGACGATTCATAAAAGCGAAAAATAAAAAAAATTACGAAAGGCTCGTTGATATTGGGAGAAAGTTGAAGAAGCAAAAAATAAATGAACACAAGAAATAAAGGAAGCAGAAAAGGTGAAAAACGAGGAAAAAAATAAATCGTGTCTTGTAGAAGGACGCCGAATTTTCGATTTGGAGGTTATGCGTCAACATCTGCGACGCGTTAGTATGTGTGCGTGAGCAAGAGAGAGATAGAGAGGGGGCAAGCATCGCTTCAAGGCACACGTAAGCCGCACTGTATATAGTGTTACACCCCACCAACATATTTTTTTCGACCAGGGTCTCCCTCTTTATCACACTCTTTCAAATATCGACCTGAAATTTAACGACAGTAGTATACAGGGTGGGGCATTAACTATTAGCAGTAGAAATATTTTCTACCTTGCCAGTCTTAGGCGAAAACTTTTCCTACAAAAGTTGCATGGTTCGTAGGGGGTCATCAAGTGGTGGCTACGAGGTTCATCTAGGTGGAGGCGCTTCGAGAATTTCAAGGTCACCTCCGTTTTTTCAAATGGATCCACTATTTTTTTTCTTCGTAATTTCATCGAGGAACTATGAATAAGTTCACACACCAAATTTCGTCATGATCAACCAAGATTTAGCATAAAAAATCGATAAAATGGAAATTTTAATGTTTTCAGCCTTAAATCGATTGAAAAAATGGTGCAACCACTTACTCTTATAAAAGGTACTCAAAGTGATGGCCACCACTTTCAATGCATGCTTGAAATCTGATTTGCATTGATTGTATGGCCCTATTAATAACGTCAGTCTGTATTAACGAACAGGCTCTAATTATTCTGTCTCGCATATCTTGCACAGTAGTCGGCACTTCATTGTACACCACGTCTTTTAGAGTCCCCCATAAAAAAAAGTCCAGTGGTGAAACCTCGATTAGAGCCTTTTCGTTAATACAGACTGACGTTATTAATGGGACCATACAATTAATACGAATCAGATTGCAAGCATGAATTGAAAATGGTGGCCATCACTTTGAGCTCATTTTATAAGAGTAAGTGGTTGCACCGTTTTTTCAATCGATTTAAAGCTAAAAATATTAAAATTTCCATTTTATCGATTTTTTATGCTAAATCTTGGTTGATCATGACGAAATTTGGTGTGTGAACTTATTCATAGTTCCTCGATGAAATTACGAAGAAAAAAAATAGTGGATCCATTTGAAAAAACGGAGGTGACCTTGAAATTCTCGAAGCGCCTCCACCTAGATGAACCTCGTAGCCACCACTTGATGACCCCCTACGAACCATGCAACTTTTGTAGGAAAAGTTTTCGCCTAAGACTGGCAAGGTAGAAAATATTTCTACTGCTAATAGTTAATGCCCCACCCTGTATACGGTAGCCGATAAAATAGATCTCATCGAGTAATCATTTCTTGTACAATTATTATACACGATCAAAATCTGTAATCAATCAATCTCAGGAAACCGAGAATAATCACGTAACGAATATATTTAAAACTATATTGAAAACAGAATCTCAAGACCACCAAATAGCTATACTAAATAATTCAACTCAGTTGATACATTTGTTCTCCAAATGCACCAAAACCAATATCTTACTTTTTTTCTCATAAACATTTGTTCAGTACATGACCCTTTCCCGAGGAAAGCGGACACATCCTGCCACAAAGTAAAAACCCACATCTCTCGAAATCATTTGTTTCTCCACGCACATGTGACTTTCGTCAGAATAAAACGGCGACATTCATATTATAAACTATTCTCTTATCTTGCTACTCAAAGCGTTTTCCTCTTCCAAGGAAAACGCCGGCATGTTCATTTCTAATGATATATGTAAAGCAGACACAGGAAACTCGTAATGACCATGAAATTATTCCAAGGAAAAACCCTTATGTACGACCACGCACCATCAGCTTGACTCCTCCCTTACTCCACTCGGACCAGCAAGAACAAATCTCCCCTACCAAACTCCGAATTTTCCACCTTCCCAAACTCTATTCACCAAGGTTATAAAAAACCGAACCCTCCAAAAAATCGGCACTACTTTTTTCGATTACACTTGACTTGCTTTGACGTTGCGTTTTGACTCATCAATCTTGGTCGAGAACCGAACTCGCCATTTCCGAGAATGAATAGTCTTAATTCAAAATTCAAATTAAAACACGAAACTCAAAGTTTGTTCGACTCGCGTTAAAATTATAAACTTCGTTCGCGCGATCTGTTATCCAAAATTATCAAGTGTAACAAACATTCTGTATCCATATTCAAAACATTTTGGTCTTACCAACCAAGATCATCGACAGTCACAAATTCAATAAAAACGTTGATCTGTTTAATAATCAATCTTCGAAAGCATCTACATGTTTTTTTCGGCAAATCAGCCACGCGTAGTGGTCGCTGGTATACCCAAAACATTTATATACTATTGGTTCCGGTATCGGGTAGGAAACAAGCAGAAACCGCTTATATCAGACTCGTCGGACTCGCATATCGCGGGCTACAAGAGTTTCTGCTTTACCGACGCTCTCGGGACGTAAAAATAGGTTTACGAGAGCGCCTTGGTCAATTCTACGTTGCCGCGCTTGTAGCTATGTCCACACCAGTAGAGAGAAAAACATCTCTGTTTATTGTTTTTTTTTTTTTTTTTGCACAATGCAGATAATCGGTACGGTGAAATTGCTCCAAATTTTGCAGGAGTGATCTTGAGAGTTTATTCATATTCTTGTGTTAGGTTTATTTAAAAGTGACTTATAGTTAGTAGTAGTTTTTCAATGTTTTTTTGCGGTTTTTTACCCTTTCCCAAAAGATCCAATGTAAAAAAACTAATTCAATTTTCTCAGAAACAGTACGATCAAACCCGTTGAAATTTTTCGAGCAAACATTTTACTTAGTTTCAAACGTATCTACCGATTTTCATCAAAATCCCTCTTTTTGACATATGATAGCGTTCTACCTTAAAAGAGAAAAGAAGGACTGCGATGAAACTTGAACTTTACAAGAAGTTGCATCTTATAGCTCTAAAATCAATCAAGTTTAGTGAGCTGACAATTTATACATAATATTAATTAACCTATAAATGCTCCGAAACTTCAAACGCGTTTCTCGTGAAACTGAGTTTCACAATCTGGTGCCATTGATTTCTCAGGCTCTAACTATCCGATTGATTTTAAAGTTTCAGGGAATATTCACAACACGCATATCTATCATCGTACGTACGGGTTATTGTTTCCTCGTGGAGGAGGCTTTGTTTTCGTGAAAAAAAAAATATTTCAAGTTTTCATCCCGATGTGTTCAGAGTATGTTACCTTTCACAAGTTTCACTTCGGACGCGTGTGCTTGCCACACACATGGTTTTTTTTAAATGCCTGTGATAGAGTGATCACAGGCATTTAAAAAAACCATGTGTGTGGCAAGCACACGCGTCCGAAGTGAACTTCGAAATATCCTTAAACTTTTTATATAAATAGGCTAGGTAACAAGCATGTTTGGTATTGGATTTGGAAAGAATCGCTTAAGGTGGCTCATCAGTGAATTAAAAAACCGGCGATACAAATGAAACTTCGGGAGAGTGTTATCCAAGATGTAATGAACACTTTCTCAAAATTTCAGGGTATGTTGCCAGGCAAATTATTGCGAACGAGTAATTTAAAATTACCTATTTTAACATGGGTCTTATGACAGTTGATTCCATTTTCACCGGAAGTGACATGATACCTTTTGATAAAGACGAGAGATCTTATTCAAATTTTGAGTATTGAAAGATGAAATCGTGAACTTTCCAATGGTATTTAAAAAATTGTGTCTTGCCAGGGATTTTCCAGTGAAATTTAATCGCAAAAGTCATCGTGTGTGCAAATCTCGGATACAATATGTCTGTCAATCTGCACGCGAGGAAACATATGAATATCAGCTATCGTTTTTGACTCGATCGCTCTGACAGCGTTAAATACTTTTGTCAGTTGAGACTTTATTTATAATAAATTATGGATCAAATATCACGGGAAACGTCATCGAAATTCATACATATTATTTAGACAGAGTATTTAGAAAATATTATGATAGGTTTTATGATTTTTTTTCACATCTCGATTTTTGACTAATTTTGTCACTGATGAGCCACCTTAACAGGTTAAGATTTCACAAAATTTAAATATTTTCGAAACATTTCTGTGATTGCTCTAACTTTTGTAAATTTGAGGTTATTGAACAAAAACTTTTTTTTTAGAAATACGCTATAGAACAAAGATATTCCATATTAAAATTGATAAGAATCGCTTGATGGATTCAGATTTCACAAAATTTTGAAATTTCCGAAAGACGCCTGTGATCGCTCTAACGATCGTAAATTTGAGGCTATCTAGCCAAAACTTCTTATATAACTATACTACGGGACATTCATAGCGCTTTCCACTGGTGCACCGAGTGCGCACCGACTCAAGTTTTTCGGATGAGAGTAAGTGAGACACATATGTACTCAGTGCATCTCTATCTCACTCACTCGCATGTAAAAATATGCACCGAGTTCACCAGTGGAAAACGCTATCAGATTTCATGAAATTTTGAAATTTTCGAAAAATATCTATGATCGCTCGAACTGTCGGAATTTTGAAATTATTAACCCAAAAAAATTTACAAAAGTACCCTAGGAGCCAGGATATTAAATTTCTTAAGAACAAATAGAATTTAGAAAACAAGCGCGCAAATTTGAAACTTGCACATTGCAGTTGGAATTGCTATGAAATTGTGGCCTTCTTAACTATATTTCATCATGATATATAACGTTTCTGTCTGTAGTGGCGATTGCAAAAGATAGAAACGTAAACATAGTCCAGATTGGCAAAAAGACAATTGAGACCTGGTTTGCGTGTAGTGTTTATTTTGCATATTTTTTTCGTGTTCTATGCAGAGCGAATTTTCGTTACCTCAATTTCTCCTGCTTAAAGCGAGCATTCCGCTTCCAGATATGGGACGGTTATCAGGTTCACTTTAGGGAGCAAGATTACACTGCCAGCATTAGAGCAGAAGCTACTGCCTCGTACATGATGTTACATCCCCACCGGCATATTTTTTCAGTCTCCCTCTTTATTATACTCTTTCAAATACCGACCTGAAATTAGCGACGCCACTTGGCTTTCTGCACACAGCGAATACTACATCCGAACCTATAGTTCTGATAACAACAAAATTGTTAACACTTCATTACTAAATAAAATAAATATTTGCCATCACTGAGTTTTCATAGATGTGCTCTTTTAGTTGCTATGGCTGTCCAAATTTCTCTCAGTGCAGCTGCACTATCATGTTATTCATAAATAAAGCGTCGTGATATTTTTGTTTCAGATAATTCTACCTAGAGTTATCGCTGACACCAGCATGAGAGGAATTCTGAGACACACGAGATTGGTACCATGAAAAATTAATTTTTTTTTGTTTTTTTTGTGGGACGTCTTGCTTTTTTTAAATCAAACGTTGGCGTTTCAAAAAACGAGCCTTTTTTCCTAATTAGTTCGCCAAAAACGTTTTTTCATAAGTTTTCGGGATGCCAACTGTCAAATAAGGAGCCTAATATGAATAAAACATCGAGAAAATGGCTTCCTAATCGGGCAATTCACGATTTCCATGCATTCAATTTCTATACACCGATGCCATCGGAGTTTCACATCGACTTTCACACAATATCACTATAGTGTTATTTAAGGATGATTTGAATTTAGCAAAATTCGATGGTGAGGAACAGATTTGACAAAACTTTGAATTTTTCGAAAAATGTGTGTAACAATTCTACATTCTCCACATTTTAACATATCCAGCTTAAGATTTCTACGTAAATAGAATAAACGTGGATACGTTACATATATAATTGAAAAAAAAAGTTACAAATTGAAGCCTGCACATTGCTTCCTCGTGATTTTTGCAATTTTACAAAGCTTCTTTTTATCTCGCGCAAGACGATTCCTCTATGAGAAAGCCAAGATTGAAAAACTCACTCACCCATAGAGGGGGCTTCATGAGGGAGACAATAAAAGCTTCATAAAATTTCGAAAATCACGATAAAGCAATTTGCAAGTTTCAATTTATAACTTTTTCTAATCAGTTTCAACGGGATTGTCTAAGCAGGGTTTTTTGAAGCACGAAAACCAATGGCCAATGGTAGAGGTCACTCAACACTTCTCGTTCTACTACGAAAAAAAAATAAAACAAAAAACAACAATTTCTTACCACATATCACCGTCCTTTATGACCTTGTTGTTGGGTGCACCGGCATGACCATAATGTAAATACGATCCATTGTGTCCGGTACCACATATACACGTGTACGATACATGACGGCATCCACCGATTGAGTATACGTAATGTTTGAATATCGCTTCGGCTTGAAATTCCGTTAAATCCGGACGTACAGATTGCATCACGACTTTGTGAGCGTCCGAGCTAACTTTGGCAACGTAACGCAGCACGTCAAGCTCCTCGGGAGTTTTTATAATGCGACTGCAAGTTAGAAATGACAAATACAAGATATCTGAGGACAAAAAAGTATGCTCGTAACGGTACATATATTATAGTGTATTGCACATTGTATACAATTCCAAGAAATACATTGTAATCAAAGGAAATAGAAAATATGTAAAGATTCATAAATATGGAAGAGACAATAAAATTTAAATATGATCAAGAGATTGTAGTCTCTCGGTGAGATAGACATTCATATCTTTCGAACAATGTCTCAGTGTCAGGAGTGTCTTGTAGTTCAACGTAACAACGCGAAAGCCTAATTTTCTCATGTGTCGAATGCGCATCTCTTGAGGCCCGATCAAACACTCCGTGTTGCGACAATAATGCTCCGGTAAATTGATCAAAATAGCGATTCTTGCGTCGTCAGAATTGTTCGTCAATGAAAAAATTGATGTATTCGACGAAATAGGATGAATAAGAATATCCAGCGTATACAAGTCAATCATCGAGAATTTCCCAAGCATAACTCCTCTGCTGAGTTTATCAACGCCACCAACGATCTTCGATAATTCTCGATGAATAAGATCGGTAACACGCTTTATTCTCGATCTCATGAAAATTCGTTTTCCACCATTTATTTCCGGAATCATACGACACACGTAACCATCGCACTCCAACGCCATAGCACGATCGAGAAAAAATAATTTTTCCCTCAGACCCGCGATCTTCGTGGTGTCGCCGCTCGAGTGTAATTTTTCGATGAAATTCGTCGTGAATACGCGATCAACGAGTTCATGAGGAGTCTTTTCGAGATAAATCAACGATAGTATAATATTTAATGCGTCGCTTGTCGTCAAATACGAAAATTTCATTTCTAGGGATATTTGAAATTTCTTCAAAAATTCGTCGCTACACTTTGTAGAACGATAATTCAAATATCCGAAAGGTACAAAAATCGGTGCTAGAAGAGAGGGTGGAATATCGAACGAGTGTTTCGTCAGATAATCAGCACAGATATCGAATATTTGACTGTTTCTTAAGCGATTTTTGCCACAATAATTCATTACGAGGGCAATCAATGAGGGATCCTTCGTCAGGATTCCTCTGTCTCTCATATATCTTGCCAATGGCTTTTCCAACGATTCCGTATCCAAAAATTTTATCCTCGTCAAGGCTTTCATAAAATCAAAAAACTCGCTCTCGCGAACGGTATTTCCGTACAATCTCGACCACTTACGAGCACAGATCTGGACATTTCTCGTGTCAACGTCGTCACCGAGGATTTGCAAAATTTCTGACATCTGCCGTCCGCTCAATCTCCACCAATTCACGGATAATTTTTTTTCCAACATTGCTTTAACAATTTTTCTGTTATCCCTGAACAACGGTAATATACGAAACAGCGGGACCATAATTTTCTCATCGATTTCACATTCTCGTGCTTTTATACCAATCCAAAGATTTTCCAAAACTTCGCGATATCCTGGATCCTCGTAAGAAGACAAAACTTTCAAAGCTTCGATCAATTGACGAATCTTAAATTTTCCATCTGTCGCGCGTATCAGAGCCTCGTCACAAAGACGATCTTTGTGCAAATTTTTTGTCAAACTCACTCGATCTTTGCCCAATAAAACAAGTGCCTCAATTATCATTTCGTTGTCGCGCGTTTTCATTATCATGTCCACCAACCGATTCAACATCCTTTCTCGGTCGTTCAAACTGCCGGAAAATATTTCTTCATCGTCGAAATCCATTTGCCTCGAAGTTTCCTCTTTAACGTACAAAATATTGTCATTCTCGAGTTTAATGATTTCCTTAAGTGCTTCGAGGGCAACGCGACAATTAATTTCATCGGCTATCATACACTCGACCAGAGGACCCATGCTTTTCGGCAATTTTCCCAAGTTTTCACGAAAGACAATTTTATCGCTCGTTCCGTTATCAAAGATATTCATATCCCCGCTAAAAAGTATGGCCGTTCCCTCCTCAGTCTCGATACAAATTTGCTTCGTCGATTCATCAATAATTTTTTTCATTTCATTTTTTTTCTCATCGTCATCCACACTTGTAGCCACGAGCTTATCATTTCCAAATATAATATCATCGATTTCTCGAGTTTTCCGCACGATCAGACCAATTTCATGAATTTTTGGACCATCCTGCATGATGATAGTCGTGCGAGTCAATGGTACGAATTTTTTCCTCCTTTTACGATCGGATCTCACGGATTTATGACTGAATCTTGGATAGGACAGATTGTGACGTAGGGTCGAGCGTAAAATTACACGAGATAACATTTTACGTTAACTTCGTAGTTCTAGAAAACAGTTTGCATCGAAAAATTGCAATTGTAACGTAGAAAATATATATTTTGCTTGAGATCGATGAATGAGCGATTTTGAACTTGTGTGAGCTACGTATAATCTTACGATCCCGAAAGTAATGGACGATTCCTGTCAATTCAATTGCTCGAAAGTTACGTGAAGTTCGCCGGAAGAACGACAAATTATTGTATTCGCTTGGAGATGTGTATATTGCCATCTGGTGGCCGAGAAATTAATAACACCTGAATGTTGATAGCCTGGGAGGGGAATACGATAAGCAGCAGTTTGCATAGAACAATTAATTTCGGGATTTCTAGAGGAAGCAAGATTATCACGATCAAATGTAGAAGAGCTCATGTATTCGAATGGCAGAAAAAAAATAACAAGAATAGTATGAAACTTTGACTTTATTTACAGGAGTATGCATTGATTGAAGTTACGTTGACCTGTCTGTTTGTCTCGAGAGTCAGTCTTAGTGGGACATCTGGCGGTAAAAAAAAATATATACGTATCCTACGATATTTACTCACCATTCGCAAATAACCGGGTACAATATTTCCTTGTTCACTTGGGATCTGCAAATAACGAATACATTTTAATAGCTATAACGGTAACGAGAGCCTGGCACTAATATAGATGTATAATGTCGTAGATACATACTGATTTATTCCCTGGTACGTAGCTTCACGTGTGAAAAGATTGCTGTCGCTGTTTTGACCATGCTTTTTCAAAAAATAAACAAGAACAATTGGGTATCAATGTGAGGCCACGTAACATTCTGAAAATTATTTTAGTTTCGTGCTCATCGATGTATAGAACCAGATAGAATGATAACGAGAAATCCTCATTACTCTGGCGACTCACCAATATCAGCAACATTTTGGCATTCAACTGGAGCATCATTGTATCTACTTCGGAAGTGTAGTAAACTTGATCCACGCCGTATCGCTTTTTAAAATCATCGCATGTGCTCAATTTCCCGCACCAGATCTCATATTCTTTTGGCAATTGTGGAACGAGAAGTGTCGACAAACCTGTGGTGACGTCTATAGCTCCCATGCAGTCTGGTTCTTCAACGCCAAAGCACCATTGGAAAAAGGATTCCTGTCAGCAGATTAAGCGATTTAGATATTCGTAGGAATTATATCAGTCCATCCTGAAATAAAACCCTCAATCGTACGAAATCATTGAGAACGTGTAAGAGCTCTGTTCTACCGACTCTGACGGTACAACACTGTGAATGTTTATTTTTTTAACAAAGGGTATTCCTAAACCACCAAAAAAATAGTTAAGAATTTGGCCAAGTGATTCTGGAAACCGGCTGAGGGGCTTGGCGAAGGCTACGTGGAGGGAATAGCGTGCTGGTGAGTGTGCCGAGCATTGAATTACGAAAATCTGGAAGGAGCAGGTGCCGGTCTCAGCCTGTCCAGGTTGGCATGGAATGTCCCATATACAAAAAAAAAGATGTGTCAAGATGAACAAGAAAACATGACAAAATTGCATGGCTCATGTTTATATCTGGTAAGTTGGTAGCCGTGATCAATCCACAATACGCATTGGTTTGAAGTCATATAAAGATAGAGATTGTGTATTTTGTTAACTGTGAAGAAAAATGTCGAAGCGTCAGACGTATCGGTGGAAAGGTAAACCCGTGACAAAAGGCGTTTACGAACGGGGAATTCATTCCCAAAAAATTGGGCAAAGTAATGCGGGAAGGAAGGCAGAAAAAGGCCTTTGAAAATTGCCGAAGAGAATAATCCCCCGGCAGACGGCGAACGAATCGTGACGTTGAAAGTTCATCGTGGTTCACCAGATAAAAAACCATCTGCTCGCTTTGAACGAAATTTCAAAGCTATACTGGGTAAGTTATGTGACTTTTTATAAAACACGTCGAATAAATATGATATTTAGAGACCAAGTCACGCAAAAATCTCGAAAGAAATGTGATGCGATTGACCGCAAAGAATTTTAAATTCTCATAAGGTTCAGGTGACACTGATAAACCTGATAGGTTCCGGAAGGTCTCATTTTCTTTGTAAGAAGATTCTTCAAGTCAAAGTGTAAGAATTTTTGTTTCAAGCTCTCGTGCAAATGAATACTCGTTGACATAATAAATGTTTTATTATCTAGTACCAATTTATCGAAATTGCTTTGTAACTACTATGCATGAGCTTGTGAATATGGATTTTTACACTCGGACCGAAAAGAAAATCTTATAAAGAGTATGAAACCTTGCAAAGTACAATTGCATCGCAAATTTGTTTTAATGATTTGTAAGTAAATCGACCCTTAAAACACAAGAAGTTATAATTTGATTACATTTCAGATGCTATGCACAGCCATATAGGATGGATGCAACTCAACAAGTTCTTCTCAATTATGAACATCCCATGCCCTGACAAACAACGTTCAAGAGGTATGAAAAAAAGATTGGACTAGCTGCTGAAGAAGTGGCAGAATGGAGTTGTGAGGCAGCAGCGAAGGAAAGAGAGCTGACAGTCAGGCATGCTGCGATAACCGAAAAATCATTGTAAGAGGAAGCTTTGTTTTCGTGAAAAAAAAATGTTCGAGATTTTCATGCCAACATTTACATCCTTAAATACCTCGTCAAATTCCCCAGGAGCGCATAAAATTGTTCTTAAGAAAGTAACGCAACTACCCACCTAGTCATAAAAACGTTTGACCTAAGTAGTACTTAACCTGGCAACGTCGCTTTTCGTTGATTGTGTGCGCGTGTATATGTGTGTTCAAATATGCCGTTGACAGCTCATCAGCTGTATCAGTGATTTTTTTTCGTATTCGTTTAATTTAATCGCCAGTTTAATATGCCTACAGAAAAAAGCCAAGATTTTATTGGAAAGTTAAAGTATAGTTATCGAAAAGGTGTACCGAGCTAGAATTAATCAGCAAGAAGCAGGCAGAAATGTTCGGAGTATTTACGGTGCGAAAAACTGCAAAGACAGCATAGCCTCGAAATCAAGGAATCAACATCATCAAAATATGTTGATGTGAAAGAGGAAGGCTGTAAATTTTTCAACGTAGAAACGATTGCCCATCAGCTAATATGCAAAAATTGTGATTATGTGCTGATAATTATATTTTAAATGTGCTCATCATTACGTGATAAAAAAAATTTAGGTGTATAGGTATCTCAATTATTTGAAAAATAATTGAGACTGTGTCAATATGCCAAATATTAGTTCAGTAAAAAAATATTCTACGTATGTAAGATAATATGTATGAAAATAAAATTGTATTTGAATACTTAATTTATTTATTTATACCATTGATATTCAATATAATATGTCGTGTAAACAAAACAAAAAAATTATAAAAATATGTAGTAGTTAGACTGCACGAGCTGTCACGTTGAAATTTCAAAATGCGCGCTCATAACCTCGAATATGCGACGTTGCAATATTTTTAGCGAGGGTCCAAATATTCGCTATGAGTACTTTTTATTGTTTTTATTATTCCTGTCATAAGTCACCTTTGAATATTTTTAAGCCGGATAAATGATTATAAGTATTCAATCTCTCTGCTGTTTAAATTTCATTCTGATATATCCATCAATTACGGAGATATGAGGAATAATGTACAGCTAACTCCGTGATTTCTCATAAGAGGCCATGTTGAATTGGCTTGTAAAGAGATAAAACGAATGACAAATATCTCGCGTAAAAACCCACCTCGGATCATAAAAATTTGTATGAGTTTTGTTTACATTATAATCGAACATTCTGCCAAGTTTGGTATTTTTCTGTCCATCAATTCTATTTCCTGCGTTACTTCCTTAAGGTGAATTCGATAAGAGGAATCCGGGAATCAACTGTCAGTCGGACGTACAAGATATTACAGACGACAGCTAACAACCGAAACTCCCAGTCTCTAACGTCAAATATTCAGAAAAAAAAAAAAAAAGAATTGCCCTACTATAACTAATTTTTTAAAATATTATTAATTTTTTGCCTTCTTATCTGTACATTCGTTAAGGTTGACGAATTATAGAATTTTAAAAATCTCGTGTAAAAGACTTTTCCCTAATGACTAGGTATAAGTTTCAAACTTTCGCCAAAAGCGGCGCTGACAACTTCTTGCAGACAACGAATATGAAATATGATAATAGCAATCCTTCAACCATTTTTGGTGATTCTAACTTCAAACGATTTTTTCCTGATGTATTCGGTTCAAGTATTATCCGTTTGATTACAAAACTGATGCAGAAAAAATAAATAAAAATGTATTGCATTTCTGTCTGTACTATTCGAGTTAGTTTGCATTATTCCGCCTTTAAGAGGAGATCGATCTCTTTATGTCCATCTGGTAAGAGCGAAAGAGATAATACGCAAAAAATGGTTCCTCAATTAACTCGAAACTTCACGATGATCGTATTAAATACTGTAGTGCAGCTGTCCTCATGCTATTATTATGAATTAATTGCTAAAATTTCATTCAATTAGATTAAGCCATCTCCTAGAAAAATTGTCGATAAAACGGCTATTTTATTTCGTCTATCATTATGGTCACCAGGGGTCGCATTCGTTTGCGAGGGTACAGCGTGTCGCGTCAGATGATACGAAATTGCCTTCGTACGTTGTTTTAAAATTTGCAAAATCGAGATTCGAGAATTAACTATACGAACGAACGTTTTTTTCATCCCTTTTGCTCGTTCTCTTCCAAGTTTTTACATTTTTTTAAAATTATCTTACCTGTCTGAATTCGTAGTTAACGTCAGTGTCATTAAACGGCACTTCTTGGCCACCTTGCAACAGTACAACGGCACCGGTAGCAGGGACGCCCGGTGTCTTTTTCAAACGCTCGACCAGTCTTTCGCGATTCTTACGAAACAGGGACATCGGAACCCTCAATGTGTGCTCACCTCTTACGTAATGCGATTCCATGATATTTCTGAAAAATATTCAGAATCAGAAATTTTGGATGTCCGCTTTGTGCAATGCTCTTATATTTTGTAGCAGAAAAGTATAACTTGAGGCGCTCATGGCGACCGGAATTTTCATTTTTTGCCAGATCGAAAATTCTTATTTCATGGTATATTGTTATGGAGAATACGTGAAAGCAAAATTTTAAACATTGCATGCAATCATATAAAAATATAAGACTGTTTTCTAACTCGTAAAGTAAATTTACTGCATTTTAAAAATCAGACTGTAAAAGCTACCCAACGAAAACGGTGGATACATAGGGTAATAAAAACGAAAGTATACGAGGTTGGCATGAGAAACAAAGTACAGTCGGACCTCGTGCACTGACGTCAGCTGTTACTCCGAAACTGCAGAATCTTCATTCGAGAAACAGTGCCGCTACAATGAAGAACGCCCCATGAACAAAATTTTTTATAATTTCAACGAGCGGAGGGTACAGATATACGTATGATACGGGCCTGAAGCTTTTTTCTCATTGGTTAGTAAGAAGGTTAGGTCTTTCGGTCAGTGCTCGAGATTCCTGCGCTCGAGCTCAGTCAGTGCCCGAGGTCCGACTTTACATGGGGTTGTATTGATTTTGCCCTTATTTTTGATAAGCTTGTCAGAGGCAAGGTAACCTCCAAGTAAAAATCAATATAACGAAAAACGTATTGCGACGATTTTGTGAAGGAATGATTTTTTTTACCTTCGTAGTTGAGGTTTAACTAACCTTACAAAAACTAATTTAGTCCGAATATTGAATTTATTTGACTTAATAAAAAACTAGAATACGTATGAGCCTATGTGGGTATATATGTAAAAACACGATTAATACAGCAAAAGGGTATAGCCGGATAAGCACATGAAATCTGCCCCCAGTGGTTTTTCAAAATCCATATGGCTGATCGATTTCTGATTGAAAAAAAAAATTTCCTGAAAATTTCAGATTTTAAACCCAAAGAGTTAAGACATAATTCAAAAAAACATGTTTTTCAGTATTTATTTTATTGCAACTATTCTACTGAATCTTTTTCAACAAATTTTTTTTTGGTAAGGAATATCGATAAGAGACGTTGAAAGATAATTATTTTGTAACTTTTGAACCATCCCTTAAAAAAAAAACAAGTTTTCGTCATTTTATTTAAATATGTTCCTTTCGGGTGTCACTCACGAATTTTTCACAGAAAACTCCTTTCTTACTCTACTTTAGACGGTAAAATTTTCAACTTGATCCATTTGGTGGAACATAGTAAAAAAAAATTGAATCGATTTATAAAAATATTTTCTTCTAATATTATTCACTATGTGACGATCCCGCATTACATCCAAGTAGACAATGCAAATGAGAGAAATTAATCGGTCGCACAGTGAAAAAAAGCAAAAGATTCGATAATAATTTCGATTTTCGAAATGATTATGCCTTCACCTTCAGTTGCACTGCTTGTCGATCGTTACACGAAATCAGTCTCAAATTTGCAATTTGATGTAGTCAAATAATTCAACGAATGGAAAGATTCGACCGGCAACGTGGATTTCATCTCGCGCAGTGAAAAACGCAGAATGTTATATCGCCGTTTTCCATGCGGTTAGTCGTGGACGTTCGCTGCTGCCGCAACAGATGAAATCAAACACGACAAGGGCATCGTAATTATTTAAATATTGTGTGGAATTGAATCGTGCAGTCGGTAATGTTGATTTGATCTCGCACAGTTAAAAAAAGCAGAAGATTCGATAATAATTTCGATTTTCAAAATGATTATGCCTTTCCCTTCAGCTGCACTGCTTGTCGATCGTTAGATGGAATCAGTCTCGAATATGCAATTTGATGTAGTCAAATAATTAAACGAACCGAATGATTCGACCGGCAACGTGGATTTCATCTCGCGCAGTGAAAAACGCAGAATGTTTTATCGCCGTTTCCCATGCGGTTAGTCGTGGACGTTCGCTGCTGCGGCAACAGATGAAATCAAACACGAAAAGGGCATCGTAATTATTTAAATATTGTGTGAAATTGAAGCGTGCAGTCGGAAATGTTGATTTGATCTCGCACAGTGGGAAACGCACAAAATTAGATCGTAATTTCGATCACGCGCGGCGCTGCACGTCGGCGTTTGTAATTTCCTCTGGAGAAAAATTTATTAACACGAGCGGGATTTTGACTATGTAAACATTGAACTAAACTACACGTTTTGTTAAAAAAAACACGAGGGGAATCGTTGATTTTTAAAATGGCTTTGCCTACACCTTAAGTAGCACTATTTGTCGATCTTTTACCTTAAACGCTGGAGATGGAATCAGTCTCAAATTTGCAATTTGATGTAGCCAAATATTTAAACGAGTCGAAAAGTTCGATCGGAAACGCGGATTTCATCTCGCGCAGTGAAAATGCAGATTGTCCTTTCACCGTTTTCCTCGCAGTTAGTATTAATAAGTTGGCGCCAAGTCGACCACAAATCGATAACAAGGCGACAACAAGTCGACAACAAGTCGACCACAAGTCGATATAAACATAAATATAATACGATACATAACATAATAAACATTAACATAAACATAAACATTATCGACAACTTGTCGATAACTAGTCGACAACATGTCGACAGCAAGTCGACCACAAGCAGACAACGAGTTGACAAGTCAAGTAAAAATGGCAAAAAGTCGATGTAAAAATTATCTGTTTTGGAGACAATTTCGTGAAGAAATTGAAAAAAAAGTCACCAAGAGAGCCCTTCATTTTTTCTCCGCTAGTTATAATTCCAAGCAAAATTAACTTCCGATTTTAACATGCATCAATTGATTTGGCATATCATAATGTATAATAATGTATAATTACCATTATCTATTTTGACTGCGAAAACATCGAACAAGGCATGTAAACCTCGAGCTATACCGTGAGAGCTCTTTCTTCTATTCTTTCTCTGAATATTATAATTTCAAGCTAGGTTCTGATTTTATCATGCATTTTAGATTTATTACGAAAAAGTATTCGTGATTCGCGATTTGGCGATCTGCATTTCGGGATTTACATCCACTATGCTCTCTCATAGAATAAGGTGTGTCTTCATTGGAAAATCAAGGGATCATCACAGTGAGACCGCTCGAAGAAGAGCCGATTTATTTTTTAGGTGGATAGGATGAGCTAATCGGTCTAATTTTTTTTTTTTTACAAATTGAAACACCGATCAAGAATACAAAATGAATTTTTAAAAATGACTTCATTCATTGTTCAACATTGACCGCGTTTTTCTTGGAATGGTGTTTATGAAAACGGTGGCCACTCTCAAAGGAAGCGTTTTCAACCTATCCGTTTGAATTTTCAACAGATTATTCTTCACCTCATTCATTACGCTCCTACGGAAGCTTTTTTTTTTAAATCATCCTTTTTTTTTACGAAAAACTGTCGAAAAAAGCTCAATTCGATACTTTATGTTCAAACCGCCGCCATTTTTTAAAATTTCATTAAAAAAAATCCTCCATAAGAACGTAGCGGATTTTTTACAAATTAATAAACGATTTTGAATTTTTCGTTTCACATGAAATTTGCGGTCGCAATCCTGGCCAACATGGAACACCATTTTTTCCACGCAATTTTACGTAATTAAAAAAATATTAAACAATGAATAAAGAAATTGTTAAAAATAAATTTTGTATTCTTTATCGGTGCTTCAATTTATAAAAAAAAAAAATTAGACCGATTAGTACTACTATCCACGTTACAAAAAAAAATAGCGGAAATCGGCTATTTTTCGGGTGGTCGCACTGTGATGATCCCTTAATCCAAAGGTAAATGCTAGATGGCTTGAACCTTTTGCATTTCTCAGGAAATTGCAAGTTCACAGCTTGTACAGATCCAAAGTGTACAAAAAGTCAAGCTAAACAAGTGCTAATAACAGTACTGAAAGGTAAAAGCCAACTTGAGATGCGAAAATGTTGAACAATTTGAAATTTGGCACCAAGTCAAAAAGTTTTTAGAAAAAGCGGTGAACAGTCGTATTAAAGTTAACTTGAGGACATTCTGTCCAACAAGAATACAAACTATCCCGAGATGATACTCTCGAACAAATTTACCATATCTTTTAACTTGCGCAAGCTGGACATTGAAAAATCAAAATTGTATCAAATGTTGCTATTTTTATCAATTTTTTCGAAATTCTAAAAGTTAACGAAAATGTTTCGAAATTTCTCAGAAAATATTAAACCGTTTTCCACTCTTTACGCTTTCTTTCAATACTATTATTTCACTTTTCATCTAATTTTCACTTTTTCAAATAATATCACAGCTTTTTTTCATTTTTTCATATTTTTCAACATCACTTTTCAAACACTACGGCTTGGCATGGGTGCGATAGCGATAGCTGAAAATACGTTTCTCTCTGTCATTTCGTTCAACTGTCATTTCGGGCCAAGCGACATAAGCTTCGACAGCCGTGAGCCAAGGCAGAGCTTATGTGATGCAACTTCACGCGGCACAGTTCTATTCCACCTTTTCGAATAAAAACGCATTAAAATGCAACTTTTAACATTTTTTTTCTCCATGCGATCTGCGTCAAAAAAAATTTTCCACCAGCGCTTTGTATTCAGAATTAAATAATCTTCACGTTTCAAAAATAAAAATCAACTTGACATTATTTTTCGTCATCACCATTTTTCTGCTGTAAAAACTATAATCATCACATTCACGCCGTATTTTTTTTCGAATCGGGCTTCGAAAACCATGTAAAAACCGCACCCGAAAAACCCCGATATCACCTCCCAAAACCCTCAAAAAAATACCGTCCACATTATAATGGCCACGCTGTATATATTTACAATAATATGACCCGGAAATATAAGCGGACGTACAAGTCGTTTATTTCGCCTTCGAACAAATATTGTAGCTCCCAAACGAAGCCGTGTTCCATTACGAAACAAACATGATTCGATGGGAAATTTTCCCAGCTTTTCGAAAAAAAAAAAATACGAGAAAAATCCTAAAAACGACATAAGTGGATCAAAATGGAGTTTGACTTAGATAATAATTTTTCAACATGTTCTCCGATAGTTACGGGCAAGATCATAGACTGAGGTGAAAGAACGTCAAAAATACTACAAATCACCATCCCATTACTTTTTTCTTTCGACATACCGTTTCTAATATATTTGCCTCCAAAGACATTAAGGAGCGTTAGAAATCAAAAACTGGAACACCTTGTACACCAAAGGCAAAAGAAGCTACATATGTCTTGTATACATAAAAGTTGCTATTTTGAGGGTATAAAAGCATATGCAAAAATGAAAAAAATCCGTGACATCGAGGTCTTTTTTTGGTCCGCTTGGCGTGGAATCCATCGTATATATATCGATGGGTTCCATCGTCTATCTGAGTCTAACACAGATAAAAAGGAACTGGGAGTCAGTATCCTTCGCACTTGAGAGAAATTACAAATATATTCTCCAATATAATATTTCTATTTAAACGAATTACAATGAGAAAAATTATGCATAAAAATATTTAAAATATTCTAAATGAATACCTGGATAAGTGATAGTATTAAAATGTGATGGTAAACTTTGGAAAATGAATATAAATCATCTGCTGCAACATACGATTTTCATCCACGCATTTGTATTCGGCGATCCGCATAAGACGGTCTCTCTCGGACTCACGCGCGCGCATAAGACTCTTTCGCTCGCATTCAGGTAGGAAGTTTTTCTGATCTGGCGGGGTGTTTCCACCGGAATTTTGGTCTGGCATCGAAAATTTTGCATTTTGGGGATGTATTTAAAGATAATAAATCAGGTTCACCCGGATGATTTTACTGTAAATAGTGCAGTTTGGCAGGCAGCTTTAACCCCCTCTGGCACCCACTTTCCACCCACCCACTGGTCTGGCGATTTTTTCACTTATTTATAACATCATAAACTTTGATATTTCAAAGTGCCAGGCTGATGTTAATATTTTATTTTTCATGTTTTTTGCCCACCCTTCAAAATTCTAAGGGCGCTAAAGCCACTCCCGGAAGGTTGCCAGACAACGCATTCTCTTGTCCCTACGTTGCAAGGGACTAATTGTAAAAGTTCTAGCCTGATGTTCTATACTGTAACCTAACCCGTTGCTGGCTCCCGGACTAAGAGGGAAAAATTGCGTTGATTGTTTTTTTTTTTGCTACAAACTTTGCAGGAGTGACCTTGAGAGCTGATTCATATTCTTCTGTTAGTTTTATCAAAAAAGTGGCTTTTTTCAAGGTAGTTTTTCAATGTTTTTTTTGCGGTTTTTTACTCTTTCCCATAAGATCCAATGTAAAAAAACTAATTCAATTTTCTCAGAAACGGTAGGGTCAAAGCCGTTGAAATTTTTCGAGCAAACATTTTACTCAGTTTCGAACGTACCTGCCAATTTTCATCAAAATCTCTCTTTTTCGACATATGGTATCGTTCTACCTTAATTGACCGGAGTTGGACCAAAATTGTTAACCATCCCGAGCTCGATGAACATATTTGTTCAACGTTCCTCTTGTATGAAAGGTGAAGTTTGGCAGAATGGATATAGTCCGCGGTTAGAATTCTGCACGATCGGGGTTCGAGCCTAGTACTTTCTTTTTTTTTTACAAAAATAATTATTTGTTTAAATCAATAATCGTGTCTTGGTTGTTTTTCGAATGTGTTTCAATACTCGCACGAGAAAAAATACACTGTATTGCATGAAAGAATAATCTAAAGAGTCAAAAAAAATAGTGGGTGTAATTTCGGAAACCCGAATTTTTTTATTTTTGGCAACTTGCAGTCGATTTCGAAATATTGAATTTTAAATTGTAGTTTTTCACTACGCTCTTACTTATATTTATATCTGTACTATTTTCTTATTAAATCTATACATGTGTTATCGCGCTCTCTGTGTTGTCCGGATCTTTGGACTTAACCGCTCGAATCGAGGTCGGAATTGATAATTTGAATTATTATTTCGCTGATTTCGAATACCAGGCCGAAATTTGAAAATTACAAATGGCACCTGGACCAAGAAACGAAAAACATTTAAATTTGAATGGAAGCTGGTTACTGCGGTTTTTTATGACCGCTTAACTTAAAACCCTTGCAAAAATAATTAATTCCAAACAATAATTGATATCCGGTGATTTTTCCGATCGAAAAATTGATCTCAATGACATTTGAGAAAAAAAAATGGTCCAACATTGTCCAGGATTTTCAGGAGTGGACAAAAGGTACGTGCATTAGTCACAGGAAATTCCACGAATCCCACGTTTACGTACATAGACGATGAGTCCGCGTGATGCCGAAGAACCATCAACGAATTTCTTTCGATTCTAGTCAGCTGGAAATTCATCGCTTCAAGAGCAATGGATCTTGGAAAAAATGCATCTAATTTAAAACCTCGGTGAGCCCAACCTCGGCCAAAGAATTTTGAGAGACCGCTACAGGCGGAAACGGAATTCATCGTCGGTCTGACCTATCTCGGTCGTAATTACTAATTACACGCACGATGGTAAAAAAATTATGCTGAAATTTCGTTGTTGTTCACAGATCATTCCACGATTTTTCATTCAGCAATGCGGCGTCAAAATATTTTTAATCTGCCTTCCTCATATCTTATATTATGTGATAATCTTATATTATGTGATAAGAAGTGATGACGTGTAATATTTTATCCCTTCAAGTAATTTTTCGTTCCATTTCACGTAGTTTTTTTACGTTGTCAGAATTAGCTAATACATTTTTTGTGCCATATTAACTATCCAGAAAAATGTTGATTATTTTTATATTTTATAGTTGTATATTTTGGTTCAAAAAAAATTCATAAATTCTTCTCTGATTATTGTTTTTTTACTTTGAAACTATATATATTCATCTGACAAAAAAATGGTTAATTTGTCTAAAATAAATCCCATTAAAAACACATACGGCTGTCCCGTCACAAAAAATTTTTCAAAAATATCTCGAAAGCAAGTTAATGTCTGTAGCTTTTTCAATTCATTATTATCCTGTAATTTTACGTTTTTTTTTTTTACAGTTTTACTAAATTTTCAGGAATAAGAGCAATTAAAAATTCATAGATTCTAACAAAATTCGTTACCGACTGTTCTAAAATGGTACTTTTTCTATGGGAAAAAATTCACCCCGATACCCAAAAAAATTTAAGGAAGTTGTATGCGATCATATTAACGTTTTTCGAAAAAAATAATCATAATCATAATCAAATCTGAACCGTTTTATCGATTTTTGCGAAATTCAATGGCAATCGAGCTTCATTCATAATCTATTTATTTAAAAAAAAAATCAGGCCAGTGTCTAAAAATGTTGGGAAGATGAAGCGATTGCAGACATTTTTTGAATAATTCAAAATTTCATAAATCTTGAACTGTTTCGTCGACTTTTGCCAGATTCAATATCAACCGTTCTCCAATGATAATCTCGATAGCAAATTTATCATGATGCCTCAAATCTCCGGAATTTACAATTATATTGCAGACGTTTTGAGAAAAATGGCACTGAACGAATGAAACTGACAAAATTTTCAGAAGTTTTTTTACCCGCAAAGAATAATGCCGAGCTGTTCAAAACTTTAAAGAGAATTTACTATACACTAGGACCTCGATTTAATGGTCCTCGATTGAATAGACAGTCCCCACCATGTCGCACTTATCGATCGATTTTTCGCGTGGTGGGAGATGGTGGGGGACGCTTAAAGTCTCCCCGATCAGGCCCGTAGCACGGAGTGCCGATGCGCAGATACAGCATGGGCGGGCATACGCTACCTCGATTTAACAAGGTGCGATGCGGAGCCGGTCCCGCCACTGGCCGTTAAATCGAGGTCGTAGTGTATATTTTAACAATACACAATCATGTTTTTATGAAAAACAATCATAATACCTTCAAATGCGTTTTTCTTGAATTCTCTTTTTACCACTTTTTTCGAAGTAACAGGAAAGGTAGAGATAAAACTATTCGACCAATCGACTTCTCCTGAGGTTTTTAGTTAACCAACCCTCCCGAATGAACCGGAAAAATGTATTTAAAGAAGTGAGGTAAATTTTTTTTTTAATAAATGATTTTATTTTCGTCAAAATCATTACCGTTTTATGGCGTTCGACAATTTTTATAATTTTAATTTTTTTTTTTTGTTTTTCTTGGTTGATCAATTAAAAATATATATAAATATAAAATATATGTTTATTATTTTGTTTCGTTAACGTTTTGAAAAGTACGACTCTATACTTATTGACCTATATTCAGCGATTGCTTTTAAGCGAAGGTCGCTTTTAATTCTAGTGATAAAACAATACTTTTAAAAGCGACCTTCGTTCAAAAGCAACTGCTGAATATGGGCCATTGTTCATAAAAAAATTCCTGAAAATATCTTTTTTTTTCAGTGTCCTAAACCAGGTTCCCGGGTTATAATCACTGAAGGAATACCTACAAAAGAACTCTATGTATATTAGGGAGGTCCAAAAAAACCTTTTTTTTTAATTCAGGGGCCGTATCGACATAGGATTGCTGCATACTACCAAAAACTAATTCCTGCATTTTTTCAGATTTTTCAAAAAATTTCTAGAGGTCCCTCAATTCACTTTTATGTAAGAACTCGTGTATTTCTAACTTTTTAATTTTTTTAATGAGACCCTGGACACAACATTTTTTTTTTTTTGCTAAAAATCTTCGTTCATATCATACACGATATTGTGATTTTATTCAGGTTTTCAAAAGAATTTCACGGATCTCTACACAGGATTTAAATGACGATTTTGCGATGTTGACAATCTTTATAGCCAAAGTACACATCCTTAATATTGGAGCTATCGGTTGATATTTTTTGTACTTACCTTCGTGATAATAACGAAGAAATTTGACTTCTAATCGTCAAGAATGTAGTCGTATTAGCCGTGAAAAAAAATAATCAAAAACGAAAATATTTCATTTATCATGGAAGTAGTCTTAAATCTCATGTTCCAGCACTGCATGTGCGAAAAAACACACAATTGAAAAGAGGAATAATAAAACTTTCGTAGATTTAATGCACTGATTAAATTTTTTATTGCATTAAAAAACGGTTACACACTACTTTGCCAAGTACAGTCTTTTGATAACCTTGGACATTTGACAGCAAGAAAATTTTTTTCTGTGTTGTTCAACAACCTGCAACAAATACTGATTTGTTCTTCTTGTTTTGTTATAGTAACTGAATTAAATCCTTGAATGAGAGAAATGCCTCTTTCATTTAAATCGTTAACGACTTTGAGTTGGTTAATTTTGTTTTGAGCTTCAATATAATGTCCATTTTTGTCCCACAAACTTGGGTCTTCGTTTGTGAAATGTAACGAAATATTATTTTTTGCAAAAAGCATCTTACTATTTTCCGTTATAAAATCATGTATGGTGATGGCCTTAAGCAGGCCCAATAACGAGCAGCCCGTAAAGCGCATCGCTGTGGACAAAAAAACTGTATCAAAATGGCAACTGTCTGATTTTATAACAGAAAATTAAGATGCTTTTTGCAAAAAATAATATTTCGTTAGATTTCACAAATGAAAACCCAAGTTTGCGGGACAAAAATGTACATTAATCGAAGCTCAAAACAAAACTAACCAACTCAAAGTCGTTAACGATTTAACTGAAAGAGGCATTTCTCTCATTCAAGCTTTTAATTCAGTTATAACAAAACAAGAACAAAACAATATTCGTTGCAGGTTGTTGAACACAGAAAAAATTTTCTTTGCTGTCAAAAATCCTAGGTTATCAAAAAACTGAACCTGGCGAAGTAGCGTGCAGCCGTTTTTTAAGGATGTATGAGCACTAGCTTCACGATCATATAAAAATCTGAATTTTTTATATGGTGTAGCAGAAGTGTATATAATAAAACCAGCAAAATTTCAAAGTGGGTCAACGACTCTTTACGCGAGTAATTAATTCGTGAAATCAAGATATTTATCCCACGCCATATACGAATTCTGGGCTGACGCAACTTTGAAACAGAAATTCGTATCTTTCACGATCAGATACGATCAATATTAAAACTGTTAACTGTTCAGAAAACTATCACGATTACATACGTCCCATAAAAATTGGGGGTTAACGAACCTTTTGACATACAATTATCGATTTTAAGGAAATTTTTCGCGTGTGTCGCATTATGAGCGGTCCGACTCTCTCTTGTTTCATGCGTGCCCCTCGCTCACCGCGCTCACCCGCGCCCACGTTTCCGCTCATTTCCCCCCACCTTGTGCTCATACATCCTTAATGCAATAAAAAATTTGATTAGTGCATTAAATCTACAGTAGAGCCTCGATTATCCGAACCCGTCGGGACCGGGCCTAGTTCGGATTATCGAAAGTTCGGATAATAGAAATGCGTTGTCGTAGATAGCGGTGTTACATATTGCATATGAGAAAAAGCGATTTAACGTTATGCTTGTGTATTTCAATTATATATTTAAAACTATACAGTAATATATGCCTTCATAAAAATTTAGTGTTTAATTTCAGGCTTTTTTTATCATAAATTGCTGAATCTTTGGCTGCCGTATGGAAGCTACGCGTTTTTTTGCGGTTTATTCGTTCAAAAAGAAATTGATATTACGGACGTACAACAAATTATCTCGGAATCATGTTTATTTTATTTTTTCTTCAACCAATCTAAAATATATATTTTTTCATACGTTTGTAACGCTCTTGGGTAATATTCGTAGTATTCACTTTTTAACGACAAAGTCGCTTGGATAAATTATTATTGAACAGAAGAAAAAAAAAACAAGAATCAGAAGTCTTGCATGGAACACGACGATGCCATTGTATTTAACTCTAATAGCAAATTTTTATAAATTATTCAGCCAAGTTTTATTCCGTGTGAATTTAAAATTTTATCTAAAACGTATCTATGTAGCAATTCTTAATGACCCCTTGCGAAATTAATTTGTCTTCGAGCATAACGAAGCTCGTTTTTTTTTCGTTTGAGAGTACTTCTGTCGAGCAAACGTCGAAAACATCGGACGAGCAGCATTTCGAACGAAAAACAAACAAAAAAAAGGCATTTTTATTGTTAAAAAAAAAAAATCGCGCCATGGTTCGGATAATAGAACGTTTGGATAAAGCAAGTATACGTTCGGATAACGGAGGGTTCGGATAGTGGGAGTTCGGATAATCGAGGTTCTACTGTACTAGTGTTATATGATTTCTCTTTTCAATTGTTTTTTTTTCGCACACGCAGTGCTTGAACATGAGATTTAAGACTATTTCCATGAAAAATAAAATATTTTCGATTTTGATTATTTTTTACGGCTAATACGACTAAATTTTTGGACGATTAGGAGTCAAATTTTTCCCTTATCATTGCAAAGGTAAGTACAAAAAATATCAACCGATAGCTCCAATATTAAGGTAGTCCTAGCACAACCGGTGGGGGGGAATTAGCGAAAACGTAGACGCGGCGGAGCGCACGGTGAACGGGGCATGCATGATACAAGAGAGAGTCGGTACCCGTGGCTACCGAAAACTCGTCCGGGGTTACCGAAAACTTGTAAAATCTTTTTCAAACATCCGTTGAGCTGATATTTTTTTGTGAAAATCTGAATCCTCAATATTTTTAAAACAAAATGAGCGTTTGGTTGTGTGATTCTTGACTATAGTGTATGAATTTTGAGGTAATCTCAGCACAGTCATGATTTTTCCTATAGTCACTATGCTAAAATCGTGATTTTTAACTCAAGTTTTCTTGCTAAAAAGGTCGTTATGGCACACTCAAACTTTGCAAGTGCATTGGAGGGTGCTTTAAGACTAACGTATCAAAATTTCATGCGATTGTGCACTATGCGCAAAAACGCTAGGACTATCTTAAGGGTGTGTACTTTAGCTATAAAGATTGTCAACACAGCAAAATCGTCACTTTAATGCTGTGTAGAGATCCATGAAATTCTTCTAAAAATCTGAAAAAAATCATAATATCGTGTATGATATGAACAAAGATTTTTATAAAAAAAAAAAAAATTTGTGTCCAGGGTCCTATTAAAAAAATTAAAAAGTTAGAAATACACGAGTTCTTACATAAAAGTGAATTGAGGGACCGCGAGAAATTTTTTAAAAAATCTGAAAAAATTCAGGAATTAGTTTTTAGTAGTATGTAGCAAACTGTGTCGATACGGCCCCTGAATTAAAAAAAAAGGTTGTTTTGGACCACCCTTATGCATATACAAAAGGCTTGAAATAATAATACAGCTGTTCTCGAGTTATAGTCGTTTGAGAAATTCAGGAACAGCACAAATAAGTATAGAAAACTTTTTCCAGATTTCATTTTTTGAACGTTTCAGCGAATTTTGAAAACATTGGCACTGTAAACTTTTTTTAACTATCACGGAGGTTCTATGCGAAAACTGTAGCTAATCAATTATAATATCCTTGATGGAAACAAAAAAACAACTAACTCTTCTCTATCGCCGAAAAAGAAACGACAATTTATCGAAGAAAAACAACAGCAACAAAGATAAATACAAAAATATTCCGTGACAAACGCGAACCATATTACGAAGATTCTTCACTGTATATGATACGGGGCTTTGTCGACTCGTGTGTGAAAAGCGAACGCGAGAAGCAAAAATTCGTCGATCTTTGAGCGTAATCAACGACACATCGTAGAAATTTTGGTTATTACACGGTAAAATTTCGTAAAAGTCGAGAAGTGAGTAATTCACAGTTGTGTAAGAAAAACAACAACACTGTTGAATGGCATCATTTTTTTTCAAGGGCAAAGACACGTAAAACACGTAAATATACGTACGTTCTTGAGACTTCAGTAGCGGCCATACTAAAAGTCTCCGTGGCGTTCGGTGTCAGCTGCGACTTGCGACTGCGCGAAAATTTCCCTTGCTAGAGTTCCCTCGGCGTTTACCGCCAGTCTGTATTATCAAGAGATTAGTAGAGCGATCGCCAACGCTCGCCCTGCAGGCGTATCGCTGGTCAGTGGGGATTAGTCGTGGAGGAGGTAGTTCGCGTGGACATTGACTCGGGCGGTGTGGCAGATTTTGAGTCAGCTGTGAGCACATTGGCCTCCCGGGTAATGCAGGTGGTATCGAGTGAAAACGCAGATTTATGTATACACGGACCACGGACTGTGAACCGTTTGGCGGTTTCGGTTTCAAACCGCGATTCACGCGTTTTTTGTAGAAGACAACAAATGTGAGAGCTGCCCTTTATTTATGCACTAAATTATGTCTTGATGACAAAATACGAGTCTTTATCTGAAAATTTAGTTATAACAAGCATTCATTTAAGTATATATCACAAAAATTGTTTTGCCTGTATTGCGGAAAAATATGCTCATCAATACGTTACTGTGTCAGAGACGATTTTTTCATTCTAGCATGCACGTTTTAGCAATATTGTTATTTATATCATATCTAACTCGACCAAAGTGACATAAAATTAAATTAATTGGCGGTTAAGCCTCCTGTAGATGAACCTAATCCGGTAACTAACAGCGTACTCGTATACAGGTCGTGGCAGTGGTCATTGTGTCCGTGGCTGCTACCCTGTGTCGGTCTTGGGATCGAAACCACTACGCGCATTTGTTTCAGAATTAATATATTTCTAATATATTTAACGATGTTTTTTTTTAGCAAATAAATGGTATATACTGTTATTATGACGAATCTTTGCTACAGGAAATATTTTTATTTTATTACTCTGTATTCTTCAAATATTCCTGTCAAAAATATTCCTCAAGGAGGTTGCAGACATTGGCATCCCAAAAAATAGGCCTATTTATTTTATATCCTAAGCATAAGGAATCTTTTACCAAATCTTTAAGCCCGCAGATGTACGGAGTAAAATATACGGTATCAATGGTAATCTCAAGAAAATGACCGTGATGAAATTTTTTAGTCCAATAATAATTGGGTCCTCCAAGTGTAAAGTCTATTTATTTATCTATTCATTTATATTATTTATTCATTTACTTATTTATTTCTCGGATAAAAACCCTCTTACTAACTGAAATGGATTTTTTGACAAATTACAATATTTATATGGTAAAAAAGAAGTACACATCGAAACGAGCGTCAAATCGTATATCAGAGGCATATACCAGGGCAATAATGCACTCATCATTCGACAGCTCAGCTACTATAGGAGCCTATTATCGAACACGTTTCACCGTGATTTTCCCTGTCGAACTTACACGCACACGCACACACACACACACGCACACGCACACGCACACACACACACGCACGCACGCACGCACGCACGCACGCACGCACGCACGCACGCACGCACGCACGCACGCACGCACGCACGCACGCACGCACGCACGCACACACACACACACACACACACACACACACACACACACACAGGTATATGTCCATATGGCACATTCCATGATTCCTCAGCAAGCTCTAGAATTTTTCAAAAAAGACCCAAAATTTTTATTTCTTTGCCATTCTTGCATCTTATTGTTTTATGTGATAAAGTCAAACGTGCACGCACACATACACACGCACACATGCATATGTCGCGTTTCACGTCGACTCAACCACCCCGTTTCTTTTCGCCTCGAAAAAATGATTCAGTATGGACATTTCGAAGGGCAATATATACACGACATTTCACCAAAATTTAATTTCCCCACTATTGTTGGTTCTCGAGATAATGACTAATAATCTCTCAATTTTGTAAAAAACATAGCTCCGTAATGGCTGATCGGATTTAAACGATTAAAGGAAAAATCTTTTTTATTTTTTTCGCCCCACTGAGAAAAAAAAATCATTGAAACAACTAAATCTCTTTAGTTGATACATAAGTCGATTGATTTAACTAAAATTTGCTTACACTAGATGAGGATCTGTTCGTTCATGGCAATATCATCGATATTTTTTAAATTTGAATCAACTAAATCAGTCAAATCAAATTTTTTGTTCAAACGACTGGAAATATTTGTTTGTTTCTACTTGATTCAAATACATTTTCATTATATATTTGTTTGAATACTAGGTACCAAAGTATCTAAACAATTTTGTTAAAAATAACAAATATTCGTTGTATCGAATCGGACTGATATATTTTAAAAAACTAAATTTGTGTTGAAATCAATGTATATACTTCAGTCAACATTATTTTTCAAAGTAACAAATAATTTGGATAGTTGGATTTTTTTTTTATATGGCTTAACTGAACTTCATCGATCGTGTACTAGTTCAATTGGTGATACCAATGCCTGAGAAAATCATTTAACAATTTGATTTAGTCCGTACAAATATTATGAATTTTTTATCCATAAGGCAAAAATCGGTTGCTTTTCACACTACATTTAGTTGGAGCTTTTATAGTGACCAACTTGCATGGTTTCTTTGTTAAAACTAAATGATTTGTTTATTGAACATAATGTTTTTCCTCTAATAGACTTTATGAATAGTTACTTTACACAACACAATCTGAATAACTAATTTTCGCAAGTTGACAAAATAATTTGTCTCATTTTGAACATATTTTTCAAAATCATTATAAACATCTTTTTGCGTACTTTTATCTATGAGAAATCAGAATTTCTCAACGGAAGCCTTTTTTTTAAGCGAAACTGCTTCAAGTAGTTGGTTCGTCGCTTAATTTAATTCGTTATAATTAACGAATCGTTGAACTATTTTGTTAAGCCAAAAGCACAAATTTATTATCAAAACCGAAATTTAGTTGGATTGGTTTTGAGAGTGTTGTCTGAAACAGATTTTGGCCGACTAAATATATTTAGTTGTTTGAAATAAGTTTTTTGTCAGTGTAGATAAATCGTTGAACACAACTTTTGTTATGACAAATTCAAACGCATAACTTAAAATCGCCTCTTTGTCCTGATTTGTTGAAAAGACGTATATTTATTTCAACTAAACGTACTGCCAGTTTAATCGTTCGAATTTTGTTGAATTTTAATCGGCACGCAAGCGCAAAGACGTGAAAGTGATATCGCCTCTGTCTTGATTTATTGAAAAGACGTATTTATTTCAACTAAACGTATTACCAGTTTAATCGTTCGAATTTTGTTGAATTTTGATCGGCACGCAAGCGCAAGCGATCACGGGACATTCGTTTGAATTAACTGTTGCCGGTTTGAATTGTAAATGATATTTGTTTTATTTTGTAGTTGTGACCCACCATATGCAGCTTATATATGAAATTTAATGTAATGAAATTCACTAGAAGTCAATAGCGTAATAAGTAGCGTCCCGGGTTAGTAAGGCAGGCATTAGGTAGGAAACTTGTAGCCTACAAGTTGAACATCATCGAAGATGATGTTATGTCCACGGGACATTTTAAGCCATGGAAAGAAAGAAGTTCATCGTGAATATCAAATCTATTTAGTAGTATAACAGTGTATATATACTTCGGTGACATTGCGCTCTCCAACAAATCGCTGAGTTCTTGATAAATATCTGAACTTGGAACAACGGGCCGTCCGCATATTCACTATCGTTTAAAAAAAATAATGGAAAATGGATTGAAGTTTCATTATCCACATAAATGGATAATGGATTTGAATTCAATTATCCATTGATAAAATTAGTGAATTATAATTTTAAAAATCAATTATTCATTACCTGATTAATTAATAACAAAAGCTATAATCAATTGAAAAAATATTCCATAATTATGGAATATTTTTTCAAAAATTCATTGAAGGAACAATGCATTTTTCACAACTCTGGATCGTAGCGAGTCTTGTTGAATACGGCACAAGTGAGCACGAATCGAGCACAACTCGGCACAAGTGGTAGATTTTCAAATTTCTCAAAATGATCGAGATTTTTTAAATGTTGGTCACTGCTTGGGGGATTATTCGTTGTTAAAGGAGTAAGGGTAGTCCGAAGCGAGTTTTATCATATGGAAAAGTTTGAGCCCTTGCCTAGCACAACTTAACACAAGTCATTCTATCTTTGGATTTTTAAAAAACTTATTTATTTTTTTGATTTTTTGCTTACATTTTTTTTCGAAACTGAATATGGCACAAGTTAGCACAAAACGAGATTTTTGAAATGTTGGTCACCGCTTGGGGGATTATTCGTTGTTAAAAGGGTAAGGGTATTCCGGAGCGAGTTTTGTCATAGGGAAAAGTTTCAGCCCTTGCCTAGCGCAACTCGGCACAAGTAATGCATTTTTTCAATTTTTTTTGTTTTTCTTGAAACTGAATACGGCACAAGTTAGCACAAATTTAGCACAATTCAGCACAATTTGAAAAATGTCGATATTCTAAAAGTGCTGGGCTGGTCGTAATTTGGTTTTTTCAAAATTCCCGGAAAACTGTTGAGATTAAGGGATCGAGATTTACGGCACAAGTGAGCACAAAAGGAGGACAATTCAGCACAATTTTAAAAAATATTTATTTCGAAAAGTGCTGGGCCAAGTTCACATACATGTTCTTGTCGCCACATTGTAAAAAGGAGTGGTTCAATGATTACATAAAAATTTCCTGTCAAACTTTAACTATCGTGAACACCTCTGATTATGATTACAGCATGAGTTCTTTGCGGTAACATTGCAAAAGAAAATCCAGAAAACAAATTTTTTCAAAAATTTTGACGTTTTTCATGTTTAAATCGGCCAGATTTTTTTTCTTGATGTCTAATCGGAATTTTGAGCCCGTATTCTGAAAGAGCATCAAATTCTACGTCGGAATATCTGAAAACAAAATTTTTTCAACGCCGATAACATAAAAAATAATCGCGTTGAAAGTTTGCTAACAAATCGGGACGCTTGGGCGTGAATGAAAACGGCTGATTTTCAAGATTTTTCTTCTCGTAAATGAAATTAAATAATCAGACCGATTTTATTTTAGTTTATTTGAATGATGTATGTAGTGCATAAAATTATTTTTTATTGTTTCATGATTATTTTCTATAATTTTTTTTGTTCCCTGCAAAATAGTGGGAAAAAATAGCGATAACAAAATTACACTACCAAACAAATCGTACGTTTTAGGTGTTGTAAATGATTATAACACTTTGAGTTCAGTATTATGTTGATTATATTTTATTGATGTACATTTCAACCAAAATTCTTATTTTTAATTTTCAATCATCTTCTTCTTCATCGCTTGTCTTTTCTGACAGCTCCATCTCGTGTGTAGTTTCGTCATTTGCAACGTATATAAAAACATATTTGTTGCAATTATTATCGAATATAATGGGAGTAATTAATAATATGAAGATTGAACGGGTTTTTACCTGAATTTTCGCTCTCTAATTCTTTGTCGACTATAACGTCTTCGACGGATGGTGGCGCTTCGTCCCCATCAAACAAATTGAAGACATATCTTCCGTTTTCGTTTCTCCAACCAAAGTCGGTTGGCTCCAACATTGTTGGTACTCGTTTGTTACTGTTCTTTCATATTTGCGTGATATATATGGTTCGCAGTATCTGCTGTTTTAATTCTGCTTCGGAAGGGGGGAAACTGGAACCCTCCAACGCCACACATGCTTTTTTGAATTCAATTTCGAGTAACAAAATTAAAACTATTTTTTTATGACCAAATTAAATTAATTCAAAATTAATTCAATTTTCGAGTGACAAAATGAAAACTATTTTTTTATGACCAAATCAAATTAATTCAAAATTAAGTCAATTTTCGATTTACAAGATGAGAAATATTTTTTAGGACCGAATCAAATTCATTCAATTTTCGAGTTACATAATGAGAATTATATTTCAAGACCAAATTCAACTAATTCAAAATTAATTCAATTTTCGAGTTACAAGATGAGAAATATTTTTTAAGACCGAATCTAATTAATTCAATTTTCGAGTTAAAGTATGAGAATTATATCTCGAGCCCAAATTAAATTAATTCAAAATTAATTCAATTTTTGAGTTAAAAAATGAGAATAATTTTTTTATGACCAAATCAAATTAATTCATAATTAATTCAATTTTCGAGTTACAAAATGAGAAATATTTTTTAAGATCAAATCAAATTAATTCAATTTTCGAGTTAAAAAATGAGCATTATTTTTTTATGACCAAATCAAATTAATTCAAAATTAATTCAATTTCCGAGTTACACAATAAAAACTATTTTCTTATGATTGAATTGAATTAATTCAAAATTTATTCCATTTTCGAGTTAAAAAATTAAAACTATTTTTTTATGACCAAATAAAATTGATTCGAGAATAGTTTTCTTTTTTTTTTTACTTGAATGTTGAGAAAATTTTTTCTGCAGTACAACTTTTGGGATCCACTTTTTTATCGATTTCGCAACAAGCAAACAAGTTTAAATACACTAAATGCAAATGCAAATACATTCAAACATTGAAGTAATTAAATACAAAATAAGATTTTGAAGTATTGAGAAAGACGAATATAATGAGCACCTCAAAAGCCTATAATATAATGTATAATAAGCCCCTCGAATATACTATACCTGCGTTGACTATATACAATAGGGCTTCGGGTCTCTGCGTTTTTCGGAGCAGATGGTCGAAGTTTTGTACCTTTGCTCGGAAATGTCGGCGACTAAACTCTCCGGTCTTGTAATCGCAAAATATTTTCGGCTACTTTTTTTTTTTCTAGCATAATATCGCGAATTCGTCTACATGAAGCTATTGTTATCAAAATGTAACCCATATCAATATGGAATGAACTTTAAATCCCGGTTGTTATTGTACTGTCGTGATTTTTGTTTGCAAATTGATTTTCAATGTAAGGCATTTTCCGACGCTTATTTCCTTGACCTAATACGCATACATACACATACTTACACACACACACACACAAACGCACATACAATTGTACCCTAGCGTATTTTGAGCGACCGCATGAAACCACCTTAGAAACCACCTAAAAACGACGGTGTTTTGGTGCTAAATTTATACCGACCAAACCACCGCGGAGACCACTGTCCCAGGGGTCCCAATTTTTCGAGTGGAGCTTACGGCAAAGTGGATTTCCAAATAACGACTGGCCACCGTAAAACGAGCACTGACACTCGAGCAGTCGTTTAATGGTCGTTTTAACGGTTGTCATTTGTCATGGGAATACGCATAGTATTCATGAAAATACTATGCGTATTCATGAAAATACAATGCGCATTCATGAAAATACTATGCGCATTTATGAAAATACTATGCGTATTCCCATAAGACGAATTGTAATAGAAATCTTCGCTTCGGTTTGCATCGTTTCACTTTCCTTCGTTTGTGCATAGTGTGTATCGTTCTAGCTGCAGCGACCACCATTGAGTACGGTAAATCAAAAAGTGGTATATTCATTTTTATGATCAGCTGACAAAGTTTCAATAACATATCCAAGTTGGCTTGATTAGTACAGAGCAGTAGCGAAAGGCTGATAAATTGCTTAAAAATGGTATTTTATGTAATCAAGCGAGCGACAAAAGGCCTATTAGATGGAACTACGCATAAGAGGCTTGATGTTTAGGGCTAATGAAACACACCTGCAAGTTCGAGCAAAATCCATGACCCGGAGGCCCGATACTCTCCTTATGAGATGGCATGTAAGTTTCTATTATGGTCTTGTTCTCGACAGTCGCGATTGCTGGCAATGGCGATGATGTCCGCAGCCAGGAAAGCGAACACAGCGATCGCCAAAGCAATGCTAACTGTAACTCCGAAAAATCAAACGACGATGTAAAAGAGAGCGACGAGGGAAACTTTGACGGGGAGCAAAAGAGCGACGATAGCTTCACCCCGGACAACGAAGGAATCTATGCGCGAGAGAGCGATAACTACATCGAGGGGATCATTTGCGAAGATCACGAGAAATTCGAAGATAGCCGAGATGAGGACAACGGTGCTGAAAATAGCAAAAATGGAAATGGCGACGTAGACGAAACTCACAGTCAAAACTGAAGAGATTATAATCAAGATGAAGCAAGTTAATCTTATCGTATGCAAGTTCCTTGGTTTTTTTCTGACATGTTCAGAAATTTATTTTTTTCTTCTTTTTTATTTTTTCTTCATTCTTTTATAAATTCTCTTTCTTAAATTCGCGTTGAAGAATTTTATCAAAAAAGAGGCCTTTTTTATGGCCTATGAATATTAATTTTTAACTAAAAAAAAATGATTTTATTAGTATTAACCCGTAAAAACCACACCTCTATTGAGCATACATACATGCCACACTAGTGCGATTTGGGATTTTGCATTTTCAATGTACTATAACTCTCGTATAAATAATCTAAAACTATTCGATAACCAGTGTTTTTTAGGGTATTAGTTTCTCAGGAATCCGAAGGTCATAATTTCAAATGCGATAAATATTATTCATTCAGTAAAAATACGACAAAATCAGAACAAAAATGTTCAAAAATTCACAAAAAAGAAATTTTAGGTGGTGCAAATTTGCACTAGTGTGGCGTTTACGGGTTAAAAAAATCATGTTTTGATCTCAGATATACCTTTACGAAAAAAGGAGCACGTTGTGGTATGTGATTTTTATTTTTTATTTTTATAGTTGATACTAAAAGTGAAGCCACTCATCGTCACCTCCAATTATAGTTTTTATAATATAGAATATACCGAACAAATCATAAACTATGTTTCCACCGGTGAGGTTTAGTTGGGGCTTGGCATGAGTGCGAGACAGAGACATCCGAGCGGACCTTTCTTTTGTACTCATGCTAAACCCCAACGGCGGAAATATAGACATAGATGTACATTTTTTTCGAGATTTTTTAACGCGATGATCTGGAATAAATAATTTCCAGACACAGTTTCGTTTGCGCCATTGGCTTTTTTATTTTCCCTAAGTCATAACGCTTCATGAAAATGTTTATATAAAATACCAGTAATCTGGTGTCCTGTACTACAATAAAGCTGACTTAAAGTTGGGTATTTCGGTCGGAAAAAATCACAAACTAGCTTAGCAATGGCGTTTTAAAGTAGACAAATCCAACATCGTTTGTTTTTTTTTTTAATTTGTGTGATTTTTTTGGACCTGGTACGCAATTTTGAAAATGACTGTTTTCTCGCGATTATCTCGCTTCGTAAAATTGGGTGCTGGGTTTGTAAAAGAATGCTAAAATGACTTCATTTATAAATATAATTTAATAAATTATAACATTATTAAAAAAGCTAATTTAATAAAAAAAATTTGGGTTAAAAATATCAGAAAGAATATATACGAAGCTTCGACTTGGTCTTTGGGAAAACGTTTATGAAAATTCTGAACAAATTATATTACGTTTAGAATTTCTAAATAAGTCTTTTTTTCTATTGATTTTTTCTTTCAAATCTCATAATTTCCAAGTTAGGTCAATAAATTGACGAGACAAAGCAGGGAATGTCGACGAGAAAGAGGTATGAGGAAAATTCGAAAAAAAATTCAAGTGAATTCAAAACATCAAAATACAATGTTTTACTCCCTGAATATATTATTTATAACTCCAACGTTTTCGAGTAGCACCGCATTTTTCGAAACATGTATTTTTTTTTTACAAAAAAGTGAATATCTCTGCGAAAAAACTTGCAGAATTATTTACCAAAATCCAAATTAAAGCTTCTTATATCCTTTCTGATATTTCTTAAGCCAAAAAATAATTTTACCATTTTTCAAAAACATGGCACCTAATTTTACGGAATCAAAAAATCGCGAAAAAAACAGCAATTTTTAAAATTGCGTACCGGGTGCTAAACAAATTCCATAAATAAAAAAACGGAAATGAAACTGGATTTGTCCACTTCAAATCGCCGTTTGCTTAACTGGTTTAATATTTTTTTCGATTAAGTTATCCAACTTCCTGGCCGGTAGTGTATATATTTATACAATAGCAATATAAAAACCAACAGCAAGTGCGGCGGAGGTCCTTTATATCTATTTGCTGCACAAAAATGATTCACTGATCCCGCCGTAAATATAGTATAGCTATATAGAAGCAGTGTAACTGCGCTTCGATTTCCTCTGAGTATCTTTCATTTTGCAGGGTCGAGCAGAATGCATCAAACAGTTAATTTAATGCAGTTTTAAAATATGAAAATTCGCATACATCGACTGCAATGAGATGCACGACATGCAATATGATTAATTTTCATCAGAATACTGTATTCTTTATTACGTAGTACATACATTCGCAATGAAATGCTACTAGTAATGAATAGTACAGATTGTACTGTAATGAGACGTATCACATTCAAAATTATTCATTTTCATTAACGTATCATACTGTATTCTTTATTTATTACGTAGTACATACATTCGCAATGAAATGCTACTAGTAATTAATAGTACAGATTGTACTGTAATGAGACGTATCACATTCAAAATGATTCATTTTCATTAACGTATCATACTGTATTCTTTATTTATTACGTAGTACATACATTCGCAATGAAATGCTACTAGTAATTAATAGTACAGATTGTACTGTAATGAGACGTATCACATTCAAAATGATTCATTTTCATTAACGTATCATACTGTGTTCTTTATTACGTAGTACATACATTCGCAATGAAATGCTACTAGTATTGAATAGTACAGATTTTACTGTAATGAGACGTATCACATTCAAAATGATTCATTTTCATTAACGTATTATACTGTGTTCTTTATTACGTAGTACATACATCGCAATGAAATGCTACTAGTAATGAATAGTACAGACTGAACTGCAATGAGACATATATCGCATTCAAAATGATTCGTTTTCATTAACATACCATACTGTATTCTTTATTATGTAGTACATACATTCACAATGAAATGATACTAGTAATTAATAATACAGGTTGGACCGTAATGAGACGTATTACATTTAAAAATATTTGTTTTCACGAAATATTTATACTATATACACTATTCAATATTCATAGATATATGATTCAACTTCATAATGATCCAATGACGAATGCCAGATTCAGCAGCATAAAAGCGCCGTACTTTATACAGTATTTATATAGAACATGATACGATTTGGTTCACATAAATAAGATCCTGATTGCGCAATATATGAATCAGCAACACGAAAGGAAACTATATACATGCTGTTTTGGTTCCACGATATACGACGAAACACATTCGTTCATATACATTTATAACAAGCATCGAAAACGAAAGGTGCTATCATGCATAGCCTATACGAATATATTCACTATCATAAACAACGCATGCCGTATATCGCAATCCTACGCAATGGGTTGGTATCATGCATTCGCTATTCATTCGGATTGGAGCTCGATACTATAAAATCATCATCATCTGAAACGATTCCCATCATATTAATCTGCAGCTGCTTACGAAAAACAGGAATCAGAAACACGAACCAAAACGAAAGACATTTTTTTTTCGTTTTCTATCGGACATTTTAAGCAGGGATTTGCGTGCTATCGAAAGAACATGAATAAATTAGCCTCGCATTATGCTATCGAATATACTCTGGTTCCCGTTCTTGCTTACGCTTTAGCTACCGTCTTCGAAAAATGAGATTTCTTTTATAATCTAGTCCCTTTCATTATCGTGTTCGCATTTCCGTTGCCGAATAGATCTCTTTGCGTCATTATTTGATTTACTGGAGTCCCGAGTCTACTGATTTTTCGTCATTGTATTTCTTCGAATTTGCGGGTCTACTCTTCTAAAATGCTCTTGAATAATTTGCGTGCTATCGAAAGAACATGAATAAATTAGCCTGGACCAAGGCCTTATACATCATTATTTTTGCGTTGAGTTTCATTATTTCCGTTTGGGTTTCGAAGGCACTCGAAAGTTAGCCAGCCGTCCACGCCCTCTCACCACAACCTACACACTGAGCGAATCGGGTATACCGACACCGATCTCGCCATCCAACACGCCAGCGTCCCTTTTTTACATAGTTTCGTTTCGTTTCCGTTAACTTCAGTTCAGATTACGTTTAGCGGGTTCGGTAATTCCCGCCGTTGAATAAAAAGATTATCTGGCGCTCAACGGCTCTCCCGGCGTCGAGGATGGTGAGATGGGCCGAAGGTGACGCGAATCGCGAGATTCCCGTTACACGTTAATGAACATAATCCACCGACAAGTCCGCATCCTGAGACGTCAACTGAGTCCAAATTGGCATCTGTCAAATGCGGCGATGTAAACAAAAAAACGCGTACGTAGGAACTCTCATGCAGTCATACTTTGGATTGGCAGCGACATTTTTTGGCACTCTCATCGAAATATTTATTTTTAAGCACTCTAATATTGACTAATGAAAATAAATTATTCAGTTTCAGACGATTGCACCCTTCAAACCGTTTTAACGGAAGCACTGGTGGAAAAACATGTACGGCTTGATCTATCGAAAGAAAAAGACCCGGGAAAAAATAATCAAATCTGATCATACATGATCATATATAACTAGTCATGTATGACTCATGCCAGAAAAGTGGCCATGTCTGATCATACCAAATCGTGTATGATCATATCAAGTCATGTATGCACTGCAAATCCAAGTGTTTAGTAGTAGTAATAGTTTATTTATTATTTATGAATTAGCTATTAGGAATGATCGATGAACGAGCTTAAAACTGTTATTCCATTATTTTCGAAAATCCTGTAAATTTTGAAAAAAAAAAAAGTCATTGACCGGGACTTGAACCCACGATCCTCCGCAGTAATCGAATTCAGCACTTTCGATCCTTAAATAATCATTAAAAAAAAAATTAAAGATTTTGGGAATTTTTTTTTTTTACGAGTGTTTCCGGCTTCGTGGTCCGGACGTTTTTCCGTCGAAATTAATTTTGAACCTACCTGAGATTTCACCTGAGACCTACCTAACGACCTACCTAACGAGCGACACTCTACCACTACGCTATTGATTCCTTATGAATTTCTTGTATTTAAATGATATTAGTATACGAGTTCTAATGAAAAAGCACTGTCTCACCGGGCTCGATAGAAGAGCGTGATATTCAGTAAAAAAGTGATATACAGTGAACAAATTTATTCAATTGTTAATTAACAAATGGATTTGTTTAATAATAATTGTTATTATGTAATATGGCTGGATAGAATCGCGTGATATTATTCAGTAAAAAGGTGATATGCAGTGAAAAAATGTATTCAATTGTTAATTAACAAATGGATTTGTTTAATAATGATTGTTATTATGTTGTTTAATAGTAAATGTTGTTTAATAATAATTTTTATTATGTAATAATGATAATAATAATTGTAAAATGTCGCAAAATGTGTGATTTACCAATAAATGTGTTATTTTAACACGAATCATAAAGTGTGTAAAGGTTTAATGCGGACCGTGCGTGTAAAGTTACACAGAAAATGCGGGTAAAAGTAGCATAACACGCATATGTGTGTTGCTTTGAAACACATTATGCCATTTACACGTGTTATTTAAAAAATTACACATCTTTTGCGTGTAACATAACACACTTGGATTTGCAGTGTGGTCATATGAAGTTATGGATGATCATATTAAGTCGTGGATGATCATACCAAGTCGTGTATGATCATGCCAAATGATCTATAAATGGTCAAAAACGGATGAATCTATATTTGTAAAAATAATTTTTTTTCCAGATTTTGATGGACTTCATGAGAAACATTTTATTTGGGGTCGGATTTTGAAAATGAAAGAGTGAATTCATCCGCTTTTGATTGTGAAATGTATATATGATCATATATGATCATATATGATCATATATAATATGTTTTATATAATCCTAAACGATTATATATATTGTAAGCTGCATAGTCCATAAATATAAATTTATATACGATCCACATGTCCATCTATAATATATATGGTCATATATAATCAAACATGAATGTATGTATGACCATACAGAATATCATATAAAATCGTATAGGATCTTATATAACTTTATATGCAATTATATATGACCATACATAACATCATATATGAATATAGTTCCTATATAAATTCATGTATGTTTATATATCAACGTACATAACTTCATGTATGATCCTATACGATTACACATGATGCTGTGTGTGTTCATACACAATCATGCATAAATGTATATATGATATATACATGTTCATATCTAATGTTATATGCTTATATATAATCAAACATAAATGTATATATGATCTACATGGTCATATATAATACTATACATGGTTATATATGATCATATATAATGCTACATATGATCATATACGATTATACATGAAGTTATGTATGTTGATATATAAACATACATGAATTTATATAGGAACTATATTCATATATGATGTTATGTATGGTCATATATAATTGCATATAAAGTTATATATGATCCTATACGATTTTATATGATGTTATGTATGGTCATATATAATCATATATACAGTTATATATAATCCTATTCGATTTTACATGACGTTATGTATGTTTATATATAATCATACATAAATTTATGTATGATCATATATAATCATACATAAATCAGGCATGAACCAGATATGTTCATATCTGAACATATCTGAACATATCTGGTTCATGCCTGATTCATATATAAACATTTTTTCCCGGGGAAGTATTCGAGATACGAAAGTACGCAGAAAAAGACAACGACACCCAAACTGATTCATCGGCAATGTTCACGAATAAATTGAACCTTCTAGTCCAGAGTACAGGCACGCTCGTGATATTTCGATGGACGATGGCTTTAGATTAGCTGAATTGTTTACAAAAATGTATTGCTGATTTGTAGATAAAGAAAAGGAGAGTGTTGCTGTACAGTTGAGCCCGGATGATGAACATCACCGCGTTGAAGTGGAAAGTGGCGTTTCATCGCAGCCATTATTTCAGTCGTGCCCGATTTCGGAACGAGAATTGATCGAGTCTACGTCAGTTAACTCATCAAATCTCAACACAAGTTTGACGAATCCCAGTCTACTTATCCCCTTACCGATAGGTAAAACGGTTGGAGATAACGGTTCGCAAATTTAACAATGTATTTCTCAATAAGCATTACCCAATGTCGTTCACCCGCAAACCTGAAGGGTTTTTTCGCTACCCTTATCCCCGAAACCTGGGTCATTTTTTTCCAGCTCGTTTTTTCACGAACTCAGTGGCGGATTTACCAGCAGGCTGAGTAGGCTTGAGCCTAGGGCGGCAGATTTTAGGGGCGGCAAATTTGGGGCCGAATTTTTTCGATTTTTTTTTTAGACAAATTTTTTTTTTTTAGATTTTTTTTTACAGAAATCAAAAAGATTTTTGCAAGACGGTTTTCTGATGTTTTGCCGAAAGAAGTATACAAGACATCTTTCCGATGACTTTTCCCTCTTCCCTTTCATTGTACATTGAACGGTATCGCAAACTTTTATATTAGTACGAGAGCCCACGACCAAAACCATGTCTCATAGCAACCCGGCTAAAACCTTATAAAATTGATAGATAATATGACCCTGAAGCAGACTAAGTGGGTAGTAACGTTCAAAAGTGTAGCATTTTCGTGGGGGGCCATTTCTGCTATGTCAAAAAAATAGGCAGGCGGATGTATAGCATCCCGTCTGATATTGAAAACGTACATAGTGTTTGGTATTTTATTTCAAAAAATTGAGTTTTCAGACATTTTGCGCGTAGCGTTCGACCTGGACGAATTTTCAAAGATGTTAACAAATTGAGCCAACCTGATCCATAGCAACTCGGCTAAATCTTTTGTAATCGATAGATTATACGACCCTGAACTCAGAAATGCAGTATTCAGACATTTTGCGCGTAGCGTTCGATCCAGGCGAATTTTCAAAACTGTCAACAAATTGAGCCGACCTGATCCATAGTAACCCGTCTGATTTCCGGAACGTAGTTAGATGGTAATCCTGAGGTACCAAAAACACGTTTTTCAGATACCAGTAGCGTAGCGTGTGTCCAGTAGCCATTTTGAAAAAAATGAGACAAAAAAATGGATGTATAGCATCCCGTCTGAAAATCATTTTTATAAGTAGACTGGCGTAAGTTGATGCGAAAACAACAGTTTTCAGAAAAAAATCGTGTCACCACACATGTTCGGAGCATTTTGAAAAGAAACGTTCCGGGGTTGTTTGCAACGCCCCAACACTTGTTACGGTCCTATGTCAAGATGGGCTATTTATTCCCTTATTACCCTCCGATAACTAGTCAGAGCCGGATATGGCAAGTATTATCGGCGAAAAAACCATACGTATTAATCACGACATGTGTTACGAATATTCTGTTGGAAATGATGCCATTAAACAAACAGTTAACGAGGATCTTTCCTGTCCAGAGCATGAGAAAGCTGATACGAAGATGGTTTACCATGTCTGTCAGATAAATGAACGAGCTACAGTGTCCATTCGATGCTGCGACACTGATATTTTAATAATTATGCTTGGGAATATCGAGGTTATAAAAGGCAAGATCAAAATTTAGATGGATGTCGGTGTGAGTAAGAATCGCCGTTATATTGATGGTTCGCTGCTGTATGAGACATTGGGATCGTCATTATCAAAAGCTTTACCCGGTTATCATGCGATGACAGGGTGCAATTATAATCCCTCATTTTATCGCAAGAGAAAAAAAGGCCATTAGAAATCCTCAGAAATTCTATTCGCTACTAGAAAGCTTTCGCGGATTTAGGCACAAATGCCGAGGATACCTTACAAATTTTGCAAGAATTCACGTTCCGATTGTATAATGAGAAAAAAATTAATAACGTGGATTTGGCCAGGCTACACATTTTTTCCAAAACATATAAAATCAAAAGAGGACACGAGTCTTCAACTGCTCTCAGTCTAAATCTAGCTAATTATGATGCCTGCAATCTGCCACCGTGCAAAACGGAACTCGAACAACATCTCTTACGCACCAAGTATAATAGCGGAGATGTGGCGCAACGCTCACTCGGAGACCCCAACAAATTTGAATGCGACCGACTTTGGGTGGATTAACAACGAGGGCCATTTAGAATTTTCGTAGTTCTTCGGTGAACAACTTCTCGAATTGAGCGACGTTATTATTGACGATGAATCGACATCCACGGGTATTGTTGAAATCACTTTGTTTATCAAATTTTTACGAAGAGGTAATTGATTTTGACTAATGATAATTATTTTCTAGATAACGATACTGACATAGATAGCGACCTGGCGAGTGACGACGACAACGACGATTATGATGACTCCGATAGTGATTGAAATGTTCGATGAATAAATATATAAATATTTATCACTGTCCCATTTTGTACAATTTATTTAAAAAATCCTTCAAGTTTAGTTTAACCGTATAAGGTAACTGCTTTTATAATCATTATCAAGAAGTTTTAGGAGTGCAGCATGAATACGAGCATGAATACGGGTATTTTACGATTCTTCGCTATCTAAAAGTTGTCTGATAGGTTAGCTGCTACACTCAATTCGTCTGATAATAATTTTTTCTATATCTAGGTAACTTATTTTATCATGTGCAACAGTTTTCAGACGAGATGCTATGGATTAGGTTGGCTAAATTTGTTGACAGTTTCAAAATGCTCCGAACATGTGTGGTGACACGATTTTTTTCTGAAAACTGTTTTTTTTTCGCATCAACTTACGCCAGTCTACTTATAAAAATGATTTTCAGATGGGATGCTATACATCCATTTTTTGTCTCATTTTTTTCAAAATGGTCTACTGGACACACGCTACGCTACTGGTGTCTGACAAACGTGTCTTTGGTACCTCAGGACTACCATCTAACTACGTTCCGGAAATCAGACGGGTTGCTATGGACCAGGTCGGCTCAATTTGTTGACAGTTTTGAAAATTCGCCTGGATCGAACGCTACCCGCAAAATGTCTGAATACTGCATTTCTGAGTTCAGGGTCGTATAATCTATCGATAACAAAAGGTTTTAGCCGGGTTGCTATGAGACAAAAATCTTGGTCGTGGGCTCTCGTATTATATTCTATGGTAAAACACCGAGTTCGCAGCCTACAACCAGTAATCGGCCTCTGCCCACACTTTGTATGACAATGTATGAACAACGTTACGTATCACTCGCACGTGTTTTCTTATATCCTATCTTTTTCTATCCCGTATAACACGAGACACGAGTGTCGTGATTTTTAACGGTCCCGCACTTCAATAATCAAAGCCTCGGTTGATAGTTTCCTGAAATAATTGAATAACGGATTGACACTTATTTCTGGTTCATTACCCCGCCTTATTATTCGTACATGATTGAGCTTTTATTAGCTCAGAAATATACCCAAAAACTATTTCTTGTGCAATTTCAATAAAATTTTTGGATTGTAAAAATAATCTAGGAACTGACAATTTTCGAGGTAAGGGCGGCAAAAATGTACCAGCCTATACTTGGGAAATGTGTAAATCCGCCACTGCACTAACTTAATCTTTTATAAAAAATCTACAAAAATTCTTACACTATCTTCGAACCTTTCACTACAATCCTGTGAAAAAAAAATCTGAAATAATTATCATTGTCAGCTTAGCTTGAAAGTTTGTCGTGAGCGGTTGAATTTTCAAAACTAAAATGCCGAACTATCCGAAAGGAACTCGTGGTAATATAGCTCGGAAATGTGCAAAAAGAAAACGATTTCAAGAAAATCAATTCACTGATGCGGGCGGGGAGAGTTTCGGGCCGAGTACAAGTGACGGTAAAAGTGCAAGTGCTAGAAAACTAAAGTCTGGGTGTACAGAGGATATCCGTACAAATCCTCTGCACGCATATAGAATAATTGAGTTTTTTACAGTTTTTACGGCTCTATCAGACATTTTAATTTGTTCTGTATGCAAGCAAAGGATAAATTTTGGAGAGTCAGGACATAGAGGCCTGGGTTTCAAAATTGTCGTTACGTGTCGGTGCGGTAATCGAGAAATTCAGTCAGGACCTTTGATTCATACTGGTTACGAAATTAATCGAAGGCTTGTGTTAGTCATGCGAAATTTGGGGTCGCAAGACAAGGAATCAATACCTTTTGCAATCTCATGGACCTGTGCACTGGACTCAGTCAAAGCAGCTACACTAAAATCATCGAGCATATTTATGCAGCTGCAAAGTCGTCATTCGATTTTTTATCACAGAATGCTGTTGAAGAAGAGGTGAAAAAAAATATCGAGCATGAAAGAGCAGAAAAAATTCTCAATTCTGGTGACGGCACATAGAAAAAGCGTGGGTTCACATCACTGTATGGTGTTACCACGCTCATCGGCTCCTACTCTGGTAAAGTGATCGATTTGGTTGCGAAAAGTAGTTACTGCCACGGCTGTATGCTCTGGAAAAATAAGACTCATACTGAAGAATATGAGGCATGGTTCGAAGATCATGAAGAAATTTGCACGAAGAATCACGAGGGCTCCGCGGGAAAAATGGAGGTTGATTCTATGAAAGAAATGTTTTCCAGATCAGAAGAGAAACTCGGCGTAAAGTATGGCAATTATATAGGCTTGAGTGGCCATACCCAAAACGCTAACGATAGCTTCAACTCGACGATCTGGCGATTGGCTCCGAAACACTTACATTCAGGACTTAAAATTGTTGAAATTTCGGCCTACATTGCTGCTGGAGTATTCAATGATGGATTTTCTTTGATTTTAAGGATTATGAATGCGCTGGACATAATTATTGGTACCAACTGCATAGTTTTCGCCGAAACCTCGGATGAGACGCGGATTGTTCGACAGAACCGGATGAGTCTTTCTAACACAAAAGAAACTCGTGTAGCCCGGAAACAGCAGCTAGCGGAAGAAAATCAGTTTTTCGAGGAAGTTGAAGGACTACTATATGCGCCTGGATACGCTGATTAATCGGTAAGTCACTAGAATCAATAATTTTAACATGTTGAAACTTTAAATGCGATTATCTCGGAACTGCTTTTTCAAAAACTGCTCGTGTTGTAGCTCAAAAAGTTATCGATCGATTTGGATGAAATTTGGAGAGGTTACTCTCAGTACTATAACCGGAATAATATACCTAAAATTTGGAAGGTAGCGTGTAAATAAATAATTTTTTGGCGTCAAATATGTCGAAAAAATGGTCGAAAATTCGACCTTCGAAAATTCGCGCGACGTGGAGTAGGCAATAACGTGTAGCTTGGGAGAAGCGGCGGGCTTAGGCGTTCATCGCAGGTAGATAGTCCCAACGCACGTTGCATGGCTATTATTTTTAGACCCTGTTTTCGCATTGTATTCAGGTATAAGAATTTTCAGTCAAGTCGGTTCTCAGAAAAGGACCCTCTCACATAGCGAACCCTTCGGGGGTTTTGGTCGTTCTACAGGTCAGCAGTGATGTGAATTTATTCTAACATTCAGTACCGTTACGAAGCTCGTGCAAGTAACAACTACTCTGTGATTTCGTAATTCAAAATAAAATATTCAATCTTTAAAAGTGTCTCGAAATAAATATGTTGCCAAAGAGAAAATATTACGATTCTTGTTTCAATCCTTTTGGATTTGAGAATCACGGGAGACAGCCTATAAAAAAATTAAGAACAGTACTTCCCGCGATGTTGGATAAACTGGGCATTAAAAATAAGGTTCCAACATCAGATTTAAAAATTTGTGACAACTGCCGACTACGAATCCCCAAAGTTTCGAAAATCACTGACAATGAATCAAGCGACAGTTCTACAAAAAATACTGAAGAGCCACACAGTTCGCGTACACTACGTTCGTCAAGAGAGGACTCGTCACCCACTCGAAGCTCAGTTGACATCACCAGATTGAATGAAAGTCTGTCCGTATTTGGAGAATCACCAATCGACGACAGCAAGATAGCTCAAAAAAAGTATCCGGGAAAAAAATTCGAAAAGCTAAGAAAGACACTGGCTACGAGTATATTTCATATCGATGAAACCAATATCGACAATAAAGAGGAATCACAAGATGACATTATAGAAGAATTGAAAAACGCTTTTCAATCCACCACAGAGCCCAGCAGAAAGATTCAAATGTTAACTATTTTCCACCATTGGTCGTTCGAAAAGATTCATAAAAATTTCGCTACTTCTAGCTCGATGATTTACGCAGCAAAAGCTCTTGCGACAGAACGAGGTATCTTATCCACACCGAATGCGAAGGCATTGGAATAATGATCAGGTGACGTTGCATCATTTTGTGACTTATTGCCGTGAAAATGGAGAACTGAAACATATAAATTACATCACAAATTCGGAATGCCTAAAACACGATACCGTTGCGGTTCACCTTTTCCAAAGGAAATTTATAAACTTTTTGATACGGGAATTGCAAGAGATAAATAAGATCATTTACTTTTCGGATGGTGCTAGTGGACAATATAAAAAGAAAAAAAAATTTTGTCAATCTTTGTTTTCACGAAGAAGACTTCGGAATCGACGCTGAATGGATTTTTTTCGCAACTTAGCACGGCAAAGGAGCTTGTGACGGCATCGGAGGATGCCTCAAAAGATTGGCAGCAAAAAGTAGCCTCGAAAAGATCCCATCACTACCCCGCAAAAATTCTTTTCGTGAGCTAAAAATAATGAAAATATCAAGAATATGAGTTTCGATTATTTCACGAATCAGGAATATAGAAACGAAGCTGAGTTTTTATCAGCTCGATTCGCTAAAGCGAAGGTATTACGTGGTACACTGAGTTTTCACAATATACAGCGTATTTCGAAATCAGAAATAATTACAAAAAGATATTCGAAAGCAGAAAAATTGGTAGAGGCTACTGTTTATAAAAAAGATCGTTCGTAAATGTCATATATTATAACTATTAACCGACCATTTTTGTTAAATCTAGTTATGACCTATTTTATAATATCGGGACTAACCATTATCATAATGATACTATATAATATAAATATAATCATATAGTTACAGCATTTATATAAATTTAGAATAAATAGTATTTTAGATGTAAGTTTGATATAAAGTATTAAGAATTCATATTATCATGTATAGTTATATAATACGAACCCAGATAACAAAATTCATAATTTATTGGTAATAATTATATATCCAAAATTATAACATTGGTAATTTTCCTTATGACATTTTTATATAAGAATCTTGTAATTCTGCGACATCTTTTGCATAATAAAGTAGTCCTTTCTATTACCATTGATAGTTTGAATAAAACACTGATTTATTCGAACTTTGTGATAGAGGGAAAAGTACGTTGGCTTATTACTGATTTTTTTAACATTTTCTATTCGAAATAAAATGGTTGTAGTATTTTCTCTTTTTTTCGTGATTTCTTACCGCAGAAAAGTAGTAACATTTATCAGTCATTTATCAGTAACTTTTCGCCCGAGAAAAGTAGTAACTCTTATTAGTTATTTATTAGTAACTTTTTTCCCGAGAAAAGTAGTAATGCATTTTACTTAAATAAACACTATCCAACGCAACTATATTATTGTTGCAAACTTTTTTATTCCAAAATATAAGCAAAAACGAAATATATCATTTGCAAAATGGTTCCATTCACATATAAAAGAGTTACACTGAAAAAAAAAACCTGCACCGATTTTTCTTGATAGAATTTTTCCTCCTCGACTGGGACTCGAACCTGGGACCTAGCTACCTATCCTACCTATCTACCTAACACGCTACCCACTACGCTATCGACTGTTTATGAATTATGGTATTTCATATCATGCATTTACCTCGGCAGAGAACACTCGATCAGTTGTATGTTGGGAGCTACTCAAAGGATGATGGTTGTCCTGTCTTCTGCCTTTTAATTCGAATAACCATGTCGGTTTTGGAAGAAATAACAAAATTGAATGTGGTGAATCCAATATGGTGGATCCAAAATTCTAAAAATGCCATAACTTGTCAGATTCACTCTAACTTTATATTCAGGGTTTTTTGCGTCGGTGAACACGAATTTGAGGTCAAAATTACAAAATTCAATATGGCGGATCAATTATGGTGGATCGAAAATTCTCAAAATGACATAACTTGTCAGATATCGATCTTACTCACACGGAAGGTATCCCAGGTCGATCTCTCCGATTTTGATCTAACTCATACATATATGTTGTAGTACATCGAAAACTAAGCGACACGTATTTTTTTTTATCTGCCATTAAACACTTTAAGGGGGTGAAACCACCCTCCAAAGTAAGGCATGTCAAGGGGCCATTTGGCAGTTTCACCCACAAGGACATAATATTTTTTTACCAATCCGAGTGCAAAAGTTTTCTCATAATAAGAAACGAAAAATGTAATTTTCTCGATTCAAAAAAAAAACAAGGGGGTGAACTACCCCTAAATATTTTTTTTTTTAATATTTCGTGCCAGTGCCCGGGGGGTTTCCCCTTTTAGCAAACCGTTCCTCCACCTTTCTCTACCGAAATATTCCTCCTCCTCCTCGCTTATTTTTCTCTCATGCTCAATGTAGCTACCGTTGCCACTACTGATAACTAGATGCATTCCGAGATTCTCCCCTTTCCCCCAATGCTCCACGGCCGCAGCCGCTTCGCCTTTCCTTCTTGACCCTGTTTCGCATTTGCCATGGACGGAGGGAAACTGCAGAAAACCTACCGTCGATACAGGTCGGAAACTACCTAGTCGCCCCTTGGTAGCCGCGCGAGTAAACTCAAGCGCCGTTACCCACGGCAGCCTAGGCAGGTCCCTGCTTTGCTGTGATTCAGTGGGTCAGTCAGTGAACGGCTAAGAGGCCACCTTCCAAGCGATGAGAACCGCTGCGGGAGTCCTCCGAAGCCGCACTCCGACCACCCACCCATCACAGAAAGGTATTTTGGGCATTTGTTTTCTTAAGGTGAAGTCCGAAACAACCAGGATTTCAGGAAAAACACGTAGAAAAACTTTTTCTTTGGTGTCGACAGTGGGGATCGAACCCGGGTCCGCGGCGTGCGAACCCAGAGCCTCACCCACTGAGCCACTGCGCTCCTTTGCCACCCATAAATATTATTACATTAATGGAAAAAATGGGCAAATTCAAGTAAAAAAATCTGAAAAAAATATATATTACGTATGAACACAAAATAAAAGGCCATAGCCGGGTAAGTAGGGGTGATCGGCCCCCGCACCAATTTGTTCCAAACTTTGGCGAAAAGTTGAGTCTGATAGGTTACAAACTCACCCTAAATTTCAACCTTGTAACTGCACTAGGAACAGTGATAAAAATACAACTAGTATTTTTCGAAAAGATTTTTTTTTCTCATGATCTACTCGAGCGATTTTCGTGAAAAAAATATATGTTGCGAACATATTTTGGGTGATTTGCAGGAAAAATCAAGAAGTCTATCCCACCATCGGAAATACCAGAAAAAAATTATTTTATTTTTCGTGATTTTTTTTCGGTCATTCTTTCACCCGATACAATTACCATATTTTTTTCATAACTCAATTAGACCCCCTTCTACAACCTATACTTTTTTCAATACGATTGAAGAGGTGGAGCATAGTTTTAAAAAAATAAAATCACTTTTTTCGCATGTTTCATCAAAATTTTATTAAATCTTCTGACAATGTAATTATACTTTCGATAAATTTTTGGTGCTGTGCGTCATTTAGGGTGACTGAACCAGTGAATGAACGCATAAGCCTTTTTTCTATTTCGATAAGGCTGTATAATTTAATTTATTACGAATTTCTTTCTGAAATAATTAGATCTTATAGAAAAATGTTCACATTATAATTGAAGCTTAGCAATGTATAACGTTGAAAAAATTATTACATATCTTTTAAAAAGATTTATCCAGGTGATATGGAATATTTCGGTATTCGATGCACAGTCAGATGGTTAGAACAACATGGCTGTCTCGCTGTCTCTTATGAATATGCGCCCCAAGTACGAAAAAAAATCCATAGCATCGCAAATCTTTCGGAGCGTCAAATAATATCACTACTAGATGTTTTCTGAAAATGTTCACTCCATTATAAATACAAAATTCTTCATAATAATAAAATCATACCTCTGCCGTTTAATTAAATACTAAGCTTGTTCATTCACTGGTAGGTGTTCATTCACTGGTTCAGTCAACCTACATCACTGACCGATGAAAGTTTTCTATGCGTTTCTTAATCATCGTCGCTATCATCATTGATGATGGTAGTTGTATTCTTAGTAGTTTTCGATAGAACTGATAAGTAATATCGACTGCACTCGGTAATAATTACACGGAGAAAATTTTGCGGTAGTTATGACATCCAAAACAAAACAAAAACGTGCAAAAAAGTGTGTTTCATTTTTTTTAACTATGCTCCACCTCTTCGATCGTCTTAAAAAAAGTAAATGTTGTAGAAACGGGTCTAATTGAGTTACAAAAAAAAAAATCACGAAAAATAAAATAATTTTTTTCTGGTATTTCCGATGGTGGGATAGAATTCTCGATTTTTCCTAGAAATGACCTGAAATATGTTCGCAACATATATTTTGTTCACGAAAATTGGTCGAGTAGAACCTGAGAAAAAAAATTTTTTCGAAAAATGCTAGTTGTATTTTTATCACTGTTCCTAGTGCAGTTACAAGGTTGAAATTTAGGGTTAGTTTGTAACCCACCAGACTTAACTTTTCGCGAAAGTTTTGAACAATTCGGTGCGGGGGCCGATCGACCCTACTTACCCGGCTATGGCCTTTACGTGTTTTTAGATTTTCACGAAAAAAAAAAAAAATTGGTCGGTTAACTACCCCTGAATGCTGTTTATCTTGCGTGTATGCGAAAAATCGTCAAATTCAAGTTTAAAAATCTGAAAAAATGAATATCGCGTATAAACACGAAATAATATTGACTGGTTTTTGGATCTTCTTGAAAAAAAATATTGGCCGGGGTAACCACCCCTGAACGCTGTTTATCTTGCCTGTACGCGAAAAATGGTCAAATTCAAGTCTAAAAATCTGAAAAAAAATGTATATAGCATATGAACACGAATGAATATTGCCTTGTTTTTTTATCTTCCCGAAAAAAAAATATTGGCCGGGGTAACTACCCCGGAACGCTGTTTATCTAGCGTGTATGCAAAAAATGGTCAAATTCAAGTCTAAAAATCTGAAAAAAATGTATATTGCATATGAACACGAATGAATATTGACTTGTTTTGGATCTTCCCGAAAAAAAAATATTGGCCGGGGTAGCTACCCCTGAACGCTGTTTATCTTGCGTGTATGCGAAAAATGGTCAAATCAACTCTAAACATCTGAAAAAAATTGATTGCGTATGAACCCAAAGGAAATTCGACGTGTCTTTGGTTTTTCCCGAAAAAAAATATTGGCCGGGGTAACTACCCCTAAATGCTTTGAATAGTTAACGTTTTTTTGTTTTCTCACGATATCTTCAAATGCTTAAAAAAAAAATCATCGGGAACAAAGACAAGGTAATTTTTCGAATGAAGTTTAATACGTTTTATTGGTATAACTTATCGTAACGAAAATGATAAGCCAAAAATTATTAATTTTCGAATATTGAACAATAATCATAATCGTCGAAAAAGTGTTTAAAGAAGAAGGATTTTTTACACCATGAACATCGAATAACAGCAACGTTCGTGCAGCCTTCGATTTCGACGTCTGCCTTGCAGATTCAGTATTGTGTATAAATTTAAATTCCTCACGATCACCTTTGAAACGTGTACGTAGAGTAAAAACCGCCCGAATGAATTTTGTTCATCGGGGGTAGTTGCCCCGGCCAATATTTTTTTTCGGGATGATCCTAAACAAGTCAATATTATTTCGTGTTTATACGCAATATAAATTTTTTCAGATTTTTAGACTTAAATTTGACCATTTTTCGCATACACGCAAGATAAACAGCGTTCAGGGGTAGTTAACCCGGCCAATATTTTTTTTCAGGAAGATAAAAAAACAAGGCAATATTCATTCGTGTTCATATGCAATATACATTTTTTTCTGATTTTTAGACTTGAATTTGACCATTTTTCGCGTACAGGCAAGATAAACAGCGTTCAGGGGTAGCTACCCCGGCCAATATTTTTTTTTTCGGGAAGATCCAAAACAAGTCAATATTCTTCCGTGTTCATATGCAATATACATTTTTTTCAGATTTTTAGACTTGAATTTGACCATTTTTCGCATACACGCAAGATAAACAGCGTTCAGGGGTAGTTACCCCGGCCAATATTTTTTTTCGGGAAGATCCAAAAACAAGGCAATATTCTTTCGTGTTCATATGCAATATACATTTTTTTCTGGTTTTTAGACTTGAATTTGACCATTTTTCGCGTACAGGCAAGATAAACAGCGTTCAGGGGTAGTTACCCCGGCCAATACGTTTTTTCGGGAAGATCCAAAAACAAGTCAATGTTATTTCGTGTTTATACGCGATATACATTTTTTCAGATTATTAAACTTGAATTTGACGATTTTTCGCGTACACGCAAGATAAACAGCCCAGATAGACCACTGACGTCTAATATACGTATATTTTAGGTATATATGTATATGATATGTATACGTCTATGATAGACTTATATTATACGTATATTATACGTATATTGAGTGTATATTGTGGTGCTATTTAACTGATGTAGTGAAAGAATTTTATATACGTATATTTTACGTATATTATACAATAAGCATTTGACATCAAATTATATACATATATTATATGTATAAGGAACATCTACTTGGCGATAGAAACGAAGCCAACTGCATTGCTGTCAAAATCACGTATTATATACGTATATTGGACGTGTGTTTTTCAACAATATCTCCGTAGAATTTTATACATCTCATATACGTATAATATTCGTTCATTATCTTTCGGTTGTAATTCCCGGATCTGAAGCATATATATATATATATATATAATGTACATACGTACATTGAATATTTATATATTATATTTATATATCGAGGGCTTAGGACCAAAAGGGCGTAACCCACTGTTTTTCGACTTTTCATTACCTTACTGCCATAAGGGCGTATCCCCAACATTAACACGGAAGTTCCATAAGAGCAAAATTAATCAGCCTACAGCCAGAAGGGCGTAAGCCCACTACAATACTGCCAGAAAGGCGTAAGCCACGAAAAATAAAAAAAGTGGCTTACGCCCGTCTGGCAGATCATTCATCATTTTTTCCCGGATTTAAATCGCCTGATTACAGCCAGACGGGCGTAACCCTCTTTTTTTTATTTTTCGTGGCTTACGCCTTTCTGGCGGATAACCGGTCAATTTTTTCCGAATTTCGATCGTCTACTTACTGCCAGAAGGGCGTTACCCCAAAAAAATTGAAAACTTGATGTGTGTAAGATGCTGGCCAGTTTTCCATCTTTCTGGTCAGTCGATGGCCAGTAAACTGTCGAGTTCCAGACTAGGTGTGTAACGCAAATCTGTTCAGTGCCAGTCTTGGCAGGCTGACGAGTTGCTGGTCAGAAAAACTCGGTAGTTGCTGGTCAGGAAACTATTCGCTATTTGCTAATATTTTTTAATGCGAAATATAAACAAAAACGAAATATACCATTTTCAAAATGGTTGCATGCGCATATTTAGTCGTTGCTATAGTTAATACTCGAAATTTAAAAATTTTTCAAAATAAAAATTTTTTTTTTTAATTTCAAATTTTTCAAACTTTTAATATTTTCAAAATTTTCAAAATTTTCAAAATTTTCAATATTTTCAAATTTTTCAATATTTTCAAATTTTTCAAAATTTTCAATATTTTCAAATTTTTCAAAATTTTCAAAATTTTCAATATTTTCAAATTTTTCAAAATTTTCAAAATTTTCAAAGGTTTCAAAATTTTTTAAAATTTTGAATATGGTAAATATTTTTAAAACCTCTAAAAATTTTGAAACCTTTGAAAATTTAAAAAAATTTTTTAAATTTAAAATATATTTGAAAATTTTGAAAATGTTGAATAGTTTTGGAAAATTTTGAAAAATTTGAAAATTTCGATATATTTGAAAATTTTGAAAAATTTGAAAATTTTGAAAAATTTTAAAATTTAAAAATTTTGAAAAATTTGAAAATTTTGAAAAATTTTAAAATTTAAAAATTTTGAAAAATTTGAAAATTTTGAAAATTTTACACACACACACACACACACATCACGTTTTCAATTTTTTTTGGGTAACGCCCTTCTGGCAGTAAGTAGACGATGGAAATTCGGAAAAAATTGACCGGTTATCCGCCAGAAAGGCGTAAGCCACGAAAAATAAAAAAAAGAGGGTTACGCCCGTCTGGCTGTAATTAGGCGATTTAAATCCGGTAAAAAATGATGAATGATCTGCCAGACGGGCGTAAGCCACTTTTTTTTATTTTTCGTGGCTTACGCCTTTCTGGCAGTATTGTAGTGTGGGCTTACGCCCTTCTGGCTGTAGGCTGATTAATTTTGCTCTTATGGAACTTCCGTGTTAAAGTTGGGGATACGCCCTTATGGCAGTATAGTCCGTTTTTTGTGGGTTACGCCTTTCTGGTCCTAAGCCCTCGATATAATTATAGCTTCAGATCCGGGAATTACAACCGAAAGATAATGAACGAATATTATACGTATATGAGATGTAAAAAATTCCACGGAGATATTGTTGAAAAACACACGTCCAATATACGAATATAATACGTGATTTTGACAGCAATGCAGTTGGCTTCGTTTCTATCGTCAAGTAGATGTTCCTTATACATATAATATATGTATATAATTTGATGTCAAATGCTTATTGTATAATATACGTAAAATATACGTATATCACGTACACATATCATATACATGTATATTTGTAATATATGTATATTAGACGTCAGTGATATATATGAGATATATATAAGTGGATGGATAAATTCTTACAATTAAAATATATTTTATAACACTTTATTTACATTATATGATGTATACTATATAAATACATTATAACACAAAGATCGCGCAATAAGTTTTGCGCGCGATCCGAATTGAGATCATGAACCCATATATATATATATATATATATATGTAAGCTTATGCGTCATCAAGCTTGGCTTGGTCGGTTGTCAGCTCGTGCGTAAGTCAGTATGTAATAAGACTCCGAGCGGTTAGCATCGTACAGATGTACACAAAGGTTTGCTATCGGCAATCGTATCGATTCAGGTTAGCTTAGATTTATTCATCCACTGTAATATCTTCGGCTTTTGCCATATTGTACATATTGTTAATATTACAGTTGATTACTACATCATACGTGTGCTGATTTGAACCTCGACCTCCCTCCATGCAAGTCCTCAAACAGTGACTTACAAATCGATACGATGGAGAAGAAAGCAAAGTTTTATTTTGTCTCGGAGGCTGGTGCCATTCCGAAAAGCACGGTAGTCAAAGTGAAAAGAATTCAGCTGCTGGGTCAAGAGGAAAGTTTTCTGTTCCCAGCGGACAAACAGACCAGTGCTCATCATCAACAGCTTTTTGAAAATTCAATTGTGAGCAAGGTCGTAAAAAGTTTAAAAACTCGCAAAAAATTTCGCAATGTGGTGTTGACCCTATCTGGCGAACTCGAAACAATTTACTTGGATACAGAAGATAACGTGGTATGGTACGACGAATATCTGGAAGAGTTCACTACAACGCAAGAGTCAAATGTAAACAGAGAGTCTACAGCAACCGTGGAAAGAAAAACAAGCTCTCTGGCGAAGGATATAGTGATTGAAAAATTTAACGGCGAAAATATGAATGCGAGCGTTTGGATTAATCTATTTGCGCAGGAGTGTAACAGAGTGGGGATTGCCGAAAACAAATACGCTGAAGTATTAAGATTGTTTCTCGAGAAATCGGCATTAGACTGGTATAGTGTATTTGTGAAGCAAAATTCCTTGTTAAATTGGGAGGCATGGAATAACGCTTTCATAGACACCTTCTTTGCACAATCCTGGATAGATATAGCGTATGCTTATAACTTCAAGTTTTATAACGGCTCGCTACTAGAATATGCGTTAAAGAAAAGAAAATTATTGCTAGAAGTGGATGACAGCTTGTCTATAAACACACAAATAAACATGATTGTGATTAGCTTACCAAATTATATTCAAAATAAATTAGACAGGAAATCTATTATAAACATAGAGAATTTAATGTCAAAATTAAAACAATTTGGTAAAATCAACGATCCGAAAAACGACAATGCACACAGGAGAACGCCAAGTGAAAAAAAATCATGCAGTGTTTGTGAAAATTTGGGTTTTAAAAATAGATTTCACTTAGAAAGCGTATGCCGTAATAGAGACAGACAAATTAAAAATAAAAAAAACGAAAATATCAAGGTTACAAATAACAGTGAAATACAGGAAGTAGTAGCATGTTATGAGGAGGCAAAAAACGAATAGTCCTCCCACTTATTAAAATTAAAATCTCCGCAAATGGTCGTCCAGCAATTGGTTTATATGACTCCGGATCAAATGTTTCTTTGGTTAACAGTACATTTTTAAAAGATGAAAGAAATATCAAACAAATAATAAGTGGGAGAGATACCATTAAAGGTTTAGCTGGAATGGCGAAAACGGAGGGCGTCGTAACAATAAGCATTAAAATTTGTAACTTGGAACAGGAGTTCCAATTTTTCATCGTAAAAAAAGATGTCATTGACTGTGAATTTCTATTAGGAATAGACGCAATAAAAAAATTCAAGCTCTGTCAAAACGAAAATTTGATTATATCACAGAAACAAGGGGAAAAAAATTCGGCTAAACAAAATAACATTAGTGAAATATGCACTAATAGAATGGAGAATATTATTTAAAAAAATGAGATAATTTTTGCCAAGTCAAAATTTGACATAGGAACAGTAAAGGATTATGAAGCCACAGTTAAACTGACAGAAAATAGATACATTTCAAAGAAACCTTATAGATGCTCGTTTCAAGATAAACTAGAAATTGAGAAACAAGTAGAGGATCTGTTAAATGTAGGCTTAATAGAGGAGTCAAGCAGTCCTTTTGCAGCTCCTGTGACCATGGTTTTCAAGAAGGAAGAAGGAAAAAGATCACGCTTGTGTATTGATTTCAAAGAACTAAACAAAATAGTAGTGCCTGAAAGCCAGCCTTTTCCAAGAATAGATGACCTTACTATACGTGCCAGAAATTGTAAGTTTTTTTCAAAATTAGATGTGAATTCGGCGTTCTGGTCGATTCCAGTGCGTGCAAAAGATAAACATAAGTTGGCCTTTGTGACTCATCACGGACACTGGCAGTGGAAATGTTTACCTTTTGGGTTGAAATCGGCTCCTGCTATCTTTCAAAGAGCCCTTGCGGGCGTGATAAGGAAAAACAAACTGGATGCTTTCACAGTAAATTATATAGACGATATATTGGTGTTTTCAAAAACTTACGAAGAGCATATATACCATGTAGAGCGGGTACTGCAAGCATTATATGGGCACGGTTTTAAATTGAATAAAAATAAATGTCGGTTCGCCCAAGAAACCATAACATATTTGGGACACGAAATTGGAAACAATATGGTCAAACCAATAAAGGACAATTTAGCGGCGATTAAGAAGTTTCCAACACCTAAAACAAAAACGTAAGTTAGACAGTTTTTAGGTAAGATTAATTTTTACTTGGAGTTTATACCAAATCATGTCGTTTTGCTAGATCCCTTGAGAAACTTGTTAAGGAATAATGTGCCCTTCGATTGGTCTGAAAAATGTAGGAATAGTTTTGAATCGACAAAAGAATATCTGTGTACAACTCCGGCTTTGGCAATATTTGATCCAGAGGCTCCAATATTTATCTTCACTGATGCAAGTGTCGAAGGAGTTGGAGCAATATTAAAGCAGCCACAGGAAGACAAGTCTTTAAAGTCGGTGTTTTTCTTTTCCAGAAAGTTGACAGACGTTCAGAAAAGGAAGAAAGCTATTTTTATAGAATGTTTGGCCATTAAAGAGGCCATTCTATATTGGCAATTTCATTTGATAGGAAAGAAGTTCGTTGTATTTTCGGACCATAGACCATTGGAAAACTTTAACATTAAAAAAAGTAATGATGTGGAACTATTGCAGATTTTGAATTACATTTCACAATTTGATTTTGAAATTGTATATAATCCCGGCAAGGATAACATTGAAGCTGATTGTCTGTCCAGAAATCCGGTTCTGGAATCACATGAAGATACTGATAATGATTCTGTAATTAAAACTTCAAACTTATTGAAACTACATGATATCAAAGAAAATCAAAAATTGTTAAAAGTAGATAATAAATGCATCATTAAAGAAGATATAATTTATAAAATTTTAAACAATATAGAGAAAATATGGATCACTGAAGAATTTGGCAAGTCTCTCATTAGCGACGTACACGTTGATCAGGGTCATATAGGCACTAAGCAGCTAACCTTAACCCTTGGTCAAAAATTCTATTTCAAAAACATGTATAAACACATGAGATTGACTTGTAAATCCTGTGAAACTTGCATTAAAAATAAATCAAGAATAGGTTGCTTCAAAGCACCGTTATCCCAACTTGGTCCAGCAAAGGAACCTTTTGAAATAGTGTCCATAGACACAATAGGAGGTTTCAAAGGTAATAAAAGTACAAAAAAATATTTACACTTGGCGGTGGACCACTTTACAAGATTTGTTTACATAATACCTTCAAAGACCCAAGTTGCGAAGGATTTCATAAATTTAATTAAGAAAGTAGAGAAAGATGGAAGTATTAAATTAGTTTTATCGGATCAGTACCCCAGCATAAATTCAGCACAATTTAAACTGTATTTAAATAAACAGAAAATAGCATTGGCTTTTACAGCAGTGGATTGTGCGTTCTCTAACGGATTAAACGAAAGGACGAATCAGACTTTGGTAAACAGAATACGATGTAAAATCTATGAAAATAAAAATAAACCATGGCCTCAGGTAGCAGAGGAATGTGTAAAAGAGTATAACAACACAATTCACAGCTCGACTGGATTCACTCCTAATTATTTGCTGACAGGATTGAACCACTCATTTTTACCGGATGAATTAAACGATAATAATCCAACAAACTTGGCCAACAATAGAGAAATAGCCTTTACGAAATCAAAAGAAATTCACAATCAGAATAAAGAATATTATGATAAGAATGTAAAACAAATAGATTATAAGGTAGGAGATTTGGTTTATGTACAAAACGCTAATAAATTGAATAAAGATAAAATAGATCCAATTAGAGTAGGTCCTTTTAAAATTAAAGGGAAAATCTCGGACGTAATGTTTTTGATAGATAGTAGATTAAGGAAAAATGAGTCGAACATCTTTCATGCTAGTAAGCTGGTTCCTTACTCCGATGGAGTGTACCCTCGGTCTTAAAAGGGGGGGATGTAAGCTTATGCGTCATCAAGCTTGGCTTGGTCGGTTGTCAGCTCGTGCGTAAGTCAGTATGTAATAAGACTCCGAGCGGTTAGCATCGTACAGATGTACACAAAGGTTTGCTATCGGCAATCGTATCGATTCAGGTTAGCTTAGATTTATTCATCCACTGTAATATCTTCGGCTTTTGCCATATTGTACATATTGTTAATATTACAGTTGATTACTACATCATACGTGTGCTGATTTGAACCTCGACCTCCCTCCATGCAAGTCCTCAAACAGTGACTTACATATATATATAGTATATATATATATATAGTATATATATGGACTCCGTCTACCGTCCTAAACGTGATGGCAGCAGAACTGAGTGAGACAGAAAATAGAGGGGCTATATTCTATCTCTCTTTGCGAAGACTATAGTTAGAGTGAATCAGACAAGTTATGGAATTTTTAGAATTTTGGATCCGCCATATTGGATTCACCACGTTCAATTTTGTAATTTCTTTAAAAACTGACATGGTTATACTAAAAACAGGTTGAAGACGCGACCACCACCATCCCTTGAGTAGCTCCTAACATACAACTGATCAAGTGTTCTCTGGCGTGTCAAATACATGATATGAATTACCAAAGTACATAAACAGTCGATAGCGTAGTGGGTAGCGTGTTAGAAAGATAGGTAGGATAAGTAGGTAGGTCGCAGGTTCGAGTCCCCGTCAAAGCAGAATAAAATTCTATCGAGAAATCCCTGTAGAATTTTTTTTTTTTTTTTCAGTGTAACTCTTCTATGACCTATAACAACGACAAAATGCGTATGGAACCGCCAGTAATGTTTTTCGTTGTTGTTTATGTTTTTTAAAAATATTATTGTGCTGTGCGTAGATTTGATGTATTTTCGACGTCTTATATACGTCATTTTTTATGTATATTCGACGTCTTATATACGTCAAATATACAGATATTAGCCGGACATTTAGCTCTTCAGTATACGTACTAAATACGTCTTACAGACGTCGATGGCGACGTCGTATGTACGTATATTAGACGTCAGTGTTCTATCTGGGAGCATTCAGGGGTAGTTACCCCGGCCAATTTTTTTTTTTCGGGAAAATCCAAAAACACGTAAATTTTATTTTGTGTTCATACGTAATATATATTTTTTTCAGATTTCTTTACTTGAATTTGCCCATTTTTTGCATTAATGTAATAATATTTAGGGGTAGCTCACCCCCTTGTTTTTTTTTTTTTTTTAATCGAGAAAATTACATTTTTCGTTTCTCAATATGAGAAAACTTTTGCACTTGGATTGGTTAAAAAATATTATGTCCTTGTGGGTGAAACTGCCAAATGGCCTCTTGACATGCCTTACTTTGGAGGGTGGTTTCCCCCCCTTAAAGTGTTTAATGGCAGATAAAAAAAAATACGTGTCGCTTAGTTTTCGATGTACTACAACATATATGAGTTAGATCAAAATCGGAGAGATCGACCTTGGATACCTTCCTTGTCAGTATTAAAGGTTTTTTCGGGTAATTGAACATGAATTTGACGTCGAAATTACAAAATTCAATATAGCGGATTCAATATGGTGGATCGAAAATTCTTAAAATGCCATAACTTGTCAGATTATGATTGAACCGTGAACATTTCTAAATAAAAGGAAAAGTATCATTCTTATCACTCTTATCACTCTTATCATTCATTCATTAGTAAATTCTCACCGGAGATAATTAGTAACTCTTATCACTCATTTATTATTAGTAACTTTTCGCCGAAAGAAAGTCGTAACTTTCAGTATATGGGGCATTCCACCCCAATTCGACCCGCCTCCGACCCTCACCATTTTTGATTCGACTCTCAATTTTTTATGTTGTTCACCCACATGAGTAGAGACTACCGTATTTTTTTTTGATTTTTTTTCCATCCCGTTCTGGAGTAACAATTTTTTGTAAAAATCGATGAAACCCAATTCAATCAGCGATATCTTCTAATTAAAAAACGCTATCGGAAAACTTCACCAGGTCAAATTTCTCATCTTGAAGTCTACTTTTTTATGAATTTATTTTAAAAATTTTCCAATTTTTTTTTTCTATCGAAAAATAAAAAAATCAATTTTTCGAAATGACGGCCATTTTTAATTTGAAAAAAAAATTCACAAAAAAAGTACATTCACAAAAAAGTACAAGTTTATTAGAGTACTCTCATAAACTTCAAATCTGTAAAAATCGATGAAACCCAATTCAATCAGCGATATCTTCTAATTAAATAACGCTATCGGAAAACTTCACTAGATTAAATTTTTCATCTTGAAGTCTACTTTTTAATGAATTTATTTTAAAAATTTTCCAATTTTTTTTTACTATCGAAAAATCAAAAAATCGATTTTTCGAAATGAGTGCCATTTTTAATTAAAAAAAAAAAATAACAAAAAAAGTACATGGTAAAACAAAATTTTTGAGCCCCGTCTCATTGTGGGCAGATTTTTTTTGTAGTTTTTACAGCTATTTGAAGTTTATTAGAGTACTCTAATAAACTTCAAATAGCTTATTAGAGTACTCTAATAAACTTCAAATAGCTTATTAGAGTACTCTAATAAACTTCAAATAGCTTATTAGAGTACTCTAATAAACTTCAAATAGCTGTAAAAACTACAAAATAAATCTGCCCACGATGAGACAGTGCTCAAAAATTTTGTTTTACCATGTACTTCTTTTGTGATTTTTTTTTCAAATTAAAAATGGCCGTCATTTCGAAAAATTGATTTTTTTATTTTTCCATAGAAAAAAAAATGGAAAATTTTTCAAATAAATTCATCAAAAAGTAGACTTCAAGATGAGAAATTTGACCTGGTGAAGTTTTCCGATAGCGTTTTTTAATTAGAAGATATCGCTGATTGAATTGGGTTTCATCGATTTTTTCAAAAAATTGTTACTCCAGAACGGGATGGAAAAAAAATCAAAAAAAAATACGGTAGTCTCTACTCATGTGGGTGAACAACATAAAAAATTGAGAGTCGAATAAAAAATGGTGAGGGTTGGAGGCGGGTCGAATTGGGGTGGAATGCCCCATATGTTTATTAGTGTGATTCTAGACTAAAATAAAATGCTCATATATTTGGGATTCCATTTTTTGCATAATTTCTTAAAAGATAAATAGCAATTCTTATTTCGCTTTCACTCTGCAGTTTCCTTACGAATATAATCAAAATTGAATAGTTGCAAGCAATTTTTATACTTTGTTATCCGTTGAAATTAGCTATTTTTTTATACACTTTTCTATCGGGGCATGTGCAATGCCCAGTTATGACTCATTTATGTGAATTGCCGTTCGTCGTATCTTTTTTATAGAGTAGAGTTTGGAATGAATGGATAATTTTTTGTTACATAATTATTGTACACGGTTAAAGATGCAATATTTTTATATCATAAAATCTGATATTTTCCATAACGAAAATTTTGAAATAATTATACTCTGCATCTTACGATTTTTCTCATATCCGTGTATTATAAATTGTAAGTTATACAATATTTTTGACCTATCACAGTAGATTTTATTTCCAACTAAACTTGTGAATCTTTTATGAACCTTTGTGCATCTATTTGAGTTATCACGAGTTATTTATCATTATTACGAAATTAAGATTATATATCACGAGGCTCTCAATATATATAAAAAGGATACACTTTGATGCATGAATTTATTTTAGGTGAGAAATTGTAAAATAATTTTACATTTTAAAAGAGTTATATTTTATGCATCAAAAACTTCACAATAAGTGTGTAATTTTCTCTTATATAATTTCGTGATATGGAAATTGTTATCTGGGAAAGAGTATAATAAACAATTTAAATTAACAGAATCTGTTAGGTAATAAAATATGTTGGTTTTCAATAAACATCCTTCCCATTTTATTCTTGCTTGATATAAGATCGATGTATCATTTACTACATCTAAGCCGTCAATTCTCCAATTTGAAACTCACATATCATAGGAAATTGACCAAGGAATACCCTCGTATTTTTTTTTGAATTTTACAGCGCGGTTTCGGTGATGAAAATCGTGTTTGAAAATTAATTGTTTATAACAATCTTCAACTGTTGCTATTATAAAATTTTTATCAGCATGAAATGAAAGCCCAATTCCTGCTCTTTCGAATGAGCCAAAGCTCAAATTGATCAGACAAATAGAACCTAACATATGACGATTTGAAGGAGAGCGTGTGTAGCGGTTTTTGGCATTTTGGGAAATTTTCAACCTTGAATAACTTTTAAAATATTGAAAATAAAAAAAATGAAAAATCGTTTGATGAATTTATTTCACCCATAGAATCCGTTAAAAAAATTCACAGTAATCGAAAGGATCGATGAAAAAAAGGTGTTCGGTTTCACGTGGATTGACTCATATGTGTCGGTACATAAGTAAAGGTGGTTCCCATTTCAATCCTTTTGTACAAAACAAAACTAAATTCTATTATATCTTTTTTCCTGTGATGTCCATAGTGAAACCGATAGGTTTCTATACTTCCATATCAAAATGTATATCTATGTATACTCAATTTTCCGTATGTACACTTGGGCCCCATATGAGCCCTTTCATAAATATATATATGGGGCATTTCAGGTCAATTCGACAAGGGTCTGACCCTCATCCTCTCCAATCTGAGTCTTAATGATCGGAGGTGTTTCGTTAGCCTAAAATAACATCTCTAAATTTTTCTCAGATTTTTACCAACCCCCCTGACGCCAACCCGACCTCTTAAGTGATGATATTTTCGAAAACGGTCAATCGGACATTTTTGAAAATTATGAAAAAAATTGCATAAATTCTGTAGCCAAAAATAAAAATATCCCAACCAAAATCAAAGTGGGCAGGCAAAACGGTAATTTTTTATCAATTTTTTAACCCATTAACTTTTTTTTTCAGTTCTATTGATTTTTTTTTAATTTTCAGAGTTCTATACATCATTCCTAATACAACAACCATCTAGAAAGTAATTAACATTCTGTTGAGAGCTGTAGTATAATTTAAATATTCCCGCGTATGAGGGAGGCGCTAGTGTCGCTGTTGCGAGCGCCAGTGGCCACGTTGGCAAGCGCCCATTGGTGTAGCCAGTGTGGTGCCACGCTTGCACGCTGTGATTGGGTGAGTGAGAACGATCCTGTGGATCGTGAGCTGGGGGCTTATTACGGTTCTCGAATCGAGTGAAAATGACGAAAGTGAGTAGCTCACCCTATTACGGTCAATCTCACAAGGTGAAAAAACGAGATTATTCGCGTGAGTTTACTCGACACGAAAATCTGTGTCGAGAATCGTTGTGCGCATGCTCGTGAGCGTGATTTGCCTGCAAGTTCCATCACAGCAACGCGGAGATCGCTCCATTTTTGTTGGTTGAAGAATAAAAGTTATTGATACGCGTATCAAGAGACACGGCAGTTTTTTGACGCCACCTAATACGCGACAATGAATAATTTAGTGATCGTAATGGTTATGCGACATCGTGATCGAATGATCATAATACGGCGAGCACTGTGCGATGCCTCAGATTTAGTATAACGTAAAATGAATTCCGTCGATTTTACAGGTTTTACCTTTATGCCTATAGAGGTTATATTTATCAATAATTTACATTTACAATTTAAAAAAATAAAATGGCATGTACAAATAAAACGAGTATTCAGTAATTTGTTTGAAATTTGTAAAAGGAAACCCGTTATGTATTCCTACATGAAAAGAACCTAACGTTCATGCGATGAAATATTTACGTTTACAACGAAGATGAAAATTACGAATGCAATGAGTAATAATAATCTTCATTTCTTTCCATATAAATTCAATAATACTTTTTTTTTGTTATTTCGTCACATTCATTTTCTTTAACGATTCTTTTTAGTCTTTATGCAACTCAATTAAAATTTTTTTTTTAAATTCAAGATTATGTTCTCTGACAAGATGGCGTCATCTTTCGTGAAAATGCGAGATCACTAGCCGGAAGTGTGCTAGTGATTTCACATTTTCACTCGGCAGTTCCGTAATTGGGTGAGCGAACTCCCGTAAGATGAAAATGCGAGAAGTGAGTAAACTCGCTCGAGAACCGTAATAAGCCCCCTAATAGGCGTGTTCCTATATTGACTGGCAGTGCTGAAAATGTATAGTGCAAGTCACGTATACTGTACATTTTCAGCACTGCCAGTCAATTTAGGAATAGGGCCGATTCTAAGAGAGAATAGGGCGTTCTAAGAGTTTCTCACCGTTTGCGCGAGCGCGCACGCGCGAGAACTTGCCATTACGGTTCTCGAGCGAGTTCACTCACTTCTCGCATTTTCATCTCACGGGAGTTCGCTCACCCAATTACGGAACTGCCGAGTGAAAATGTGAAATCACTAGCACACTTCCGGCTACTGATCTCGCATTTTCACGAAAGATGACGCTATTTTGTCAGAGAACATAACCTTGAATTTAAAAAAAAAATTTAATTGAGTTGCATAAATACTAAAAAGAATCGTTAAAGAAAATGAATGTGACGAAATAACAAAAAAAAAGTATTATTGAATTTATATGGAAAGAAATGAAGATTATTATTACTCATTGCATTCGTAATTTTCATCTTCGTTGTAAACGTAAATATTTCATCGCATGAACGTTAGGTTCTTTTCATGTAGGAATACATAACGGGTTTCCTTTTACAAATTTCAAACAAATTACTGAATACTCGTTTTATTTGTACATTCCATTTTATTTTTTTAAATTGTGAATGTAAATTATTGATAAATATAACCTCTATAGGCATAAAGGTAAAACCTGTAAAATCGACGGAATTCATTTTACGTTATACTAAATCTGAGGCATCGCACAGTGCTCGCCGTATTATGATCATTCGATCACGATGTCGCATAACCATTACGATCACTAAATTATTCATTGTCGCGTATTAGGTGGCGTCAAAAAACTGCCGTGTCTCTTGATACGCGTATCAATAACTTTTATTCTTCAACCAACAAAAATGGAGCGATCTCCGCGTTGCTGTGATGGAACTTGCAGGCAAATCACGCTCACGAGCATGCGCACAACGATTCTCGACACAGAATTTCGTGTCGAGTAAACTCACGCGAATAATCTCGTTTTTTCACCTTGTGAGATCGGCCGTAATAGGGTGAGCTACTCACTTTCGTCATTTTCACTCGATTCGAGAACCGTAATAAGCCCTCTGAACTTCGTGGTATCTCAAATCATAAAATTCTCAGATCATTAAATGCAATAGTATTTATTCATTTGTAAAAATCCTTCCAAAATCTTTTCCTAAATTTACATTACTCTCCCGATGGTGTTGCATTTAGGAAAATATATTGAATCCTGAAAAATGCGAAAAAAGTCAAAATTACTGAAAAAAAAAATTATTCGGTAAAAAAATTGATAAAAAATTACCGTTTCGCCTGCCCACTTCGATTTTGGTTGGGATATTTTTCTTTTTGACTACAGAATTTATGTAATTTTTTTCATAATTTTCAAAAATGTCCGATTGACCGTTTTCGAAAATATCATCACTTAAGGGGTCGGGGGGGCGTCGGTAAAAATCTGAGAAAAATTTGGAGATGTTATTTTAGGCTAACGAAACACCTCCGATCATTAAGACTCAGATTGGAGAGGGTGAGGGTCAGACCCTTGTCGAATTGACCTGGAATGCCCCATATGTATAATGTATATACACTGTAAAAAAAAATGGTAAATTCAACTCGAAAACGATTGAATCAACTCATTTCTAGAGTAACATATGGCGAACCACATTTTCGAGTTGATTCAACTCAGATATAGCGCCGTTTTAACCACAACATGTAGCACGATAAACTCGGTTTGTGGTTGTCTCAACACGAGATGTGACTGGTTCGACAATATATCTATTTGATGTGACTCATTAGTATGGTTGGAACAGCTACATCTGTAGTTGACTGAACTCGATCTGATGGTACAATTAACTCGATTTGTGGCTCTTTCAATAAAAAATAAAGTCCATGTACGCAAAAATATAGTTCAAGCCACTAAATATTCGGTAGAACGAGCTCGATTGGTGGTTGTCTCAACTCGCGATGTGGCTCATTCAACCTGATATTTATTTGATGTGACTTATCAACATGGTTAAAACAGCCACATTTTTGGTTGATTGAACTCGATCCGATGGTATATTTAACTCGATTTGTGGCTCCTTCAACCAAAAATAAAGTCCACGTACGCAGAAATATAGTTGAGGCCACTAAATATTCGGTAGAACGAACTCGATTTATGTTTGTTTTAACTCGCGATGTGGCTCATTCAACCGGATGTACATTTCCCGTTTCTTAAATTTCGAGCTTCAAAATTAATAAAAAAAAAATTATAATGCATTTATCGCGATAACAATACAAAAGAAATGATATCACACGAAAAAAAAAGTTCTCCGTTGATATTCACTCATTACAGAATTTCTGTCTGAGCCGCCGCGGGATTCGAACCGCCTACCTACAAGTTTCCTACTAGTCCAGTCGGAATAAACATGAGTTCTATTCAATCGACCCACCCAATCGCCGATTTTTTTGGAAGTAGTTTGGACCCCAAAGAATGTACTCTGAAAAATGTCACATCGTGGGAGTTGTATTTGGCCGCAAAAATTGTTTAAAAAACGAAAAGTCACTATTTTGATGTTATTATTTTTGGAATGAGATTTATCGAAAAAAGTTTCCTACAAAAAATGTGCGCCGTAATGAAATCTACAAAATAAGTCCTATACAAAAATCACGTAGAATTATTAGTTTAGCGGTAAATCACTGTTAAACAAAACTTTTTTATTTTTTATTTATTGTATGTACGTGGATTATTTCTGAAGTACTGTTCTGAAACTCATCCATCACCTAAAAGAAACTGTCCTGAAGAGATATCGGTAAGTTTTATCCAGCCATGTTATATAGTTTAGCAATAATAACCGATTTTCGTAAATCCGGCGTTTCGATATAAAAACTGTTCCACAAGGCCCACAAGGTGCAAAAAAATTAGGGTGGTTATTTTCAATGTGTACATTCAGGATTTAACTCAAAAGAATGGTTTTTTTTACCATGTTTTTCGAGCATATAAAATTTTAGCTTATAAACAAATAGAAGTTACTCCTTAAATATTTGAGTTACGTAAAATGTTCTTCATGATTCTCATAGGTCTTAGCGAGACGCGTAATTAAAAAAAAAAAAAAAGTCTCAATATCTTTATTACAAGCCGAGATACAATCATTTTTACGTTTGTTTAATTTATTACTGTTAAAATCAACATTTTCACGAAATTCAAGCTCGTGAGCATTCGTAATAGTGTTAGGCATGACATTCGATATCATACAAACCGTTCTGAGCATTAATCTCATAGCAGATCATGATTGCATTCGGTCGCTCGCGCACGGAATAGCGGATGGCAGCGTCGGTGCACCTGGGCGGCGTGGTGGGGGCCTGCGTCTCGCCCCGCGGCTCCTTTCGCGCGGCTTAGTTAACTATTTCCTTATCTCCCTTATAAATTGTCGTAAAAAAATTTATTTTTTTTTATTTCACGTAGTTTTTTCTCACGAATTCAAAAATGCCCATAAAAATCAATATTCTCTAAGCCTCGCGCGGCTTAATTAACTATTTCCATATCATCTTTATAAATTGTCGTAAAATTTTTTTTCGAAATCGGTCCAAGTTTCGTCAAAATCAACAAAAAAAACATTGGCCCCCTTCAATTGCCGCCTACTGTATATTAGACTGTCAAAAAAAAATTTTAATTTTTTTTTCGATCTCCCAATCCATGAAACCATAGTTAATAACATAATATTGAACCTCGTGAAAGGAAATCGCCGTGCGATTTTTTTAAGAGGTGACGCATTGAGTTTTTGTATTCGCCATTTGATTAACACGTAAGAAATCCAATTCTAACGGTTGGAGGTGGATAATCATTTTTCGATACAACGGACAAAACCCTGTGTAGTAGCGTTTGATAACTCATATGTTTTCTTTTAATCGGTGCGTCATAGAAAATTTTTAACTGCACGATCTTCGAAATGTTTCGAAGATCGCGTAAAACGTGGTTTTTCACCTTTTCAAAAAATGGGTCCCTAGGATAAATGCCTAGCTTCCGCGACTAGGCCACAGTAAAATGTTCAATAATATCCGTCAAATACATGAAATACATTCAATTTATTCAATTGAACCGAACTCGATGTGCCTGTCTATCGAGAAAATTAAATTATCAAAAATTTTAATAGAAACTTTTTTTGTGTGGAAAAAAATGTCTTGTTTTAATAAATACTATTTTTACATTGAAAATTTTCGTGCGTCAGTTTTTGATCCTTCAAAAATATTATTCGTTCATTTTCTTGATCTAACAATAATTTTTCTTTGTTTGAACAATAATTTTCCATTTAAATTCTTAAGAGTCTGTGAAGGTGGATTAACTGACATATGAGTGCGAGAGAGATAACTGAAATTTTCGGACAGAGATTCCTTAGAGATAAATAATATATAGGGCAAAAAAACGTCAAGCTCCGTGTCAGTGTGAGTTCTGGAGGGCGTCACGTTTTCTCTTTCCTTAAAATCTTGACCATCTATGATGAAACCCTGTTCAAAAATTTGTTGGTAAACAGACCGCCCCCCCCCCCCCCCCTCCGCCACCCCAGAGTATTTTCCGCAGCCACTCTTTCCTATCCCCTTCTGTATCGCATTCGCACGAGGGCACAGGGAACCTGCAAAAAACCTGTGCCGATACAGTCGGTTATCTTGCCTGAATCCGTGCTAACTAGGCGGGCGTTCAGACTCTGGCAAGATGGCCTCCCACTCAGCGATTCGATGCGCCAGCCAGCGTGCGGCTAAGCGGTTACCGCTCTAAGTATTGGCCTCGACCGATGCTGCTTAACTTCGGTGATCGCCAGAGCCGCACCCCGACCGCCTACCGACCGATGTCGGTTCTGTATTTCAGGTATTTGACAGATATGATCCAACATTTTACTGTGGCCTAGTCGAGGAAGCTAGGCGTTTATCCTATATAGGTACCCATTTTTCGAAAAGATTACAAGCCGCGTTTTACGCAATCTTGAAAATCTCGAAGATGGTGCGGTTAAAAATTTTCTAGGACGCGTCGATTCGAAGAAAACATATAAGTTGTCAAACGCTACCATACAGAGTTCCGTCCGTTGTATAGAAAAATTATTATCTCCCTCAACCGTTAGAATTGGATTTATTACGTGTTAATCAAATGGCGAATACAAAATCTCAATGCGTCACCTTTTAAAAAAATCGCACGGTGATTTCCTTTCACGAGGTTCGAAACGAAACAACTATAGAAAAGGCCAGGAATCATATAGAAATATAGCGGGAGCAGAACCACCAATCGTCGAGGGCGGATCTGATACTCTTCAGCATATGTACTTCTTTAAAAATGGGACTGTACATAAGCGAGAAAGAGATACATCAATTCTATATAACAGGCCAGACGATACCTGAAGAATCTCTCTTCATATGAAGCGTACGATTACGGATCGGAATCACCAAATCCGATAGGAGAAATACCTGTACCGACGACCACATAGGGGGAATTAATAACTGAAATCGTCGCTGGTTGCAAGAGTGCAGCACCTTCCGGGCGCTAATCATCGACCTGTTCGGTTACGCACCAATATACAGGAGGGACTGAAATCAATCAGCGCATGCAAACTTACTTCAAGAAATCCGAAAAGAAGCCGAAACGACAAATAAATTTAATTATTAATAAATTCAAGTACGAGTACTAAGTATGGGTCAGGTCACTAAAAATTAAACTAAAGAAAAGAAACGAATCTATAGTAAAGTAAGAAAAGTTATTTTGAAATAGGAATACAGCGAGAAGAAATTTCAACGATATTAAAAATTTTATTTAATTATTAAAATTTGTCAGATAACATTAATTTTAGAACATCTAAAAATAAAGCTATAATAAAATTTATCAAAACCGAAAAATTGTCATTGAATTCAGCTTTTCCAAAACAAAAAATTGTTAACTCAAGAAATAATTACAATAGGAAGTTCATTCAAAAACATAAAAATTTGGAATCGCTAACCGAATCAAAACTATTTAAAATTTCATTAAGAGAATTTCAATATAATTAATTATTAGAATTTTCATCATAAATCATAAATTGGCGACATCGTAAGTGGGAAGGACAGTCGTCGAGAAAGGTTAATTAGCATAGGAGGGAGAATGCCTTTGATTGGTCAACCAGAGCCGAATTTAAGGGAGGGCAACAGGGACTGAAGCCCCAGGGTCTCCACAAAAGAGGGGCCTCCACAATATAAGTCTTTAGATAAAATTTGCTAACAAGTGGTATGCAAAATGTGAAAAAATCACCCTTCTGACAAAAAAAAAAAGTTCTCCCACTTTCATGAGGTTTTTCGGTCAGATATTGCAAAAATTTTTTTTGTTTAAAATTTTGAAAAAATGATCAAGTTGCTATAATTTCTGCAAATTCCGAGAATTTGGGCAAAGTTTAACAATATGAATATACTATTTAAAAAAGAATGTTATTATTCAATTCGGAGAAAATCGGTCGATGGGTTCAAATTTTATGAAATTTGGAAATTTTTGCAAGGAAAGTTGCAAGTTCAAGCTTGCTTCCTCAATACTTCTTTCGCACGATGCTTCTTCTCTATGAAGAAGCCAAAATTAAGAAAAATAGTTCCTCATAGACTTTGAGCATCGTGCGGAATCTCGAGGAAGCAGTTCGAAAGTTTCAACTTGCAGCTGTTTGAAAATATTTCAAAACGGATTTCTGTAAAAATTAGTGGGAAACGCCAAACACGATGAATTCTCTATTGCATGTGCATCGACAATAGAATGCAGGTTCCAAATCTGATTACGGAATTTTCTGCCGTTTTTGCAAGCATTCTGCCCGCAGAGATATCTCTTACTTACTTATCTCTGCTAGACGTCTTTGCCCGTCTTTGCCTGTACGGTCAGTCGTGGCGTGGCGCGCTTGTAGCGAGGAATCCTAGCTACCAGCGCCACCAGTCGACGATATTTCGCAAATCTGAGAAGCTACGATACATTGTCTTTATTCTTTATTGAGTGATTTTACGGAAATTGTGCAACAAACATAAGATTCATGCCCGTATAAATTTATTTTTACACACGTAAGTATTTTCATATTCATATTGTGATCTATAATATAAATTGAATAGAATATTTAATGACGAAGATAAGAAAATTTGATATTTCTCTTAACACGTCAATTTGAGGGGTTAGAAAAAAAACACAAAAAGAGGGTAAAAAATGAGTATAATTATTAAAGCTTACAGCAAGTCGAATAATTAAACCCTTAAATATACAATGGTTATAACTATTACCCTGGTGGAAATAGTTTCTATGCATTTTTACGAGTTTCTACGTCAACTTCTATGCGGTTCTACATTAATTGGAACACGTGAATAATTTTTCATAGAAGTTTTGCGTAGATAATCGTAATTTTGCGTAGAAACTCATACAAATGCATAAAAACTATGCATGCATAGTTTCTATGCATTTGTACGAGTTTCTACGTCAATTTCTATGTGGTTCGAACCACGTAATTTGGCGTAGATAATCGTAACATTGTGTAGAAACTCGTACAAATGCATAGAAACTATGCAGGCATAGTTTTTATGCATTTGTACGAGTTTCTACGTGGTTCGAACCACGTAATTTTGTGTAGATAATCGTAACTCTGAGTAGAAACTCGTACAAATGCATAGAAAGTATGCCTGCATCGTTTCTATGCATTTGTACGAGTTTCTCCGTCAATTTCTACGTGGTTCGAACCACGTAATTTTGCGTAGATAATCGTAACTTTGTGTAGAAACTCGTACAAATGCATAGAAACGATGCAGGCATAGTTACTATGCATTTTTACGAGTTTCTACACAAAATTACGATTATCTACGAAAACTTATATAAAAAAATATGGACGTGTTCCATGCAATTAATTTATCGATCGATACATTAATTGAAACACGTCCATACTTTTTCAGAGAAGTTCTCGTAGATAATCGTAATTTTGCGTAGATAATAGTGCTTTTTTGTATTTTCATGTGACTGGTTGACGTCGATATACTGTATATTGGATATTGTATTTTTCAACACCTAGTCCACCGCTAAAAAGTTGGTGAGTGACAAAACGATATATTCCAAAAATTAGTAAAACGTACAAAATTTCTCAAAATGAACATAGTTTTTTTTAATGAAATTGAATTCCGTCTTCCGTATTTTCGATTTTATTCAAAAAACCATGTTTATTTTGAGAAAGGCCATAGCCGGGTAAGTAGGGGTGATCGGCCCCCGCACCAATTTGTTCCAAACTTTGGCGAAAAGTTAGGTCTGATGGGTTACAAACTCACCCTAAATTTCAACCTTGTAACTGCACTAGGAACAGTGATAAAAATACAACTAGAATTTTTCAAAAAGATTTTTTTTTCTCAGGATTTACTCTACCGATTTTCGTGAAAAAAATATATGTTGCGAACATATCTAAGGTCATTTCTAGGAAAAATCAAGAAGTCTATCCCACTATCAAAAATACCAGAAAAAAATTATTTTATTTTTCGTGATTTTTTTTCGGTCATTCTTTCACGAGATACAATTACCATATTTTTTTTCATAACTCAATTAGTCCCCCTTCTACAACACATATTTTTTTCAATACGATTAAAGAGGTGGAGCATAGTGAAAAAAAATCACTTTTTTCGCATGTTTCATCCAAATTTTATTAAATCTTCTTACAATGTACAGTCCGACCTCAATTCTACGGAGTTCGATTTTGTGGACAATCCCCACTTTTATACCCTTTCCTGCTGGCGGTGGTCAGTACCGTAGTAGAAATCTTTTCGTGGCAGGAACCGTTAGGACCGCTTTTTAGGTTAGGTTGTACGTTTCAACTGTGATAGCGAAAAATGAAAAGGGCGACACCACCATATGATACGATACTGGGAATAGAGCCGTGATTGGCCTAACGCGTTCTAGGGGCTGCGTTTACGTGGCCTCGATTCTGTGGACTTCCGGTCCCGAAGTGTCCGTAGAATCGAGGTCCGACTGTAATTATACTTTCGATAAATTTTTGGTGTTTTGTCATTTAGTACATCACTGACCGATGAAGGTTTTCTCTGGGTTTCTTAATCATCGTCGCTATCATCATTGATGATGGTAGTTGTATTCTTAGTAGTTTTCGATAGAACTGACAAGTAACATCGACTACACTCGGTAATAATTACACGGAGAAAATTTTGCGGTAGTTATGACATCCAAAATAAAACAAAAACGTGCAAAAAAGTGTGTTTCATTTTTTTTAACTATGCTCCACCTCTTCGATCGTCTTGAAAAAAATATATGTAGTAGAAAGGGGTCTAATTGAGTTATAAAAAAATATGGTAGTCGTATCTCGTGAGAGAATGACCGAAAAAAAATCACGAAAAATAAAATAATTTTTTTCTGGTATTTCCGATGGTGAGATAGAATCCTTGATTTTTCCTCGAAATGACCTGAAATATGTTCGCAACATATATTTTTTCCACAAAAATCGGTCGAGTAGATCCTGAGAAAAAAATCTTTTCGTGAAATACTAGTTGTATTTTTATCACTGTTCCCAGTGCAGTTACAAGGTTGAAATTTAGGGTGAGTTTGTAACCCACCAGACTCAACTTTTCGCCAAAGTTTTTAACAATTCCCTTCCGAAACAAACAACTTGAAATAATCGTATATAATAAACCATTCTCATGATAAAATAATTTTTTTACAACCCAATTGATCACAATAAATATTGTCTAGTATCCAACGTATCATCAGGTTTAGATTGCACGGTATTGTCACTGGCTTTACAAGAGCTACTTTTCATTGTGAGAAAATTCTTTCCGGTCTACATGTAGGAATTTTTATCTGGAGTTCTTGTGCAAATGCCCTTTTTATAATAACTTTATGCCTACACACTGTACTCGTCTCGATCTATAATTCTTGTGCAATAATTTGAACTAAAAATTATTTTGCTCGATGTAAGAAGGATCTCATAAAGAAAAACCGTACGAAGCTAATTCATTGCCTCGGTGCTGTGTTTAAGCTTACCTCTGGCTGCTGCACAGTCATGACATTCCACGTTAATTATTCTTTTATCTTGTTCATTGATAGTCAATGTAACAGAATATCCCTGGTTTCGGACATTCGGACTCGGTGCTCAGGACATACTTTGCATTTTACTTTGCAAACATGCTCATCTCTTTGGAGGCAGACATAACCTATCGCTGGATCCCCGTAGGTTTTCTCGAGATGACCTAATGCGTAAATAATTGTCATGTCGTTTTTGATCTTTTTTTTTTTAAAAGCACTTAGAAACGAATAATGCTTCAAGTTATACTTACATTGCAGCCTCTGAGTTGCGAATTTCGGCGGCGTTGAACCCATCACTGGATTTAATAAATTCACAAACCATAAACATATCAATTTTTGGCAAATTGCTAGAATCGGCTTTTACGAAGCCAAGTTCGAGTTGATTTGCCATTTTCAACTTATATTATTTAAAAATATTATCAAAAATACGATAAATCCACAGCCTAACCACTCTGTATATCACTTTACATGGGTAAATAGATGCTCAAGAGGGGGGGGGGGGGTGAACCTCGTGACGTCACTATCTAGTTCGAGTTAACTCGGCTTTTTTCGGTGCGTTTGAATAGTATATTTACCATGCGAATTTTTAAACGGCATAATTTTGCAAATAATGAATATTTTTTTTTACAACATTTTTTTAAATTTAAAACTTATATGTCCACTATCTAATGGTGCTATTTTCAAAATTTATGGAAAACCCAGTTAGTTTCATGCTTCAAATAATTTTCCATAGAAAATTAGAGATTTGCATTTTTTTTCGTAACAATTCGTAATTATCAATGAATTTCTATGGAAAAAAAAGTATCTATTTATCGGCTCAACATTTTTTCATAAAAAAATGTAGATTTTCATAAATGTTTCGTAGAAATTTCATGCAATTTTATGTATTTTTACGAAATTCAATGACATTCTACGCAATTCTCTGCGAAAAATTCCAACTAAATTAGTTTCATGCTTGAAATAATTTTCCATAGAAAATTAGAGATTTGCATTTTTTTTCGTAAAAATTCATAATTTTCAATGAATTTCTACGGAAAAAAAAGTATCTGTTTATCGGCACAACATTTTTTCGTAAAAAAATGTAGATTTTTATAAATGTTTCGTAGAAATTTCATGCAATTTTACGTAATTCTACGAAATTTAATGAAATTCTACGCAATTCTCTGCGAAGAATTCCAACTAAATTAGTTTCATGCTTGAAATAATTTTTCATAGAAAATTAGAGATTTGCATGTTTTTTCGTAAAAATTCATAATTTTCAATGAATTTCTACGGGGAAAAAAGTATCTGTTTATCGGCTCAACATTTTTTCGTAAAAAAATGTAGACTTTCATAAACGTTTCGTAGAAATTTCATGCAATTTTATGCATTTCTACGAAATTCAATGAAATTCTACGCAATTCTCTGCGAAGAATTCTAACTCAATTAGTTTCATACTTCAAATAATTTTCCATAGAAAATTAGAGATTTGCATTCTTCTTCGTACAAATGTAGAGTTTTCTACGAAAAACTACTTCGACTTTCTACGATTTTCTACTATTCTCGACGATTATCTACGATTTCTTATGATTTTCCACAATTTACTACGATTTTCTACGACTTTTCACGATTTTCTACGATCTGCGGTTTTCCGTAGTTTGACGTAGAAATCATTTTCACCAGGGTAACTATTCAGATAAGGCTTTAAAACCTACGGAGATGGGTGATGGCGCTCTTATGAATTAATGTACGTTAATTTAATCTGAATTTAAGATCATTTTCTTTTTTGCTTTTGTGTTTCTCGTTATTTGACGCATGCACATGACTGTATAAGCACTGGATAATTTTTACCACACGGCCGTTTTATCCTTTTTATTTTCGATGTTCATTCGTAACCCTTTTTTGTGTTCTTGCAATCCCATATCATATAATATTTCGTTGAACTTTACCCCACTTCGCTAATTTTTGGTTGCTGCTCGATTATGAATTCCATGATTATTTATTTTATCGGTTAAAGGGATTTCCTTTTTCAGTTGCATGTTTTTTAACCTTTCTTTTATAGTGGAATCATGAGTGATCGTCATAAAACTCCTCGAGTATTTGCGAGTGGTTCCCAGAAGAGGAAATTGCATGCAGAACGTGAAAAGAAAACCGAAGAAACTTTAGCTAAAACACCTAAATCGACTAATTATTTTATTACTACGAGCAAACAAGAAGTCCCGCAAAACCCTAAAAATAAAATAGGACAGTAGATGAAGATTTGGTAGATACTATCCAAGATAATCTAACTGATGCACTAGGCGAAACCACAGAATCTTTAAAAACTTGTGAACAAAATCAAACGCAAGCGGAATTTTGTGGTTTCAAAGGTCATTTCATGGTTCATTGGTCTTTGGTCTCACTCTATTACGGAAGAGATGATCAAATATTGGGCAGATAAAGGTTCTACCAAACTTTAAAATTGTGATGAGGTATCGGTGCAGAATTCTGTCGTCCAAGATCAGTCACGAGACGATTCAAACTTTGTTCGGAAATGTTCAAAATATATGTTCACGCGCCGCAATAAAAATCGAGAGACCGTCAACCGATTTTGGCTTTGTTTTTCTCCAACTACGGATGGAATATATTCTTATGCATGTAAATTAATGTCCACTCAAAACACGAAACTAAGTGGGGAAGGCTTTTGTGACTGAAAGCATGCATCTGATCGCCTCCCTGCTAACACAGAACGTTATAAAAACGTTGCTAAGACGTTTAAAAAAACACGGACAAACGCGTTTGTGCGTGTTTTTTTCGACCATTCAAAAGAGACGCGTCTCTTTTGAATGGTCGAAAAAACGTCTTGAAAACGTCTTTCAAACGTTATTTTGCCGCAAACATCTTGAAAACGTCTTTTAAACGTTATTTTAGCCGCAATTTTTTTCTCCAAAAAGTTTACAGCTCGCTTAACACGTTTCTGTCAGCTTCTGTAAACTTTTTAGGGAAAAAAATTACGGCCAAAATAACGTTTAAAAGACGTTTTCAATACGTTTTTTCGACCATTCAAAAGAGACGTTTTTGCGTGTTTTTTTAAACGTCTTAACAATGTTTTTATAACGTTCTGTGTTAACAGGGCTATCTGAGCATGAGATTTCAAAGATTCACTTAGAATCGGTAATAAGCTTAGCGCAACAGACAAGAGTCACAGGACGCATCGATCAAGTACTAGCGATACAAGAAGCAGAGCAAGTTGAATATTGGCGGAAAAAACTCGAAATTATCGTCAGTACTATTAAATTTATTGCTAAACGTGGAATGGCCTTCCAAGCTGGTGATGAAATTATTGGCTCACCGAGAAATGGGAATTTCCTCGGTATTATAGAATTGTTAGCGGAGTATGAACCACTTCTCGCAACCCATATTAAAGAACATGCAAATAAAGGGAGTCGTCATGTCAATTATCTTTCGTCTACGATTTGTGAAGAACTGATCAGTTCCATGGGTGATATTCTCAATGAAATAATAAGAAGAATTAAAGAATCGAAGTATTACTCGGCGTCAGTGGACTCCACGCCTGACGAATATCATATTGATCAACTAACTATAGTTGTTCGATATATAGAAAAATCGATGCCAAAGAAAAGATTTTTGACCTTTTACCAAACTGCGGCCATACTGGTGAAGCCACAGCAAACGCTGTACTTAAATTTTTTGGTGACCATGAAATTGACATTCTCGATTGTCGCGGCCAGTCATACTATAATGCTGCAAATATGAGTGGCAAATACAAAGGGATGCAAGCTCTAATTTTGGAGAAAAATATTTATCGGTGTTTGTACCATCATGTTGTGGTCATTCTCTTAATTTAGTCGGAAAGGCAGCTGCTAACTCTTGCGTATCAGCTGTTCAATTCATTGATTTTGTTCAGAATTTATATGTATTTTTTACAGCAAGTACAGAGCGATACAGAATTTTGACTGAAAAATAATCAGAAAAGAAAAACAGGCAGTTCTACGTCTTGAAAAAACTTAGCGATACTCGCTGGTCTTGTTGAGGCGGAGCTACGAAAGCCATTGTTAACGGCTATTCCGAAATCAAAGAATCTCTAATCAGCATATCTTCTACCCATACAGCACCGAAATGTTGCAGCAACGCTGCTGCAACATAATTTTCCAATATTGGCAATGTTGCAGTTTTATTGCGCAACCTTGCTGCAATGTTGTAGCAATATATCAATGTCCGCTTTATGTTGCATAACATCTGCAATGCTGCTTCAATGTTGCTGCAATGTCTCAATCTCCACAATTCATTGCATATCATTACGCGGGTCAAATTGACATAATATAGTTTATTATCTAAAAATTAGCAATTAGGAATGATCGATGAATGAATTCAATAGTGTTATTCCATTATTGTTAAAAATATTGAAAATTAAAAAAAAAGTCACTGTCCGGGATTCGAACCCGCTATCCTTCAATTGGCGAATTCAGCACTTTCAATCCTCAAATAGTTATTAAATAAAAAAATTAACGCTCGAAGAATTTTTTTTTAACGATTGTTTCCGGCTCCGTAGTCCGGACGTTATTCCGTCGAAATTAATTTTAATTGTACCTGAGATTTTAACTGAGACCTACCTCACGATCTACCTAACGACCGACATTCTACCACTACGGTATTCATTCCTTAGGACTTTCGTGCATTTAAATGGTATTAGTCTACGAGTTCTAATGAAAACGCGCTGTCTTACTGGGCTGGATAGAACAGCGTGATATTCAGTAAAAAGGTGATATTTATGTAATATTATATAATAATATATATTGTGACGTGACATTTTGCGCCCCGTCACATGCGTGAACTGTGTGTGGTCAGGAGGTCGGATTTACGACCTTGGAACGGCGCACGTTTGACTATTACGGTATGGTAAATCAAGATCGGTTACCTTATGGTCGGGAATTGGTCATGATTTTAGCGTTTCGTCATTGTTTTGGTACGGAGTCGAGTCATTTGTTGTAATGAAATATAATCGTTCAGTTTAGTAAAGGATCTCCGTATTAATTTCAGTAAAATATATGATTTGTCATTTATAAAAGAATTTAGTTTGTTTTCTTTCGTGAAAATTATGTTTTGGGGCTCAATCTAGTATTTGGTCGCTCACGTGATGGTTACCTGAATTTTGGCAAATAATGTCTACCTAGCGTCTATCGAGGCTCACGGTTACCTGAATATTTGACTGGTTATCTATTTTGGTGTTGTCGGGAGGCTGATCACCTCGCCGATTTAGGTTATTTTGGGTAAGTATGTTTGACTTTGAGATTTGCCGATCAAAGCAGGTGGGTTGCATAACATCTGCGCCCGCGGGTACTGGATGCCAGGGAGCGAGGTGGAAAATGGGCCGAAATATTACCATGTCACCCTCCTCCCACGACTTCCCAGCCTGGCGCTGGACCAGCCTGTTGTGATTGCGGGTATCGCGGACTGGATCACCTCTGGCGCCTCTTCATGTTGGGGTTTATGGGACTGACGAAGATGGGTGAGGTACAGTGCTGTCTTTAGGTTTCTGGGGCCCGCGTGGACAGTGTCGGTTGCCACCGCCATCCACGGGCAGGACCCTGACCCCATCTAAGTCAGTGACCGGATTCCCGGGGAAGATACTCGCGAGGCAACGTAATTACTGCCGGCAGAGCAAAGGGTGTTTTCTTAGATTTCAGCCATATAGATCGGATACGCCGTTTGAATTTCGCGCCCTTATCACGTCTTCGGCCGATTCGCAAAAGCTCTCGGACGCGAGAGACTCCAGCGAATTGGGAGAGGAGCGGAACGTCCAATTAGCAAAGAGGAACATCGAGGGGCAGCGGTGACGCTAGGAGAGACAACTAGAGCGCCAAAGGGCCGAAAAGAGGGGACAGCATCGACCCCGAGAGAGCGACGATCGAGTATCGAAAATCACTTCTTCCCGACCAGTCTTACTGTTTAGACGTTGTTCTTAAGTATCGTCGAGTAGCGTGCGTCGTTTCAGTGCTTCGCGCAAACACCTGAAGGTTTGAGATTCGAACTCGTCCTCTACCATCGAGATACTTGGTGAGACCCAGCTCCATATTACTGTATAGGCAATACACTCATTCACTCGTGTTAGCCGAGTGGCTTTTTCTATTTTTTGGTTTGGTTTGGTTTATCGTATGTCGATTTTGGTCCATTCTTTAGTATACGAGTGGGTGTGTTCCCGCGAACGAGATTATCGCCTCATTATCGATTCACTCTTTTTGGTTCTTGTGTATTAACTTTTTGTATTATGGTATCGTTCCGATACTTATTTTGTGTTATATTATTTTGGCTCTCGTGAATTATTCCGGTAATTTAATATTATTCATTTATTCGTGATTATCGCGTCACATATTTGGTTGAGTATCGTTACGAATTCGCCTCGCGTGCGATTAAATATTTGGTTATCTCGTGGCGGTCTTGAGCACCGAATATCGTACCCGGTTATCTTTTGGCTATCGTTGACATCTGGTGATCTCGGGTATCTTTGGCTACCTGTGAGATCTTGTATCTCGGTTATCTTTGGCTACCTGTGAGATCTCGTTATCTTGGTTATCTTGGTTACTTTTGGCTACCTGTGAGATCTTGTATCTCGGTTATCTTACGGTTATCTTGGGTTATCTGTGTGATCTGTGGAGATCGGAGAGACTACGGTTGTCTGGAAATGGTACGATATTCGCGTGTCAGATTAAGCACACGTTATTTGGCTTAATTCCTGAATTCGAGTATTCGGATTTTCTGTAACTCAGGACGACGTTATAGAGCTCATAAATTGCGCCTTAATTTTTTTCTGTGAATTCCGGTTTTATTTCATTGCGTTTTCTCGAGCCGAGTATATTAAGCGAGCCTGCAGTTTATTGTGGAAGATACACGTTGAATTTTGATTTGTTATAATAATTTCGTTACGTTATCGTTAAGTCGCGTTGAAAGAGACGCGTTATCTTTGACTTTATTGCAGTATTGTAAGTTAGGGTATCATAAATTGGCGTGGCCGCCGGATTTGTTCATGTCAGTAGGGTTCTCTCGGTGAATCGCCCTCAGTTTGATTATTCAGGATCTTTGGCTCTCGGGAGCTCGTATTCATTTTCTTAAGCTTGCGAGTATAATTTTAAGCACGATTTTATTGTACAGCGCCGAACCCACTGTACATCCCCGTCGCAATAAGTGCGGGTGATCACCGGGATCGATTAAAAATAAATTATATTAGTTTCCCGAAGCACCGCGTCGTTCTTTTTCACCTAAGGATCCCGCCCCTCTACCATAATCGTATCTTTTTGGGCGAACGGGTTAAATGAAGTTGAAATGAAGGTAGACTTTGTAATATATTGGACTGATCGTTTATTGGCAAGTTGATATACTCGGGAGTGCACGTCCGAACTGATTGATTGTTAATGGTGAACTGAATTGCTAATGAGGTGAAGGAAGGAGAGGACTTAATGAGAGTGGAGGGGGTGTCGCCAAGGCGGAAGAACGAGGCCCGTGGGACCGAGGGCAAACTGGAGCTAAGGTGCTGACGGTTATGATTGACCGGAAAGAAGTATTAGGTTTAGCTGATATGTAGGATTTAAGCGTGCGAGTGGACTGGTAGCGAGAGTGAAGTTGATGAGTTTGCGTGGGAAAGGAAAAGAGTTTTTTAAGCTATGGGACGGGGCCGTTACACTGTTATATTTTTTTGTTTATTTATTGTATCATTTTTTATTATTTTTATAATCGTATTATACATATATTTATAATATATATAATTATTTATTATTACCTAAATATTACATTAGAAATAATAAAAATAATAATAATAATAAATATTAAAAATATTATAAAAAAATTTATTTTCAAACGGTCTAGTGCATATATAATTATTATAAATACACATACGCACATTATTTCTTGAAATTATACCAATGTGTACAATCATATACAATAAATATAAATACACAAAACATATCAATATAACAAAGTTATATTGCAGAGATCTTGCGGTGACATTACACTTGCAATGTTGCCAAAGTTATATTGCAGATGAGATCTTGCAGCAAAATTGCAAATGCAATGTAATGAAAATAAGATTTAGCAATGTTACTGAGACATTGCTGCAACCTTGCGTGCTGTATGGGTAATAAGGAGCAAAAAGACATCGTGGGAATCGAAGCAACGAACCTTTCGGAAAAGATGAGTAACCTCGAAACCGGTCTATTTGCTATCTTTTGGAGCGATTTAATGAACGAACAAGATGTTGCAGGATCCGAAAATGATTTTTGAATCGGCAATGCGTGGATTGGAATCATTGAAGTTATTTGTTGAATCCAAAAGAGATGAGTTTGATAAATACGAAGAAGCTGCTCAAATATTATCAAACACTAATCAGTACGTACAATCACGCACCAGAACCAGAACAAAAAATGTGAGGCTGAATCCGCTCAATTATATGAAAGCACAAGACGCTAACCTATCACCAAAAGAGAAGTTTAAAGTGTCAGGATTTATCCCAGTAATTGATCAGCTATGTGTTTCTCTGACTGAGACTGCATGCATACGATGCTGTACGTTCGCGATTTGGATTTCTTAATCACTTAGAGGAGATGGACGCTGAAAATTTGCACGCTGCAACAGAAGAGTTAGTAAAAGTGTACAAAGGAGATTTGGAACCTTGTCTTGACAATGAGTTGGTCCAGTTTGTATCATTGATCGATTTATACAAAAAGGACTATCAAAAAGACTAATCAAAGGAATTATTCTATTATCAAATTCTTGAAAATACAAATTTCAGAGCTACATTCCCAAACATTGAAATTACATTGAGAATGTACTGAGTGTTGATGGTGTCGAACTGCACTAGAGAGCGCTCATTTTACAAAATGAAAATTATAAAAAATAGGCTACGAACTACGATATGTATAGTACAAAAAGCAAAATTATTATATGAGCATGTGAGACTATGTGCAGGGAAAGAAAAAAAAAAATTGATATTAGAAATGAAGTTAACACTCGACATAATGTTAATCCAGAGGCGGTGTATCGATCTAGCGGAGGCTTTTTAAACACCGAATATTTTTTACTCGATTTTTATTTGAACATCGCTCATCCCTAGTGACCACTGACCAGTTTCTGGGCAGTGTTGGCTAGAGAACGCGGTATTGGGCTGAACTCGCCAGTGCCATGGCAGGGCCTGTACAGGTTGCGCTGGCTAGTAAATCACTACCAGGCGCTAGATAGTAGCCTGGCTTTCCAGTTCAAATTTATGCACAGGATAGTCTAAAACTCTTTTCCAATCCCACGCTAGCTTCGTCAACTTCACTCTCACTATCAATCTACTCTCACGATCAAACCTTACATCTCAGCTAAACCTAATCTCTTTTCCAGCTAATCTCATAACCGTCAACACTTAGCTCCAATTTGCCCTTGGTCCCACGGGTTCCTTCATCTCGACGACATCCCCTCCACTCTCATTAAGTCCTCTCATTCCTGCATCTCATTAGCACTTTAGTTCATCACCTACAGTTAAATGATTCAGACGTACGTACACTCGCCGAATTCACTAAGTCTAACAATAAACGCAAATCAAACCTTACTCTCGATCTATCATTATTTTAACCCCGTTCGACCATCACACGAAATAAAAATAATTTGTGAGTTGGTTTTTACCTCAATGGCCGTGGTTTAGATAAAAATTTTAATTTTTTTGTAGTTTCTACCTACAAAAAGGTGAAAAATACTAGAACAAACATAAAATATTTAGAAGTGAGTATCCAAGAAAAAACAAAAACACGTTAGGTCCCAAATTTGAAAAAAAAAACAACACAAATTAGGTCCCATTAAGTACATAATTATATTACTTTAGCAATTCAGGTGGATTTTTGTTTTAGTATTTGTCACCTTTTTTATACGTAAGAATTACAAAAAAAAAAAAAAAATTTCAATTCAAACCACGGCCATTGAGGTAAAAACCAACTTACAAATGATTTTTTTTCGCTTTCTTCTATTAAATTCTGTAGTGACCTCTAAATATTTTTTGTAAGTACTCATCTTTTGGAATAATCTTTTTTGAAATATTTTGTAGCACTTACTCTGATGGGAGACAAAAATAAAATCTGTATAAATCGACACAGAAATCGCGAAATTAACTTATTCCTATTGATATTTAATCATCGGTAGCGTCCATCAAATAGCCTGGTCTTTCAAGAGAATTTAATTGTGACTATTAGGCATCATTGTGTCGGATAGGAGACAAAAAAAATAACTTATTCCGAATAAACTATCCTTAAAAAGGTAATTGACTCATTCAAAGCAATTATTAACATTTTTTTCACTTTTGACCTTCGGTAGCGACCTCTAAATATTTTTTTATACTCTGAGCTTCAACGAGAATATTTTTTTCAGAATTCGGCACCGAGTTTTCAGGTGGGAGACGAAAAAAAAATCGAAGTTTAAACAGAACCACCCTACTGTGGCATATTAGAAGCCTTGCTAATATTACAATATAGCATTATAAGGCATGCGTAAGAGCTTGACATTCCGCTGGTCCTGATCAGACTGTTGTTTGTCACTGGAATGGAATAATATTGCTTTTTGAAAACAACGACATATTCATATGCTATAGATCGGCATCGCTTCGAATTCTTGATACAATGTTGGCTGGGAATATATTTTATCAAGAGGTAAACGTCAGCGACGATGTTCATCTATCCAATCGAAGTTTGTCACCGCCTCCAGTAACCTCTACAGTCTTGGAGTGTACGACGGGCACTATTAGTCTCGATATTGAAACCGAAACCAAGCAAACTCAAAGTACGTATCTTTTCCTGTTGCACCCACTGGTATTACCGTAACGCCTGAAAGTTCTCTGTAATTTTTTTTCTTCAATTGATGTTATCAACGTATATTTAATATTAATATCCACTGCCATTAAATAAAAAGGCGTGTTCGATGTATATTTACAACGTAAATCGTGTGGAGTCGTGTTCTTTTATTTTCTAGACGTCGAAACTATAATTGTCCTTTATATTTAGCTGCAGATGATCAGAGTGATTTAGAAACCGACGAATATGTACCGTCATGTTTTCTAGACGTCGAAACTATAATTGTCCTTTATATTTAGCTGCAGACGATCATAGTGATTTAAAAACCGACGAATATATACCGTCACCAACAGAATCGTCGGAATATATTGATAGCGAATCGGAAGTACTACAGGAACCTCCAAATGAAAAAAAAGCAGCCCGAAAGAACCTCACACAACGAATCGAGAACGCATTCTTCGTTCAACGCAAGCGCCCGATGATTCGGTACTGACAGTTTCAACCTCGGAGACTGAAACTATATATGAAAAAAAACATTTTTGTATGTATTTCCACAGATTCCAAACGAAGATTGCTCGTGATCTGAAACTCATCCATGGCAAAGAAGACGATGTGAAAAAATTCGCTGCATTACCACCGAAAAATCCTGAACGTCAGCAAATCATTGCCACGATCCGGAAAAATGGAGATCATATATACAATACTGACAGAAAATTTAATACTGGCATGCTGGTGGTGTGTCGAAATCCGAATAAAAGAATGTCAAAAATTCCAAAAGATTTCTTACCTTGTTCTAAATGCAGAGGTCAATATATTAAGGCGGTCTATCGCCATCACGCTAGAAAATGCGTGAATGTCGACAGAAAAAAAGAGAAAATATTTATGGTGAAAGGCCGTAAAATTGCTGCAAGAGTTCACGAGAAGGCAATTGAGGCTGTCAAAACGAGTATATTTTCGTACATGCGCGAAGATAATGTCGTCCGTTCAATCCGATATGACGAATTGCTCGTAATGTTCGCGAATAGACAATGCGAGAAGTATTCGACACATCAGCATCAATATCAAATTATCCGAGGTCGATTACGTTTACTCGGTCGTTTTTTGATTGAGATAAAGGAACTAAACAGAAGAATAAAAGAGTTCATTGATGTTTCCCAACTACGCATTTACGATGACAGTATTGTGGTAGTAAAGCGCGTTGCTAAATTCGACCCTGAAAAATGTACGTTCACTAATCCTACAAACGCATCGACTATCGGGACATTGTTGAAGGCTATGGGCGAGCTGCTACATTTCGAATCCATGAAACGAGAGCATAAGCACCAGCAGAAGCGTGTTTAAGACTTTTTAAAGTTGCAGGCAGAAGATTTTGGTATAAGCGTGAATAGAGCTGTTGCAGAAACCCAGGCGCAAAATAACAGGCGGAAGAAGGTTTATCTACCTAGTATTGACAGTATCACGAAATTGCACTCTTTCCTTAAAGCTGAACGAAAAAAATATTTCACCGACTTGCAGAGCAAATTTTCGTTTAACTCGTCGAAAAAGCTCGCAGAAGTCACGCTCGTATCACTTCAGCTTTTCAATCGTCGTCGTCCGGGTAAGAGGTCTCTACTTGGAAGATTTCAATTCTTATCAAGGAATTCATAAAGATAAAGATACAGATAACGATAAAGATTCGTAGCAAGCTGGGAAGAGGTGTACCCGTTTTGGTTAACTCAAACCTGTTCGATTTTTTGTTGCTCTTAATACAACATCGCGGTAAGGCTAAAGTATCCGAATTTCATCGATATCGGATCTCTTCGGTCTCCCATCAAAAAATAAAGACAGATGCAAATATCTGCGTGCCTGCGACCTACTACGAGAATACTCAGGAAGGTGTGGTGCAGTACCGCCGAACAGATTACGATGAACCAAGTTGAGAACGCATATTGCGACTCAGTGCAATCGTCTGAATTTGTCTGAAAATCAAGTTACGGATTTGGCAAATTATATGGGTCATGACGAAAAAATCCACTAAAAGATCTATCGCCAACCAAACCTCGAGACAGACATCGTAAAAATGTCAAAGTTACTAGGGTTCGTACAATGGCAAGAAGAATCATCGGACGAGGAAGAGAGTGAGAATGAGGAGAGCGTCCAAAACGAAAATTCGAGCAAGAAACAGAAATTCAACTTTAGCAACCAAAATGAATCAATAGATGCATTGATTGACCCTGAAATCTTAATGAATGGTGCAAATACCATTATTCTATTACGGCTTTTTTATTTCAGATACTGAGAAGACAAGAACAAGTGCGTCACAATCTAAGAAGATTCGGCCAGAAAAAAAGAACGACAGAGTTATCAAGTCATGAGGAACGTGTGCTACTCATAGACACTGGACGGATAAGGAACGCTGCACCGTTTTGGTAGCGTTCAAGGGTATGTTCGTGAAAGGTGAAATGCCTACGGGGGATGCATTACAAAAATTGATTAATGAAAATGGTTGCCTCAAAGGCCGACGAGTTCCCCAATTACGAACATGGCTGCATGGCAAAAAAAAAAATTAATCGATAATGATACCTAAGCAGGTTTCGAAGCTTTTACTTTTTTTGCAGTGTATATTGAGGCAGTCGGATTATCATGTTAAGTTGGTAACGCGAGAAAGAGAAAGAGTATAGAGAGAATGGCCTCACCGTTCTCTTATATAGCTATGCGCAATTCTAGGAATACACAAATAAGCGCTCGGACATCGCCGGCGAGCATCGGTCCTACGTGTCAGTGTAGCGAGCGTCGTGTGGCACGGTGAGCCCTCTCTTCTCGATGGGCCTCTGTACTGCGTACACCGGTCGAAAATTCGTCACGTGATGAAAATAAACGAAAAGTATCATTTCTTTTGTACAAAGAGTGAATTTATTTAACCATTATTTCTCCTCCTCACAGAATCTGACTCTAGCTATCTAGTTGACGCTAGCTAGGCCTAGATCACGGTTATCTGCGTATCTGGCTGTGAGAAAGAAAAGAGGTCGCGAACACGAGGCACGGTCGGTAGCCATTTTTGTAGTGCGGTCGAAAACTCGTCACGAGAATCGAGACGCGAGTGATTTGCATCCGAAATGTCACAGGACATCTCAGCTCAACACGTGACGAGATTCGATGGGACAAATTTCCAAGAGTGGAAATTTCAACTCAACGCTTTATTTATGGCAGATGAGATCGACGAGATTGTGGACGGAACACGTGTTCCGCCGGAGGATCGGACGATGCTGGAGGCAAAACAGTGGGTGCGCGATAACGTCAAGGCAATGTTTCTCATTTCACCATCGCTAGAGCTGGCTCAGCTCGAGCCACTGCTAGTATGCGAATCCGCGAAGGAAATGTGGGACAATTTGTGCCGAATCCATGAGCAAAGGACTGCGGCTAATAAACTGTTGCTGATGCAGAAATTTCATGAGTATTGCATGGGATCGAGCGATTAAGTCGTATAACATATTGCGTAGATTCGAAATTTAGCTGTGCAAATCGAGGACGTAGGCGAACATGTGATGGAACTGACTGTGATAGCCAAGATCCTGGGAAGTCTGTCAGCGAAGTATAGTACGCTGCAACGCGTCAAACTCTACAAAACCTGCAAGAGAGGCTGATTCGCGAAGAAGTCAGATTGGGTCAGAGTGAGGACGGCGATAGTGCTTTTTCGGTAGCGAAGGACGAAAAAGAGAAATATAAAAAGAAGAGAGGCAAACCGAGAAAGAACAATGACAATAAAAAGAACATTAAGTGCTTCAGATGCAACAAAATGGGACACTATGCACACGAGTGTCCGACCAAGAAAAGTGGAGAATCCGGTGGTCGAGATCAGTCATGTGACTGTGCATTCGTCGTCGAGAAATCGGGAAGTGTGAGTGTTGAGACTAATTTCTTTCATTCTACGTGGTGAGGACCAGAGGGGATATAGAGGAGGCTGCCAGGTTAGAAATTGTTGTGGATAGAATCGAGTTTTTGGTATCGGTTATGCCATCTGTCTTTCGGTCGGACAGTTCACTCGGACAGAGCATAGCCGGGCCTCTCCTCGCTCACGGTTACCCCTCTATTTCTCTATCATAGTCTTTTCTCTAACGATTTGGCTATATTAAAATTAGTTCAACTCTGGCGGTTATATCGAAAAGTACGGCTACATCAATGTTCGGTTCCTCTCGTATCTCGGCTACATCAACGCTCGGCTTATCTCTTATCTCGGCTACCTCAACGGTTTAGTTAACATCTCGGCTTTTCTATCAAATCGGGTATTCTCTGCGTGTGTGTCTCTCGTCGGATATTTATGTAAATTGACACGGCAAATAAATATACAAGGCTTTTCTCAAACAATCGGTATACGTCCAAAAGTGTCTCTCTCTTTTCCTTCACGAAGGAACACCCGCGTCTAATCCAATTATAATTCTACACCTTAATTAAAAAACAAGATCCCTCACATACAACTCAAGGCTATCTCAAACAGAAATAAAACTCGTGCTATATATCTCTTGGTATGGTAAGGTATGAGTTCTTACACCGACCCCCTGAGGGTTGCGGACTCCCAACACCATCTAACCTTGATCTCCTCTCGTATTCGTTTGTCCCCGGTTCGATCCCCGCTGCCGGAGCTTGTTGCGCACCCGCTAGATGTCAGCACCTGGGACAGAAACAGTCATAGTTCGTAAGCCCTGCCTCTGGAGCTACGTCCGAGCCCGTTTGTGCTTTTACCATCTGCTGTGCTACGGCAATGCTTCTCGCTGCCGGAGCTCGTCTCGCACACGCTAGATGTCAGCACTTTGGGACAGAGGCAGTCGTAGTTCGTACGTTCTGTTTCTGGAGCTACGTCCGAGCCCGTTTGTGCTTTTACCATCTGCTGTGCTACGGCAATGCTTCTCGCTGCCGGAGCTCGTCTCGCACACGCTAGATGTCAGCACTTTGGGACAGAGGCAGTCGTAGTTCGTACGTTCTGTTTCTGGAGCTACGCCCGTTGTGCTTTCATCAGCCGTGCTACGACATCGGGAATCGAACCCGAGACATCTTCCTAGCCCTTCGGTCACCACACCAAGGCGCCGGTTTCCTTTGGGCCTACTTTTTTTAGGTTGGTTCCGAACCACCGAGGTCACAGAAAAAGCACTTAGAAAATTTTTCCATTGGTGCCGACAGTGGGAATCGAACCCGGCCACATCGCGCGCCACCGCGTGCGAGCCGAGCACGCTACCCACTGCGCCCCTCGTCTATCTATCTCTTGGTAAAGTGTAGATAAACTTTTATTTCGATGTACCGTGATTGACGTGTATCGTGGCACAGACATTATATATATAGTGATTGAGATCAGAGCAATAATATCACGACTTGCTTTTACGATGGGCAAGATACCGACTAGCATCTATATCACCGATTACACGAGGGAGAGCACGGTAAAGTCAAGGGTGGGGGTAGCCGAGGCTTCTAGAAACTTCTACGCGCATTGCTATGCGCAGCCTGATCAAACACGAAATCCTGCTTCGTCACTTCCGACACCATCGCGACGAACATTAACGAGCCTACCGCTTCACGATAAGGTACATTTCCCGCTCCTATCTCGTTTTCCTCTACTGAATAGGTACAATGTTGAGTGGTACAATGTTGTGCATTGTACAACAATAGGTACAATGTTGCGTACACTCACAGGGTTCGGTCCTTGCATATTAAACTTCTCGATGATGTGTTCAATGTATGCACTCTGATGGGTAATTATTGTCTTCTGTTTTCTACCGCGGCCAATCTGTACCCCGACGAACTGGTTCCCAGCACCGATAGTTATGTCGAATTTCGCGCGTAATTTCTCTGTAATTTTACGCAGAACTTCTAATGAGTCACACACGAGTAAACCGTCATCCACGAACAACGCGAGGTACACCATGTATTCGTCACACTGACCAACAAACACACATTTGTCACCGCTCGTTTCGCTGAAGCCGAATTGTTTCAAAAACGTACTGAACGTTTTGTTCCAGCACCGAGGTGCCTGTTTGAGCCCGTATAGAGCTTTCTTGAGTTGACACACTACATCTTCGCGTCTTCTTGTGTCGAGACCCTCGGGGATTTCCATACGTATATTTTCTTCTACCTCTCCGTAGAAGAACGCGGTACGCACGTCGAATTGCACTGTGCCTGAATCCTTTTGTGCTAAAAGCGCGAGCAACACACGTAGCGAATCGTATCTTATCACGGGCGCCAACGTTTCTGTATAGTCGATTTCTTCTCTCTGTAAAAATTCTCGCGCACAAAGTCTCGCTTTGTACCGACACACTTTTCCACTCGTATCTTGTACCACTTTAAACACCCACTTGGAGTCGATTGTTTTCTTGCCAACTTTTCTTGGCACGATCTCCCAGGTGTTGTTTCGTTCGTGTGCTTCGAATTCTTCTTTTATCGCTTCACTAGACCGAGTTATCTGCGTTTACGGCTTCCTGATATTACGCCGGAGCATTGTATTCAGCGAAATCAATCTCGTCTCTCGCTGGTGCTTGTATGGTTGCTCGGTCCCGGAGTCGACGAGGCTCAGCTGCAGACAATACATGGGCAGCTATCTTTTGCTCGTTGTATTGCGGGCCAATCCCTACGTTATCGACATCCGGTAGATCCTCGTATTCTTCCTCGTCGTCGCTACTACTGCCCTCCTCTGCAGATAACGTGATTTTTCCGTCGTCTTCTTCCTCACTGGCTGGGCTGTTTTCTTCTTTGCCGACCGTCGACTCGCCCTCGTATTCCACGAGGAGTATTCGTTTTGCCCTTGGGTCGAATTTCTTCGTGAACTCTGTTTCGGCACACATACAAATATTCTGTGCCGAATGCTCTCATATGACGTAGGTCCGGCTTGTTTCCAGTCCAAACCTCGTATGGAGTTTTCCTTGCGTTTTTATTGCTCAACAAGACTCGATTATGTGTGTACACTGCCGTGTTTAAGGCTTCCGCCCACAGTGACAACGGTAACTTCTTTGCTTCGAGTAACGTACGTGCACACTCTACAATTGTTCTGTTCGCGCGCTCGGCAACTCCATTCTGCTCTGGTGTGAATGGTGCACTTGTTTCGAATTTTATCCCACGCGACACCAAAAATTGCGACATTTTCTCGTTACAGAATTCTGTTCTGTTATTTGAACGGAAGGTTTTCATCGATCGTCCAAACTTATTTGTCACTAAGGCCTCGAATTCGCGGAACCGATCATACACATCCGACTTGTGTTTGAGAAAGTACACATACCGATATCCCAACGTATCATCGGTAAACGTGAGAAAATACCGGGCTCCCCCGAGAGAGTTCTCAGACATTGGTCCACAGACATCACTATGTACAAACTCGCCTGGTTTCGTGCTCGATTTCTTCTCACCGACACTCTTGAACGGTAACTTGTGTGCTTTGCCAATTTGGCAGGCATCACAGAAAAAATCACTTTCCCTCGTCACTTTGAACCCTTTTACCAGTCCACTCTTCGCGAGTTCACACAGTGCCCGTTTGTTCAAATGTCCTAGACGCTCGTGCCAGACTTTCAAGCTTGTTGTCGACACATTCACGTCGCCAACACTTCGATCTCTTCTGCTGAGAAAGAACATCCGATAGATTCCATTCGACTGCTTGACCCCAGTCACCGTGATTTTGCCGTTTCTCGCAAGATACACGTTTTCTTCTTTGAATTCAACCTTGAAACCTTTGTTTGTACACTCTCCCACTGACAGCAAATTCCTTCGAACTTTCGGCACATATAATACGTTCTTTATGCACGCTTCGCGCCACTCACCATCCACGAGCCTCTCGATTAGTACGTCGCCCTCACCGATTACGTCGCACTCTTTGTTATCGTCAAGCGATACCGTACCACCCCTACTTGGGCGATAGTTCTCGAGCCACTCGCGTCGATACGTGATGTGCCTTGAAGCTTCACTGTCAGTATACCAGATTTCTTGATTGTCAACGTTCATCAGCCATTCCACATCCTTTGTAGATGGTTCTTCAGGCTGATCGCGTTCATTCGACTTTTCTGTTTTTGTCTCTCGAATTCGAGACAACTAGCGCACAGCCGCGCGATCCACTCTTCTCGTATTCTGTTTTATTCTGTTCCCTCTCTGGGCACTCATGCACCTAGTGTCCTTTTCTTTCACACCGTTAACACTCGACGTCCTTTTTCTTTTTCTTCTTCTCTCGACGAGATTTCTTGTCCTTCTCTCCTGAATCACCGCTTTTCCTGCTCTTTTCTTTCGACACCGCCAACGCCGTTGCTTTGCCAACACCGTTTTGTCATTCCGGCTGAACGCTGTCCCACGCCGTCACGAACGTGCTATATTTTGATGATAGACTTCCGAGTACCTTGGCCATTATGTTCACACCCGATAAATTTTGCCCGAGATCGAGAAGTTGTCTGGCCATATTCTGTACCTTGGCCACATGCTACATGACTGAGTCAGTTGCCTCCATCCAATACTCATGGAAACGCTGCACGAGCAAAAGCCTGTTCGAGGCTGACATCTGTTCGTGAACTGTCGTTAGATTATCCCAAATTTGTTTAGCCGTTGTACGGACAAGCAGGCTTTCTAGTTGCGAGTACACCATTGCCGAGGAGATTAGGTACATGGCCTTGGCATTATCCTTGACCCATGTTTTGGCGGCAGCCGACTCTCTGTCGTTCAGCATGCCCCTCTCGCCCGTCACCACATCGTCGATACCGGGAGCAACGAACAGTGCCTTTATCTGAAACCACCCTAGGAAATTTGTTCCGTCAAACTTTGTCAAATGTCTCGCCGAGATTTCGTCCGGCATTTTCAAATCACGCGTAACGGACAGACCGTTGCTTCACGAAATCTTCACAAAGGGAAATAGCGGCCTCCACGTGACGCCCAAGCACGTGAGACCGGTCGATCGAATTTTCCACGATCGCCTACTCACGACTACGGATACTCAAGCACCTTCTCTTACTTTCACTACGACTGTCTCCTGCAACCTCATCTTCTCTCCTCTGGTCCGTCGCAGTCACCGCGTGTTCGAGGCCCATAACCTGTTCAAGCTAATTTCTTTCGTTCCACGTGGTGAGGACCAGAGGGGACGTAGAGGAGTCTGCCAGTTTAGAAATAAAACTCGTGCTATCTTTCTCTTGATAATGTATATATACACTTTTATTTCGATGTACCGTGATTTACGTGTATCGCGGCACAGACAGTATATATATCTAGTGATTGAGATCAGAGCAATAATATCACGACTTGCTTTTACGATGGGCAAGATACCGACTAGCAACTGTATCGTCGATTACACGAGAGAGAGAGCACGGTTGAGTCCAGGGTGGGGGTAGCCGAGCCTTCTAGAAACTTTTACCCACGTTGCTATGCACACGCATGCGCATCCTGATCAAACACGAAATCCTGCTTCATCAGTGAGTCGCGAATCGTACAAGGTCGAAATGCCAAGTGGCAGGCAGCTGCGAGAGCTGCTCGCGATAAACAAAAACGACGTCTGGATTACAGACAGTGGTGCATCGAGACACATGACCCATCGAAATGATTGGTTGACAGTCTACAAATCCATTATGAATGGCGGAATGGTATGGCTTGGTGATGACAAAGAGTACAGTGTAGTTGGAAAAGGTGTTGTGCTCGTGAAAAAGCTCGTTGGTGGGTTGTCGAGTGACGCGCGAATCGAGGACGTTCTTTACGTCCCAGGACTAAAGAAAAACCTTTTTTCTGTTGGCGTATGTATGAAGAAAGGCTTCGAGGTGATCTTTAGAGACAATTACGTAAACATGGTGCGGGAGTGTGAAGTCGTCGCGTCTGGTGTGAGAAAGGACCATAACATTTACTGAATGATTCTTCGGGTCATGAAATCAAGTGCGGAAGAAGCGAACGCAGCTGCGTACAATCTACGAGTGCGGCATGAGAGACTCGGCCACGTGGACAAACGTGGAAAACGTGGACAAAAAGGATATTTGCACAAGAGTTTCAGATAAAAATTTCTACATGTAGACCGGAAAAAATTTTCTCACAATGAAAAGTAGCTCTTGTAAAACCAGTGACGATACCGGTGCAATCTAAACCTGATGATACGTTGGATACTAGACAATATTTATTGTGATCATTTGGGTTGTAAAAAAATTATTTTATTAAGAGAATGATTTAGTATGTACGATTTTTTCAAGTTGTTTGTTTCGGAAGACAATCTTTTATTACAAATATGTTTCCGCTTATTCCCGCCACCGGTCACGGTGGCGGCGAATTAAAATTTAATGACATATTTGTAATAAAATGTTGTCTTCCGAAACAATCAACTTGAAATAATCGTACATAATAAATCATTCTCATAATAAAATAATTTTTTTACAACCCAATTGATCACAATAAATATTGTCTAGAATCCAACGTATCATCAGGTTTAGATTGCACCGGTATCGTCACTGGCTTTACAAGAGCTACTTTTCATTGTGAGAAAATTCTTTACGGTCTACGTGTAGAAATTTTTATCTGAAGCTCTTGTGCAAATATTTTTTTTATAATAACTTTATGCCACACACTGTACTCGTCTCGATCTATAATTCTTGTGCAATAATTTAAACTAAAAATTCTTCTGCTCGATGTAAGAAGGATCTCATAAAGAAAAACCGTACGAAGCTAATTCATTGCCTCGGCAATGAGCAGCTGTGTTTAAGCTTACCTCTGGCTGCTGCACAGTCATGACATTCCACGTTAATTATTTTTTCATCTTGTTCATTGATAGTCAATGTAACAGAATATCCCTGGTTTCGGACTCGGAGCTCAGGACATACTTTGCACTTTACTTTGCAAACATGCCCATCTCTTTGGAGGCAGACATAACCTATCGCTTGATCCCCGTAGGTTTTCTCGAGATGACCTAATGCGTAAATAATTGTCATGTCGTTATTTATCTTTTTTTTTTTAAAGCACTTAGAAACGAATAATGCCCGGGAAAAAATAATCATATCTGATCATACATGATCATCTATAACTAGTCATGTATGACTCATGCCAGAAAAGTGGCCATGTCTGATCATACCAAATCGTGTATGATCATACCAAATCGTGTATGATCATATCAAATCGTCTATGATCATATCAAATCGTCTATGATCATATCAAGTCATGTATGCACTGCAAATCCAAGTGTGTTAGTAGTAGTAGTAATAGTTTATTTATTATTTATTAATTAGCTATTAGGAATGATCGATGAACGAGTTTAAACTGTTATTCCATTATTTTCGAAAATCCTGTAAATTTTGAAAAAAAAGTCATTGACCGGGATTTGAACCCACGATCCTCCGCAGTAAACGAATTCAGCACTTTCGATCCTTAAATAATCATTTTTTAAAAAATTGAAGATTTTGAGAATTTTTTTTTTACGAGTGTTTCCGGCTTCGTGGTCCGGACGTTTTTCCGTCGAAATTAATTTTGAGCCTACCTGAGATTTTACCTGAGACCTACCTAACGACCTACCTAACGAGCGACACTCTACCACTACGCTATTGATTCCTTATGAATTTCTTGTATTTAAATGATATTAGTGTACGAGTTCTAATAAAAAAGCACTGTCTCACCGGGCTCGATAGAAGAGCGTGATATTCAGTAAAAAGGTGATATACAGTGAACAAATTTATTCAGTTGTTAATTATAAAATGGATTTGTTTAATAATAATTGTTATTATGTAATATGGCTGGATAGAATCGCGTGATATTATTCAGTAAAAAGGTGATATACAGTGAAAAAATGTATTCAATTGTTAATTAACAAATGGATTTGTTTAATAATAATTGTTATTATGTTGTAATAATAATTTTTATCATGTAATAATTATAATAATAATTGTAAAATGTCGCAAAATGTGTGATTTACCAATAAATGTGTTATTTTAACACGAATCATAAAGTGTGTAAAAGTTTAATGCGGACCGTGCGTGTAAAGTTACACAGAAAATGCGTGTAAAAGTAGCATAACACGCATATGTGTGTTGCTTTAACACACATTATGCCATTTACACGTGTTATTAAAAAAATTACGCATCATTTGCGTGTAACATAACACACTTGGATTTGCAGTGTGGTCATATCAAGTTATGGATGATCATATCAAGTCGTGGATGATCATACCAAGTCGTGTATGATCATGCCAAATCATCTATAAATGGTCAAAAACGGATGAATCTATATTTGTATAAAAATAATTTATTTTCCAGATTTTGATGGACTTCATGAGAAACATTTTATTTGGGGTCGGATTTTGAAAATGAAAGAGTGAATTCATCCGCTTTTGATTGTGAAATGTATATATGATCATATATGATCATATATAATCATCGTATGTTCATATATAATCATACATAAAAGTATATATGATTTACATGTGCATATATGATGTTATGTATGGTCATATATAATCATACATAAATCAGGCATGAACCAGATATGTTCATATCTTAACATATCTGACCATATCTGGTTCATGCCTGACTCATATATAAACATTTTTTCCCGGGTGCTTCAAGTTATACTTACATTGCAGCCTTTGAGTTGCGAATTTCGGCGGCGTTGAACCCATCACTGAATTTAATAAATTCACAAACCATAAACATATCAATTTTTGGCAAATTGCTGGAATCGGCTTTTACGAAGCCAAGTTCGAGTCGATTTGCCATTTTCAACTCATATTGTTTTAAAATATTATCAAAAATACGATAAATCTACAGCCTAACCACTCTCGTATATCACTTTACATGGGTAAATAGATGCTCAAGAGTGGGGGGTGAACCTCATGACGTCACTATTTAGTTCGGGTAAACTCGACTTTTTTCGTCGGTGCGTTTGAATAGTATATTTACCGTGCAAATTTTAAAACGGCTATAATTTTACAAATAATGAATATTTTTTTTTTTACAACATTTTTTTAAATTTAAAACTTATATGTCCACTATCTAATGGTGCTATTTTCAAAATTTATGGGAAAACCCAATTAGTTTCATGCTTCAAATAATTTTCCATAGAAAATTAGAGATTTGCATTTTTTTTCATAAAAATTCGTAATTATCAATGAAATAGAAAAAAAGTATCTATTTATCGGCTCAACATTTTTTCGTAAAAAAATGTAGATTTTCATAAATGTTTCGTAGAAATTTCATGCAATTTTATGTATTTCTACGAAATTCAATGAAATTCTACGCAATCCTCTGCGAAGAATTCCAACTCAATTAGTTTCATGCTTCAAATAAATTTCGATAGAAAATTAGAGATTTGCATTTTTCTTTCGTAAAAGTTCGTAATTTTCAATGAATTTCTACGGGAAAAAAAGTATCTGTTTATCGGCTCAACATTTTTTCGTAAAAAAACGTAGATTTTCATAAATGTTTCGTAGAAATTTCATGCATTTTGATGTATTTCTACGAAATTCAATGAAATTCTACGCACTTCTCTGCGAAGAATTCCAACTCAATTAGTTTCATACTTCATATAATTTTCCATAGAAAATTAGAGATTTGCATTCTTCTTCGTAGAAATGTAGAGTTTTCTACGAAAAACTACTTCGACTTTCTACGATTTCCTACTATTTTCGACGATTTCCTACGATCTGCGGTTTTTCGTAGTTTGACGTGTAGAAATCATTTTCACCAGGGGTGTGTTGAAATATTATTAAAGTTCATTATTATTGGTATACGAGAGTGTTTTTATTGATTTTCCCACTATTCCTATATAGTTTAAGTATAGTGATAAGAACACTATAACCATAAAGAGGCCTCTTGGATCCCTCGTTATTGAATAGTGACAGTCATTATTGCATTATGAATTCGTAGAAGTTTTTAAAGTGTGAGAAAAATACTTGTACGTTTGTATCAGAAAACATCACACTGTTTGAACGGTAGTTTTCGCGAAGTAGATTTTCTTCAACACTTGTAGAATAATCGGTGAGTAAAAAGCATATAATAATTGATTCTTTAAGAAGCATGTAAAAGATTAGCATAACCTCAAACATTTTTGGACGAAACCTTCTCATGAATGGTAAAGAGTTTGAAGAAAACCTCTAAATTTGTGCTCATATCTCATTTTTTACTATCATTTTGGACCTCTATAACCTGTAAACATTATTTGTATTTCTCGTCGGGTGACGGAAAGTATTTACAAACAAGGAGAACAGTGAACATGGCTGATTGGTGAGTCGAATTAAATTAAAATATATCCCTTTCAAGTAAATGTTCCAGCTAGTGAACATTTAACGGAACATTTAACATTTAACGGATTTTTCGATCATATCTGAGTACGATATCCAAAAACTTTGGTTTCATATCAACAATTTCGTTCATCCTGAATGTAATAATATTGAATTTTTTGTAAAGACGTTGAAAAATCACGATAAAGAAGCAAATTAAAAATGCGTGTTGATGTCCGAGTTACTGACAACCCGCCGACTTGTTGGCCCAGATAATGGCCCAGTTAAGGTTGTTTAGAAGCAAATCACGCTTTATGAAAAAAATTTGAAATTTTTACAGTGAATAGTCGAACATGTGAACGATGTCTCTGTAAAATTTCAAGTTGATTTAGAGCTTATTTATGGAGAAAAAAAATCACAAAGTTGTGTACATTCGAGTGGCTGACTACAGTCTCTAATGGACAGAGCCGTGCGCGACCTCAGTAATCTTACAATAAATATGATCGTGCCATTGAACTTTTTTTGAAAAACCAGCCTTTGGAGATTTTTCCTCTAAAATATTACAACATATGCATGACAAATCGGGTCAAAACTCCGAGTATCTGCCACCCAGATAGACCACTGACGTATAATATACGTATATTTTAGGTGTATATGTATATATGATATGTATACGTCTATGATTATCTTATATTATACGTATATTATACATATATTGAGTGTATATTGTGGTGCTATTTAACTGATGTAGTGAAAGAATTTTATATACGTATATTTTACGTATATTATACAATAAGCATTTGACTTCAAATTATATACACATATTATATGTATGAGGAACATCTACTTGACGATAGAAACGAAGCCAACTGCATTCCTGTCAAACCACGTATTATATACGTATGTCGAGGAATAGAAGAACGGAGTAGTCGTTGCTTCCTTCGATTATTTTGGAAGAGTTGGTAATAAGAAAATAAAGAAGAAGCGGAAGTCAGTCAACGAGAGAATCTCAAATCGAATTGACGTCACGCTGTCAAAATGAATATCGAGCCTCCTCTAAATTTGTTAATCGAAGTTCGGTGTTTATTAATTTATTATTGTTAAATAAAAAGAAGGTTCAATATGCGTCCCACACGCAAGACACCAAGTTCATGTGTGATATCTGGCCATTCTCCGACATCAGAAGTGGGATAACCAAGGGACGTGGAACCGTCAATCTCCGAATCTCCGCCTGAAACTTCTCAACGGAATGAAAATTCATCCGATTATCGTTCGCAGATTTTGATAGAAAATCAAAATAAAAATATGATGGAGTTAATACGAAAAATCCGAGCTATAAGTTGTGTATCCAAGAGCAAGAGCTTCGAGGAAGCGAATTAATAATTGCTTTGAGTAAAGCGATGAAAGGATCCGCTGCATCGTGATTTGCACAAATCAGTTTTCCTAGAATGACTTGGGAACAATTCAAGAATATTTTTCTTTCCCGTTACGAAATTATCGAGACTCCTGCAGCAACGTTACTTTCTTTGCATTCTGGTCAACCGAACGAGGATGAAAATATCGCTGCATATTCTAGCGGAATTTTGAGTACCCTTATACCCCGACTCGAATCGATGACTGCCGAAGAAATTACCGTTTCGTTTGTTCTGGCTCATGTGGCTCAATTTAGTCCACGTTTAAAAAGGGTTTTCCCTTTCCTCAAGCTGAAGAAGGCTCATCATTTGACTCAAAACGTTCAATATCATCATGAAAATGTTTCAACTGTCGAAAATTTGGACACAAAATTTCCGAATGTCAAAGTAGCTCATCAAATACCATTCCAGAAAACTTGGAAAATGTTTTCAGAAAAAATAACCCAGCTTAAAGGCAAATGGAGCGTCGTATTGATTTATGTTCGATTCATCCAGTTTTCGGCGAATTACTACACTCCGGTGAGAAGTTTTCATTTTGTTTTGATTCCGGTGCTGAATGCTCCCTGATTGAAGAAAGTATGACACAAAAATTCACAGGAAAACGTTAGCACGTTTTGGTCACTCTTTCCGGTATAGGTTCGTCTAAGACTCAAAGTGTCACTCAAATTTTAGCGCAAGTAACTATAAATGATTATTGTCTGAAATTTTATTTCATGTGATTCTCGATGATTTTCTCAGTAACGGAATTCTTGTTGGAAGAGAAATATTGGGTCTCGGTTATTCAGTCGAAATGACAGTTGACAGTTTAATTCTAAAGAGAATACTGAGGATCAATGTTTGTGAAGTAGACTCCAGTTCACCTGACTTCAAGAAATAAAAACAGATACTTCTAAGCCCGACAAACATCTCTTGATTGATGTTTTAAACAAATTTTCTTCGACTTTTGTTAAAGGAATACCTAAATCTAGAGTAACGATCAGGCAACTTAAAATTTGCTTGTTAGATCCTAACCGAATTATGCAAAGACGACCCTATTTTCTTTCGTCTATTGAACTTCAAATATAGTACGAGATAAAATCAAAGAAATTCAATAGGAGAATATTATCAGACCCAGTTGTTCTTCTTTTGCCAGCCCTATCGTTTTAGTAAAAACGAAAGACGGGTCCGATCGAATGTGTGTTGACTATCGGAAGCTTAACAATAATACAATGGCCGATAGATATCCGTTACCGCTCATTGCCGACCAAATAGATAGATTGAGAGGTGCACACTATTTCACATCTCTTGATATGGCCAGCGGTTTCCATCAAATTCCTATTTATCCAGACTCTATTGAACGAACTGTTTTTATTATTCCCGATGGACAGTATGAATATTTGGCAATGCCTTTTGGTTTAAAAAGTGTACCTTCTGTCTTTCAACGAGAATTAACAAAGCTTTAGGAGACTTGGTGAATGACTCAATTATTTGCTATATGAATGATATTTTCATTCCATCAGAAACAATTATTGACGGTTTATTGGACTTGCCTCTTATTTTCGGCAGTTCATAAAAAGGTTTTCTAAACTTGCTACTCCTTTGTTTAAACTCACTAATGGAAAGGATGAGATTGATTAGAAACCTGAGCTTGAGAAAGTTTGAAAAACCATTATCTCTCGATTAGCCAGTTCTCTTTTGATGAATTTTGATCCAAACTTTTCAATAAAACTGCATACAGATACTAGCTCGGTTGGCTATGGTGCAATTTTTATCCAAAAAGTCAATAGAAAAGCTCATGTCGTGGCTTATTTTAGCAAAAGAACAACAGAAGTAGAGTCGGGATATCATTCGTATGATTTGGAAACTTTTACTGTTGTGAATGCTATTAAAAATTTTCGTCATTATTTACAAGGGAGGAAATTTATAGTAGTTACAGATTGTAACTCTCTCAAGGCTTCTCGTGCAAAAATCGATTTAACTCCTAGAGTTTATAGATGGTGGGCATTCTTACAGTCATTCGACTTCGATATTGTCTCCCGAGAAGGGAATAATCTATCACATGCAGATTTATTTTCTCGAAATCCTTTACCTAGGGATGACGAACTGAAAGTCCAAATTATTGAGCAAAAACGTATAAATTCCACACAAATTTATAACGAATGGTTACAAGCGGAACAACAAAAGGATAACGAAATCCGTGATCTTATTTGTAAATTGGAAATAATAAGGTTACACCTGTGCTCGTTGAACATTTAAAAACTTTACTTTAATGAAATGAATAATACATAAGTTTACTTATTATCGAAATGTTATTCTTTTACGCTGCGCGCGTGCGATCGTGCTCGTGGGCCTTAGCCATCTTCTTTTTTCTTCTCCTTTTCTCCCTTTTTCTCCCTCAGAGAGCGCGCGCGTCGCTCCCTTTCCAGCAAGCATAACTCGCGCGAGATGCAAACTACTTACTCGCTCGAACACTTACCAACATTATTGGTTTCTTAAAATGTCTAAATATGTCCGGAAGTTTGTTGAAAATTGCATTACTTGCCAAATCTTCAAATCTGTTTCTGCTAAAATTCAAGCTGAATTACATCTAATTCCGAAAATAAGCATTCCCTGGCACACTCTTCATATTGATGTTACCGGAAAGCTCAGTAGCAAAAAGAATATTAAAGAATATGTCTTTGTCTTTATTGATGCCTTTGCCAAATTTGTTTCTCTTCGCCATTCTCTCAATGTCGACGCTGTAAGTGCTATAAGAGCTTTAAAGTCAATTGTTATTTTATTTAGAGCAGCTAAAATAATCGAGATTAACGCTCAAACTGACAAATCTCGATTTGATGCCGGAACAACAAATGTTTCTAAATTTTCTGTAAGGGATTATGTTTTAATAGAAAGTCATGAAAGAAATCAGACAAAGTAAGATTCAAAATGAAGAGGTCCATTTCGTATTACTGAAGTATTAGACGGAGATCGGTACATATTAAAGTTTCTAAATTGTAATCGAACGTATAAATATGCTCATAATCGTCTTCGAACATTTCTTGACTGTGCTATACCCCCAGAATTGGATATTCATTCTGACAAATCTCCTGAAGAGTCATTGAGTATTCCAGGTATTACATTTTGAATTCAATGCATTGTTTTTGGACTGATCACGAGTGACATTCTTGTTGACACACCTGTTATGAAGAATTCATGAGAATATTTGAGCGAGAAATGATTGTCATTCCCTTCGTGGTTTGATCATGATCTTGGAGCATACATTCATAACGCTTATTAGTTGCAAGTCATAAAGAACCTAACTCATTTCGGTGAGCGGAGATGGTCCAATGTAACAGCTAATGATGCGGTGCTGTCGCATGAGGCGACTGTATTCTGGAAATGTTGATGTATGGACAACTTGGTGTTGTCATACGGTCAAATATGCGAAGTCCAATGGATAATTGGCAATGTTATGAGAAGATTACATGTCTTTGGATAAGAATGTAAGTCTCATGAGAAGAACGCAAGTCTTTTGAGAAGACTTTAGTTCTTGGTCTTATAAGAACCCAGATAGACCACTGACGTCTAATATACGTATATTTTAGGTATATATGTATATGATATGTATACGTCTATGATAGACTTATATTATACGTATATTATACGTATATTGAGTGTATATTGTGGTGCTATTTAACTGATGTAGTGAAAGAATTTTATATACGTATATTTTACGTATATTATACAATAAGCATTTGACATCAAATTATATACATATATTATATGTATAAGGAACATCTACTTGGCGATAGAAACGAAGCCAACTGCATTGCTGTCAAAATCACGTATTATATACGTATATTGGACGTGTGTTTTTCAACAATATCTCCGTAGAATTTTATACATCTCATATACGTATAATATTCGTTCATTACCCAGATAGAAACATTTAGCTCATATTGGCATCATATGTAGATCATCTATGAGGCACAGGAAGGCTCACAGCTATGCGTCGCTTATGAGTGCTCACCTTCAAGTAATATTTGCATCATATGATGATTCACAATAACACATCCAAATGAAGCAAAGTTGTTCTCATTCGAGTATGCATGCAGTGAATTCATGAGCACTAGCAAAATCGGCTCACCAATATCCAACAATAAGTGAGTGCATATTAGGCTCATACGAGCGTCACGGCGTGACGTAATATGTTGTGCTCATATGGAGCTCATATGAACGTCACGGCGTGAGAAAATTGTAGTGCTCATATGGGGCTCATATTGGCGTCACGGCGTGACGCTAAAATAGGCGTTGGCCAGAACCTGGCCAGTTTTCCATCTTTCTGGCCAGTTTTTAATGCAAAATATAAACAAAAACGAAATATATCCATATTTTATCGTTGTTATCGGTCATAGAAGAGTTACACTGAAAAAAAAAAATCCTGCGAGGATTTCTCGAGAGAATTTTTTTCTCCTCGACGTGGGCTCGAACCTGCGACCTACCGACCTTCCTACCTATCTACCTAACACGCTACCCACTCGGCTATCGACTGTTTGTGAACTTTGGAAATTCATACGATGTATTTGACACACCAGAGAAAACTTGATCAGTTGTATGTTGGGGAGCTACCACCAGAAAAGAAAAGATATGTGACGAACCGAGGTATCACTACCTGCGGTCATTGCAACACAACAGAGTCATCAGATTCCAGAGAGTACGCCGACTCTTGCGACAGTCACTCTCTGGAAACTCGAGCAAACCGCGCGTCAGCAGATTCCTCTTTTCGTCCTCGGACTCTTGCTACCTTACCAAATGACCTAGATTATTCGACCCCTTGCATCACTTATAACCTGGATTATTGGATCCCTTGCATCAGATTTCGTAAACCCCTTGCATCACCAGATTTCGTAAATCATCGAGATTTCCATCCATCGTTGATTTTTCAACTCATGGGTTTCGAAATCATCGAGACCTACATCGATTGATGATTTCTCAATCCACCCCCACGAGACCCTTGTAGCCGGACGCCCAAAGCTAACGAGGGTTCTCTCGACATATTATAAAATTAGTCTTAATACGACGCTCTTAGCAATCGGTCGAGAGATCCCGTTCCTTAGCGGCAAGTCCGTTCGCGTACTTAGGTTCTCGCGGGCGTGATTGACGTGATCTTCTCAAACCCTTGTTGTAGACAAGTGTATAAGAACTCATTAAGTGAAGGAACACCTTAGCGGCGCTTCACTACCTCTGTGATATAATTGTTCGTGCCAATTACCTTAGCGGCATTGCGCGTCAGTGTATCATAGAGTATAACATTTGTAACAACTTAAACTATTATTGTAAAAGTGACTGATCGATGTTTGTTCTCGAATAAATACATTCGTGTGAAACCAGCTGTACTCCTTCATTGCATCACAGCCCATCCGATCATCACGAACTACAAGCATATACAAGGTGAGGTGCTACCCAGCTTAAATAGGACAGAGAATCCATTCGCCGGGGCCTTTGACTTCAGCGAATAAAATAATAATAATAATAAGTTACCACGGGATAAATAACCCGTGTGTAACAAATTGGTATCAGAAGTGGGATTTTCCGTCCGATAACTCACTGGAAAATAAAAAAAAAATTAATTAAGCAAAAAAATTCGACAAACATAATGACCACAAAAATTTTGCGTAACCGCCCCGCAAGAAGTAAACTCACAAGATTTAAAATACCATGGATCTATGATATTCTTGATGAGTTGGCAGACGAAGACGAGGCTGCCAAGGGCTGGGAGGCTGACGACGAAGAAGAAAACGATGACGATGATCGTGAGGTCTTTGATAATAGCATCGACGGCGAAGTACGTTGTTATTTAGCAAGTCCCTATTGTGAGTACTGCTGGTATAACAGGGAATGCCTGAGTAGATGGAAAACCATCAAAGGGAGGAGATACTGCCCACGGTGTGGGCTATTGGATGAAATAGATCGAGAAAAAAGGAAATTACAACCATATGATCCTGATCAAAATTTGGACCACCAAAGTCATCATCGGAAGACGACAAACCCTAGATCTTCATTCGCAGACGACGAAGCTTCATGCTTGTCATGCGGGTCGTCTGAGGATGATGAACAATTTATAACCGACATCAGAGCAGTATTATCTTACGATTATACAATGGACAAGGACACCGAGAGCGAGGCCGAGTCATTATCCTCACAGCGGTCAAGTAACACTCAAGACATTGTATTGCAGAAGCAACAGACAGTGCTGAATCAGACCTCTATGCACTCTACGTACACGGAACGAATCAGCAAAATACAGCATGACCAAAAACACAATAACCTACATAAACATACGAGACTAACGGGGTCTCACCAACACACAGCCATCATCCAACCCGAAATTACAATCGACAATGCAAAATCCACGGAGAGTCTCAAGCCAAAAATGGCAATTGCAGAATTAAACCACTCGCCCAGAATATTTGGTGCGTTCTTGGGAACGAGAGGAACGTTAACGCGATGCTGGTTCACCCTTCGCGGAGTTATGTACGACAAAGCGTTGATCGGTACACTCATCTCAACACCGGAATGTCTCACCGAACTCCCCTGCAAACGGATTTCACATGCGGGAATGATCAGAACCTGGCCACAGTCCATAGTCAACGGAAACAGCTGTAGATTGACTGAGCTACATCAAATATCCGAGTTCCAACAGGAAAGATGCATACGACGCCTCAAGAAACCACCAGATAAATATTTAGATCAGCTAGAACCGCGGCGAAAAAAAACGTGCCGTTTTCGACAACGTTTTGGATTCAACGATGACCTAATCGCCGACGTTTACGAAGGTCATCGACAAGAAATTGTCTGGATGACCGACAGAGAAGAATCTTTAATCAACAGGAAGAGGTTCAACGATCCTCACGCGGAGCAAGATCAAAGATCTTCGACATCATGAATCTCACGAGATATCGATTAAGTACAATACATCCTTGTTTTTATTTTTGTGAATTTAATTTTGGGCCTTGAAAAATTTCATCGCTTTCACAATCGTTGAAAATCAGTCATGATAATCGAAATTCTTAATGATGAAGAGATACGCTCGACTGAAAAGGAAAAACAATAACAATGTAAAATCATACCCTGAGAAGCGAATGAAATTACGATTTATCAATGAAACAGAGACGAACATCTAAGAACATATTTTGAGACCACGAAACAAACACGGTTATGTTCCGTAATGGGTAAATCGAGTATTCAATACAAAATTGATATAACCATAAAACTAAATTCTGAAATCTATTTAATGTTGCATATATAAATATATTCACTCTGGTCTACTTTAAATCTTCAAATCTCGATTTAAGATTTAAGAGATTTTAATTTTCAACGCTAATATCTAAAATTTGTAATGAAATATAATTCTTACTGATTGTGTGATCGTTACATGAAACATTACAATTCCAGTACAGGATCCCTGTTTTATTAAATGAAATAAAATCAGAGGCGATTCCTGCAGTAATTTTGGGGCTACGTTCTTAAAGCGTTTTCATGAATATCGCACGCAAGATTGTAAATTCATATTTTCTTAATTCCTCCAAAGGATATCAACCGGTTATTTGGATTCTACATTCAATTTGAGATTTTTTTTAAATTAACGTCTGATAATGGGTAAGCTTCCCAGTCATGCTTTATCATTTCTCTTATTCATTATTACAGGAATGACCTACTTTATAATCACGCAATTATCATGCAAACATTCGCTAATCAATCTCACAATCATTACAGAAAAATCATTTGTGCACAATTATATTTGAATTTGAACGTACCCGGAAGTCTTAAATCATTATTCTTTATTGTATCTCATGCTACCTTTTTCTTCCTCTCGCATCTGCCAATGAAGCGCAGAATTTTAAATGCACCTTGAAATTAAAATATTATTTCTAGATTGAAATTTCATTTTTTGTTAATACTTTAAACAAGTTCGAAATTCTCCATAAAACGTGATCAATGTCTATCAATTTTTACAATCTCCAGAATAGTTTGGATTCCGCATAAATCTCTTGAATCTTAACCCAAACTATAAACTGTGCCACCAGAAATTTATTACACATTGATTTATCACATTGACTAGTTTTTCTTTGAATATTATTCGTGACGTTTTCGATTATTTTTTTTTTTTTTATATTTGATTTGTAAGTCAAAATTAACAGCTACAAATACCCAGCTGCAATGTATTAGCCCGTTATTTTCGATCAGCTATTTCGAATTGAAAAACAAAAAGAAAAAAAAAAACAGAACATACAGATTATTCGAACTGTGTGAACTATTCGAACGAAATTACGAAATTTATTCACATAATTTGAGTTCTTCGAAGCGTGCGAATTATAATTAGTAGTAATTAGTTTTTTTTTATATATGTTATTCATACGAATTTTGTGAATTATTTTCTTTTCCTGTGCATTGATTATATATCGTATTTGATCGTAAAAGAAGGATATGTATAAAAGGAAGACACACGGAGTAGCAAGAACACTATTACAATCAGCGAACGCTAACTTTAAGAACCCACTAAGAAATAATCAATACATCAAGGACGATCGGATTCGATGACACCTGGAGATAACATCATCAACACATAAGGTAGCTACGTCTGGATGAAGCATGGACCACCGGACCATGTTCAATCTGAGAAGGGAGGGCTGTGACGAACCGAGGTATCACTACCTGCGGTCATTGCAACACAACAGAGTCATCAGATTCCAGAGAGTACGCCGACTCTTGCGACAGTCACTTTCTGGAAACTCGAGCAAACCGCGCGTCAGCAGATTCCTCTTTTCGTCCTCGGACTCTTGCTACCTTACCAAATGACCTAGATTATTCGACCCCTTGCATCACTTATAACCTGGATTATTGGATCCCTTGCATCAGATTTCGTAAACCCCTTGCATCACCAGATTTCGTAAATCATCGAGATTTCCATCCATCGTTGATTTTTCAACTCATGGGTTTCGAAATCATCGAGACCTACATCGATTGATGATTTCTCAATCCACCCCCACGAGACCCTTGTAGCCGGACGCCCAAAGCTAACGAGGGTTCTCTCGACATATTATAAAATTAGTCTTAATACGACGCTCTTAGCAATCGGTCGAGAGATCCCGTTCCTTAGCGGCAAGTCCGTTCGCGTACTTAGGTTCTCGCGGGCGTGATTGACGTGATCTTCTCAAACCCTTGTTGTAGACAAGTGTATAAGAACTCATTAAGTGAAGGAACACCTTAGCGGCGCTTCACTACCTCTGTGATATAATTGTTCGTGCCAATTACCTTAGCGGCATTGCGCGTCAGTGTATCATAGAGTATAACATTTGTAACAACTTAAACTATTATTGTAAAAGTGACTGATCGATGTTTGTTCTCGAATAAATACATTCGTGTGAAACCAGCTGTACTCCTTCATTGCATCACAGCCCATCCGATCATCACGAACTACAAGCATATACAAGGTGAGGTGCTACCCAGCTTAAATAGGACAGAGAATCCATTCGCCGGGGCCTTTGACTTCAGCGAATAAAATAATAATAATAATAAGTTACCACGGGATAAATAACCCGTGTGTAACAGATAGTGAATTATAATGAAAATCGTGTCTAGAAAATTTAATTTTCAGGTGGTGAAGGTTCTCGGTCCCGAAAAACCGCGTCATAATAATAATAGCAATAATAATTACAATAATAAGAACCACAAAATATATCATGATAATAACAATAACAACAATAGCAAAAATAAGTCACAATATTATTATTACTCTTATTATTATTATTATTATTATTGATGTTATTATTGTTAATGTTATTACTGTTATTATTGGTGTTTATTTTGTTATTCTTGCTACTATACGATTATTATTATTATTATTATTATTATTATGCCAATCGAATAATGTGTTGACAAGCGTACTTTGTCCAATTTTTTTTCGCCAAATAATTGTTTTTTTGGAATAGAAAGTACCCAGATAGAAAGTCATGATTATCATGTCGTGCATACAATCGATGAAGAAAATTTCACAGCATATTGACCACATGTTGTGATGCAAAGCCATGGACTCATTTAGTATCGTGAATTTACAAAACATTTTGATCTCAATATGTCGTTTACAAATGCATCATACGCTTAGAGCACGTCGAACTCATATCGCTGTGCTCAAGTGCCCGCAAATAATATCCGCAGATTTTACGTCATATTGAAGTCATGTGTAGACATTTTGGCGTGTATTCACTATGGTAGCATCAATTGTACTCATGAATTGTACTCAACATGAACGCAATTTCGTGTACGTTTATGAAGACATTTCATGAGCTCATTTAGTATCATGAATTTGAGATACATCGTGACTTAAATTTGTCGTTTCAAAATGCATCATCCGCTGACTACAACATGAACTCATGAGACGGCAAATTTGAATTCGACAATGAATATTTGCAGATTGACGTCATATAGAAGTCATGCAATGATTTTTATTGGTGTATTCACTGGGTTAGCACTGGTAGTAGACATGCCATGCAAGCAATATGACGGCGATATGCTTGTTTTTCAGTGATACATCCCATGAGCGCCATATGACGGCGATATGAGTTCTTTTGCAGTAGCCTTTTTCACCGTCTTACGTGTCGCCACGAGTCCACACGGTCCATTGTCCATTCCCGCCCATTTTCTTGCATCATCGCGTCCACGCATCGTCGCGGTAAACGCGATGATATATACTTTCTATTCCGAAAAAACAATTATTTGGCGAAAAATAATTGGACAAAGTACGCTTGTCAACACATTATTCGATTGGCATAATAATAATAATAATAATAATAATCGTATAGTAGCAAGAATAACAAAATAAACACCAATAATAACAGTAATAACATTAACAATAATAACATCAATAATAATAATAATAATAATAAGAGTAATAATAATATTGTGACTTATTTTTGCTATTGTTGTTATTGTTATTATCATTATATATTTTGTGGTTCTTATTATTGTAATTAATATTGCTATTATTATTATGACGCGGTTTTTCGGGACTGAGAACCTTCACCACCTGAAAATTAAATTTTCTAGACACGATTTTCATTATAATTCACTATCTTTTCTTTTCTGGTGGTAGCTCCCCAACATACAACTGATCAAGTGTTCTCTGGCGTGTCAAATACATCGTATGAATTTCCAAAGTTCACAAACAGTCGATAGCCGAGTGGGTAGCGTGTTAGGTAGATAGGTAGGATAGGTAGGTAGTTCGGTAGGTCGCAGGTTCGAGCCCACGTCGGGGAGAAAAAAATTCTGTCGAGAAATCCTCGCAGGATTTTTTTTTTTTTCAGTGTAACTCTTCTATGACCGATAACAACGATAAAATATGGATATATTTCGTTTTTGTTTATATTTTGCATTAAAAACTGCCCAGAAAGATGGAAAACTGGCCAGGTTCTGGCCAACGCCTATTTTAGCGTCACGCCGTGACGCCAATATGAGCCCCATATGAGCACTACAATTTCCTCACGCCGTGACGTTCATATGAGCTCCAGATGAGCACAACATATTACGTCACGCCGTGACGCTCGTATGAGCCTAATATGCACTCACTTATTGTTGGATATTGGTGGGCCGATTTTGCTAGTGCTCATGAATTCACTGCATGCATACTCGAATGAGAACAACTTTGCTTCATTTGGATGTATTATTGTGAATCATCATGTGATGCAAATATTACTTGAAGGTGAGCACTCATAAGCGACGCATAGCTGTGAGCCTTCCTGTGCCTCATAGATGATCTACATATGATGCCAATATGAGCTAAATGTTTCTATCTGGGTATATATATATTATATTTCATCGCGTTTACCGCGACGATGCGTGGACGCGATGATGCAAGACAATGGGCGGGAATGGACAATGGACCGTGTGGACTCGTGGCGACACGTAAGACGGTGAAAAAGGCTACTGCGAAAGAACTCATATCGCCGTCATATGGCGCTCATTGGATGAATCACTGAAAAACAAGCATATCGCCGTCATATTGCTTGCATGGCATGTCTACTACCAGTGCTAACCCAGTGAATACACCAATAAAAATCATTGCATGACTTCTATATGACGCCAATCTGCAAATATTCATTGTTGAATTCAAATTTGCCGTCTCATGAGTTCATGTTGTAGTCAGCGGATGATGCATTTTGAAACGACAAATTTAAGTCACGATGTATCTCAAATTCATGATACTAAATGAGCTCATGAAATGTCTTCATAAACGTACACGAAATTGCGTTCATGTTGAGTACAATTCATGAGTACAATTGATGCTACCATAGTGAATACACGCCAAAATGTCTACACATGACTTCAATATGACGTAAAATCTGCGGATATTATTTGCGGGCACTTGAGCACAGCGATATGAGTTCGACGTGCTCTAAGCGTATGATGCATTTGTAAACGACATATTGAGATCAAAATGTTTTGTAAATTCACGATACTAAATGAGTCCATGGCTTTGCATCACAACATGTGGTCAGTATGCTGTGAAATTTCCTTCATCGATTGTATGCACGACATGATAATCATGACTTTCTATCTGGGTATCTTTCGGTAGTAATTCCCGGATCTGAAGCATATATATATATATATTTAATGTACATACGTACATTGAATATTTATGTATATTTTTATACAATTATAGCTTCAGATCCGGGAATTACAACCGAAAGATAGTGAACGAATATTATACGTATATGAAATGAACAAAATTCCACGGAGATATTGTTGAAAAACACACGTCCAATATACGTATATAATACGTAATTTTGACAGCAATGCAGTTGGCTTCGTTTCTACCGTCAAGTAGATGTTCCTTATACATATAATATATGTGTATAATTTGATGTCAAATGCTTATTGTATAATATACGTAAAATATACGTATATAAAATTCTTTCACTACATCAGTTAAATAGCACCACAATATACGTATACCGAATTGAGATCATGAACCTATATATATCTCTCTATAATGTAAAGATATATCGCCGCTGCCGCCGCCGCCGCTGTTTCAGGATTTGAGCTTATACCGGGTGTTCAATTTGAAAATGATGACCAACACAAACCCAAACCCAAACCCAAACCTAAGTGAGGGTGCGTAGCGCCCTACGCACCCCTAGTATATATATATATATATAGTATATATATGGACTCCGTCTACCGTCCTAAACGTGATGGCAGCAGAACTGAGTGAGACAGAAAATAGAGGGGCTATGTTCTATCTCTCTTTGTGAAGACTATAGTTAGAGTGAATCAGACAAGTTATGGAATTTTTAGAATTTTAGATCCACCATATTGGATTCACCACGTTCAATTTTGTAATTTCTTCAAAAACTGACATGGTTATACTAAAAACGGGTTGAAGACGCGACCACCACCATCCCTTGAGTAGCTCCTAACATACAACTGATCATGTGTTCTCTGGCGTGTCAAATACATGATATGAATGACCAAAGTTCATAAACAGTCGATAGCGTAGTGGGTAGCGTGTTAGAAAGATAGGTAGGATAAGTAGGTAGGTCGCAGGTTCGAGTCCCCGTCGAAGCAGAATAAAATTCTATCGAGAAATCCGTGCAGAATTAATTTTTTTTTTTCAGTGTAACTCTTCTATGAACTATAACAACGACAAAATGCGTATGGAACCGCCAGTAATGTTTTTCGTTTTTGTTTATGTTTTTTAAAAATATTATTATGCTGTGCGTAGATTTGATGTATTTTCGACGTCTTATATACGTCATTTTTTAATGTATTTTCGACGTCTTATATACGTCATTTTTTAATGTATTTTCGACGTCTTATATACGTCAAATATACAGATATTAGCCGGACATTCAGCTCTTCAGTATACGTACTAAATACGTCTTACAGGCGTCGATGGCGACGTCGTATATACGTATATTAGATGTCAATGGGTGTGTTTAGCCGAACTAAACGTTGAGAAGTGTTGAGTGTGAACATTTTCGGGCCGGACACGTTTATGTTGAGGTGCATTGCGATTGGTCAGAAAAAGTGTGACGCCATATTGGTCATTCGCCGTGCTTTCCAATTAGAGCACAGAGCGACACAATGTCGACATTTCTGGTGTATTCCTTTGCTCGGATAGGCCGATTCCATCAGAAATGTCGACACTGTGTCGCACTATGCTCCAATTGGAAAGCACCCTCGGTACGTCAGATTGACACAACCTAACCTAACCCAACTACAGTAATCAGTGATTACAAGCCGCCATTTGTGGTGAGCCTTTCTGCTCAACGTTTAGTTCGGCTAAACCACTGATATATATACTAACTGGATACGAGCTCGCCGCCATATTGATGTACCCATTAGAAGCTGGGGAGCCGCCTGGCAGTCAGCCACGGTACTACGTAGGGCGCGGCGTATTCAAAAAAGAGGGCGGAGCAGAGTAGTAGCAGGAAACCATACGTAGTAGGAATCATATACGAAATTAATGTGAATAATAAAACGGAACACATTTTGTGGTGCTATTATGGTATATGTTTTAATAATGCCAAAAATGCGTTTTGTAAAATAAAGGTGCTTGACAGCATTTAAATATAAAATAAAAAAGAACAATAATTTACAATGACATGAATTCACAGAAAATATAAGTAATTTTTTCAACAGCGAATAGCAGCTGATCAAACTGAATTTATTACTTATATGTCGTGCTCTATGTCAACTCAGCCACGTCATTTTTTTTTGTCTCAAAAAAATTATTCGGTATGGGCATTTCGAAGGACAATATATCCATGACATTTCACCAAAATTTCATCCCCACACTATTATTGGTTCTCGAGATAATTAATTCTCAATTTTGTAAAAAACATAATTTTGTAAACTCTAATCGTATTTGAACGATTAAAAAAATTATATTTTTTATTTTTTTTGCCCTTTTCGAAAAAAAAATATATGCCGTCATTGGATAAAAGCTCATTGAAAAGACAGTTTTCGGGGTAATTTTTCGATTTTTTTTCTACGGAAGGGCCACCCGGAATTCCACTGGCTATTTATTTTTCTGATAGAGGGGGGCAATATGCAACTCCACAGAATTTTTTTAAGATTGAAGAGGGCATCAGTGAAGAGGAAAAAAGTGTTTTTTTTTTGTCAATTTACCCCAAAAGCTGTCTAATGAGCTTTTATCCAATAACGGCATTTTTTTTCGAAAAGGGTAAAAAAAATAAAAAATATAATTTTTTTAATCGTTTAAATACGATTGGCATTTACAAAATTATGTTTTTTACAAAATTGAGAAATCATTATTCATTATCTCGAGAACTAACAATAATGAGGGGATGAAAGTTTGGTGAAATGTCATGGATATATTGTCCTTCGAAATGCTCATACTGAATAATTTTTTTGTCTCGAAAACATTATTCAGTAGGGGCATTTTGACGGACAGTATATCCATGACATTTCACCAAAATTTCATCCCCCCCACTATTTTTGGTTCTCGAGATAGTGAATGATGAATTCTCAATTTTGTAAAAATCATAATTTTGTAATTGCCAATCGGATTTAAACGATTAAAAAAAGAATCTTTTATTTTTTTTACCCTTTTCGGAAAAAAATATGCCGTCATTGGATAAAAGCTCATTAGGAAAATGGCCCCCCTCTATTAGGAAAATAAATAGCCAGTGGAATTCCGGGAGGAAGAAAAAATCATAGAAAAAAAAAATCAAAAAATTACCCTGAAAATTGTCTAATGACGAGGTGGCCGAGTTGACATGGAGCGCGACATATACAATAGATTATATCGATGTAAAAATTCTGAAACCATTTTTTTTTTGTTCAAGGTACTCACCACTTTTTTCAGGGAATTCACAGTAGTCTTCAGATTACTGACTTGTCTCTTTAAAGCTTTGACCTTTTTTTGAGACGATTCATATTTTTGCTTCATAAGATTCAATTTCTTTTGGCATGTTCGAGGAGTATCTTCATAGTGATGATCGTGTTTGAGTAGCTCTCGCTGCCGTGATGTCTTTGGTGTTAGTTGCGTCCGACAGGTAGAAGACTTTGGAGTTAAAACAGCGCAGCTTTGTATTGATATTTCTGCACCTGGACGTACAAATTACAAATTCTTTGGCTCAAATTTGTAAATATTGCTTTTTCCAAATTGGATTAACTACTGAAGTAGCATACTCACTCGGTGCGGGAAGTATTTCTTCTACCGAACTGGACTCCTCAGCACAGCTTGGTCCACTGATTGGCGCAGATGGCGAAGCACTTGCCGTCGGATTTGATACATCAACCTTTAATCCTGCGCAGTAATTAATTATCAGTTTATTCATTTTTGAAGAAAAAAAAAATAACGTAACTGAAAGTAAATAATCAACGACGTACGAACACCACAACTATAAACATTTGTTTCCCCATATATTGTGAACACTCCAGTTAATGGTGCATACCTGATAATTAACGAGTATGCAATATACGTACTTGTATTAGAAGCCTGGCCTTCTTCAGAATTTATATGCGCTCCAATCGCGTTTTGTATAAAAATTGTGGGTAGGCTACCCTTGCGCAGCCTTGTTATGTTCCACCAGTGTTCGAAGCAATCGCTGGTGAAATGGTTAGAGCAAAGAACCGCTGTTTTCGTAGGTATAAAATCTGGTTTGCCCATATTCTTGATCCATTTCTGTTTTTCAATTCAGTCACTGCCTTGACTGAATAGGCTCATGTGATAGGGACTCGAGAACCGTTTGTTTGGTTATGTAAACGTAAACAACGTAGTATGGAGGCTGACTGCCAGGCGTCGCGATGGTCGAATCCAAGCTTCTAATGGGTACAAGCGCCGACCGATGCCCACCATAGTGAACTCGTATCCAGTTAGTATATATATCAGTGTGCACATGGCCGTATGGGCACTCCGCAATCGTGCGCCGCCCAGAGCCAGCCTCAATCACAGACTACTACTATATATCAGTGGGCTAAACACACCCAATGTTCTATCGGGGCAGGCACGGCAACACCGGACTTTCGAGACAGAGAGAAGGGGCGGAAGGACTGAGCTAGAGTGGATATTGAATCCACGCGCGAAATTTGAAAAATTAATAGCATGCGTGACGCTTTAGCACAGAATAATTATAAACATACCGAAAAATAAATTACAATCATCCCTCCCGGTCTCACTCGTCTTTTCATCTCGCTCACTATTCATTATGATGTCATTACAATAATCAATTCGTCAATCAAAACATTTCACCACTGTGTACTTTTTTGAGGTTATGTCACTCACATCAGCAGGCAACGAACTTTGAGCCTACGTTACTGGAAACGCGGGCGACAAAAGAGGCCCCAATGTTGCCGCGATTATTTGTGATTTCAACATTTTTTATTATCGATATGTTTAACCATTTAAGAATGAACAAAAATAAAATATCATGATAACTTTGATAAAATCTCCAACTTATGCGAATTTAAATAATAATTGACGAATAAAAAAAATAATAATAATGGATGGATAGGCTACAGGGCACAAAAAAAATTGCTACGGCGCCCAATGTATAAGCATAGGAAAATCTCCCTTACTCTGATCCATCCCCACCATGCTTCTAAACTACCTTAATGAGCAGTCGCAAATCAATTCGTAAAAATAGTTATTATACTTTTATTTAACATTTACATTTATTTGATGAATAAATGAAAAAAATTCAATACATTGCGCAGAATTTCTAAGGAGATTGGAGAAAACTGAAAACTGTATAGGTCATGGAACACCAATCAACAACTCGGACACGTCCTAAATTCGTTGTACCAGTTAATGACCAAATATATTGAAGTGCCGATTTTTAAAGCTAAATCCATAATATATCGAAAATAGTAACTATTCTGAACTTTTTCTAGTCGGAAAGTTTAAAACTGAACCTTTATTTGCGGGTATTGAATCAACGATCCGATAAAATATATGTAAACTATCATATAAAATATATACCTAATCGTTCAACAACTGGGGACACGTTCACTATCTGGGCCGTTTACCTTACCTTGTAATATAAAATAAAAAATCGCAAGAAATGGATTCTCATTTGTTTTTTTGTGAAATACTGGATAGTTTTTTTAACACCTTTGTGACTTTTTAATTGCTGTGTTATATATTCAGTGCATTTGTAATATCGATTATTTTTTCCAGGTGCTGCCGGATACCCCTTAGAACAGTTGGCTCATTTTCCTGAAGACACCCGACAATTTCAGTACATACAGCAGCTCTGTAAGGCAAGGAATGTTGTTGAATGTTTTTATGGCATCTTCAAATTCGTATTGAGATGTCTTTCCTATTACCTTGTACTGATGTATAAGTCAGTGTTTGCTGCAAAAAAAAAAGTAAATGCGTGCGCAGTATTGAATAATATATTAAGAATTCAGCATTGTTTAGGCTTTGAGCATGTTCAATTACCAATGGCCGATGATAATTATAACGGAAATGCTGACCGCCCCATCGAAATCATCGAAGATGTGTTTATATTTTGGAGTGTGTGCAATAAAAAAAAATTTATTTATATTATAAAATTTCAATGCAATCTTGCATTATTTTAGTCAAATTTGAGTAAGTTTCTTCTCAAGATTTTTTAGCTTTTAGGAAAGACGTGTAATCTCATTACTCTCTTTATCCCCCCATGTACAATTTCTTGCATTGCTTTGACGAATATGTGTAGAAAGACAAAAAGATATATTTGAGCCACTAAAGTTCATGATAAAGCCGTGCAAGTAAATGCATCGAAACTCCGAATAAAAATTTACAAAGACAAACTAAAAATGCATAATTTAAAGATTATGTCATTACCGATGTATACTTCTTTTTCTTTCTTTTAAAACTTTGCAGGGTTGTTAAAAAAAAGTTCGATTTTTTTTGCTAAAAATGTGCATTTATGTCAATAAAACAGAGTGATAAAAGGATTTTTTTATTAAATCATTCTAAAAATAGTTATTAATTATTTTCATACCATGAAAATTTAAATCATAGACGCCTACACGAAACGCCACGCCAATGGCGCTGGCAGCTGTGACGTCACGATGTCTCACGCGCGAGTGTAAATACATCCACGACAGTTTTTAAGGTTATTCAAGCAAAATTACGTTGAAGTTCTTAAAAAATCGGAAGCCACTGTGATTTTCCGGCAACGATGTGTGAAAGTGGGTTTGTGAAGAAAAATTCGAACAAAAATAGTTATACGATGATTTTGGGTTGTCACGTCGCGCCGATTTAAACCACAGATTTCGACGTTTCAACTCTTGTGACACGGTGAGAAATATTTTATTCGGATGACTTTTCGTGGTACTCAAACACAGAGGAACGAAACAAGTCCTATACGATTTTATCGTTATCTTCGACGAAATACTTGTATTACACGGGTAGTGGGGGTAGTTCGTATGCCGGTTGCAACATCGTGACGTCACAGCGCGCTCGGGTATCTTCGGATATACACTCGGCGCATTCTCGCGGACCCGAATGAAATTAAAATTTCAAAGTGATATATTATTAATTTTTTAAATAGTAAATAAAAAAAATTCGTTGTTAAAAGCGCATAATCTTTACAGTAAAATAAAAAAATTTAATAACCCAATTCAGAAGCCATAATGTGCGGTCACATTTTTTAACCCTTGAGGAGGTTCTTAACATATATATTGGGTGCGACAAGGGGAACGTTATAGCGCGGCGCGGGCGACATGCGGGACAGGTTGCGTTCGGCAATTGTTTCACCACGTTTTCATTTTATTAATTTGCCATTACTCACGCTCAATTCTGTTCACAAGTATATTTCACAATCGGCACGATGAAAAACTTTCTTTATGAGCAAGTTAAATCTATGAAGGTCTAATCTATCGTTTAAGCGGTTCTTCGGGGAAATGTTACAGTTTTTTCACTCCTAAAATAATCTCCAATCATAGCTTCGAATATACTTCTCCCATAAGAGCCCACGTATAAGCGGCATACTTAATGTTTTTTTTCTTTTAAATTACGTGGTCAAAAAATCTGAAATAATTACGGTGTATTCCTAGTACCAGCACGAACCTCCCCTCAAATTTTAGAATCATTCTTACCATTTTTCTCTGGGTTAAGAACCTCCTTAACAGTCACGCCGGGTGAAATATACCCCAGCCGTTTTTTGACCGGGAATACCTTCCAGAAAATTGGGGATAATATGGGATATGTTTCGCCATCTGTAGGTAGTATGACCTTTTAACTAGAACGCGCCCGTTAGTATTATTGTGGCAGCCGTTCGAATCGGAGTGTGTAGAAATCCGGGGTGAATAAATACCCCATATGACTACGGTGTTAAAAAAAAAAAATTTTTGAATAAATCTTTTTTTTTCGGTTTTTCTTCAAAAATCTTTAACCGTAGGTATTAAAATTGATAATAGTGAAGTTTAGAATTTTTTTAAATTTATACTATGAATTAACCGATTATAAGGATGGCTTATAATTTACGCGCGCGGACCGTTCGAGACGAATTGCTCGACGAAGTCAACGGACAAATACCAATCGGGGGTGAAGATTCGGGCGACGAAAATCATGTCTCGGAGCATTCGGAATCTTTTTACAATGAGGAAAGTGATGACCTTGTCTCCGAATTAGAAAATTATCCGTCGAATACGAGATTTACAGAGAGATTTACCGAAGAACAAACAGGTGGCCGATGCGGATGTTTTTCGAGATACTGGACCAAGCAGCGATCAATGCGAGGATTTTGGTTGAGTGCAAAAATAACTTGCATAATATAAAGGAAAAAGTAACAATGGAGAGTTGTATCCAATCCTTGTATTTGTACTTAATGTGACCGCATTTAGAAGAGCGGTACACGATTAAAACCATTAGAAAACACATAAAGATTGGCATTTCAAATATATTGGGGTTGCAAAATTTGCCAGATGTTACGAGAGAACGCCCGAAATTCGACAAAACCACGCGCTGCGATATGTGTCCACGAAAAAAGATAGAAAAACGTATCTACAGTGCCCGAGCTGTACACGGTTAGAAAAAAAATGTTAAATTCAACATTATTTGCATGTCCCAGAAGGTCCACTATAAAATTCATGTTAATTCAACATACATCATTAATGTTGAGTGTTGACTATGTTAATATGTTGAAAAATTAACATTAAAACAACATTTCGTTTTCATCAGATAAACACATGTTATGGTTATTTCAACATCATAATAACGTCTAAAAAACAATCAGATACGTTAACAGGAGTGCAATCTAATGTCGATTCTAATAGTCGATTCCGTTGAAACTACCGATTCCTTATGTTAAATCTACATTAATTAGATGTAATATCAACCCAAAATCTGATATACTCGTATTTGAGAGTTGTTTCAACAGTGAAATTATGTATCAAAGAATATACGTAGCAGTTGAAGAGAATAAAATAAATGTCAATTGAACGATCAATGCCGTTAAATCTACAAACTTTTACTGTCAAGTTTCACTAAAATAAAATGTAATATTCCGAGTAGAAATTTCGTCCGGCTAAAATCCGGCCCATATCAGGCAATTATTTATTAATTAGCAATTAGGAATGATCTATGAACGAATTTAAAACTGTTATTCCATTATTATTTAAAACCCTGTAAATTTTGCAAAAAAAAAAGTTATTGACCGGGATTTGAACCCGCGATCCTCCGCAGTCAACGAATTCAGCACTTTCGATCCTTAATTAATCATAAAAAAAAATTTTTGAATTTAGAGATTATTTTTTTTACGAGTGTTTCCGGCTTCGTAGTCCGGACGTTTTTCCGTCGAAATTAATTTTGAGCCTACCTGAGATTTTGATTGAGACCTACCTAACGACCTACCTAACGAATGACACGCTACCACTACGCTATTACTTCCTTATAATTTCCTTGTATTTAAATGACATTAGTCTACGAGTTCTGATGAAAAGCCGTAGTCTCAAAGGGCTGGATAGAACAACGTGACTGCATAGATTTTTGACCTTTCGCATTTATGAATTCGAATAAACCGAAATTGTACATTATCATCCATCCGAAGATTATCTTATTTGAGTTTTTGAGCGAGCGTATTTTCGTCATTCTGCGAATGGCCTTCTGGAATGTTTATCAGTTATCTATTCTAAATTCCATAAATTGAAATTTAGATACTTTTGTATTTTGTTTACATTATTTCTGGCTTGGTGAAATTTCACCATTTTGATCTTTCTTTGTTTTGGATTTTCGATATTTTTATAATCGGAATTCTGGCCATTCTGATTTTTGGTATTTCTGATTTTTTACCCCCACCCGCCGCCCTCCTTAAAATAACGCATCACAAACGTTCCTTGAAACTTAATTTGATAGTTGTATTACAACTAAAATTCCGTCTTACGTACTCACTCGTACATTGTGTCGAATCAATTAAATAACGGGAAATTAACATTTCTCTTTTGTTGAAAAATGTTTGCTGTATTCTTGTGTAGATATCTGAATACAACACAGTTTTTCGTGTTAAATTGACTAAAGAGGAATCATCAGAGTATATTGAACACGATCATGATGTCAGAACAACACATTACAAACGTCCCTCACAACTAAATTTATTAGTTGTTTTGCAACTACAATTTTGTGTTGTGTACTAACTCATGCATTGTGTCGTATCGATTGAATAAAACAAAATTAACTATTTCATTTTGTTGAAAATTTTTGACTGTACTTTTGTGTAGAAAATACGAACATTTATGTTGATTACAGCATTGACATTTTTTAATGAGTTGACATAAACATGAAATGTTGAAACCACTTTAAAAAAGTGTTAGTGTTGACACAAATAATTTAACATGTGAAAATTTTAACATTTACACAAATTATTTCCAACAGTGTATATAACGTTTTTACATTACAGTAATGTAAAAAAGTTTTGTAGCCGTTACGTAACATGCTTGTAACGATGTGAGTGTACCTTTAGTGATATTTATGTAACGTTAATGGGGTGTAACTAAGTAACATTACAGTAATGTAAAATGACTCTGTAATATTTGCATAACATGCTTGTAACAATGTGAGTGAACCTTTGGTGAATTTATGTAACGTTAATGGGGTGTAACATAGTGACATTACAGTAATGTAACATGACTCTGTAAAATTTACATAACATGCTTGTAACAATGTGAGTGTACGATTAGTGATATTTATGTTACGTTAATGGGGTGTAACGTAGTAACGTTGCCGCAATGTAACATGACTCTGTAACGTTTACATAACATTCTTGTAACAATGTGAGTGTACCATTAGTGATATTTATGTAACGTTAATGGGGTGTAACGTGGTAACATTACGGCAATGTAACATGACTCTGTAACGTTTACATAACATGCTTGTAACAATTTAAGTGTACCTTTAGTGAATTTTTGTAACGTTAATGACGTGTAACATAGTGATATTACAGTAATGTAACATGACTCCGTAACGTTTACATGTTAACGTTACATAACATGCTTGTAACAATGTGAGTATTTAAATGTGTAAAAAAAATAACCGAAAATTTCAAATCGAAATTTTGAGGCCCAAAACCCATGCCACTATTTGTGGAATATCTCATATACTATATTATGTCATTTTTAGAGTTTTTGATCCGCGATATTGGATTCACCACGTTCAATTTTGTTATCTTTTTTTCAAAACCGACATGGTTATACTAAATAAAGGGTGGAAGACGGGACCACCACCATTTTTTGAGTAGCTCGCAACATACAACTGATCAAGTATTCTCTGGCGTGTCAAATACATGATCTGAATTACCAATCTACATAAACAGTTGATAGCGTAGTGGGTACCCTGGTGAAAATGATTTCTACGTCAAACTACGAAAAACCGCAGATCGTAGAAAATCGTGAAAAGTCGTAGAAAATCGTAGTAAGTTGTGGAAAATCATAAGAAATCGTAGATAATCGTCGAAAATAGTAGAAAATCGTAGAAAGTCGAAGTAGTTTTTCGTAGAAAACTCTACATTTGTACGAAGAAGAATGCAAATCTCTAATTTTCTATGGAAAATTATTTGAAGTATGAAACTAATTGAGTTAGAATTCTTCGCAGAGAATTGCGTAGAATTTCATTGAATTTCGTAGAAATGCATAAAATTGCATGAAATTTCTACGAAACGTTTATGAAAGTCTACATTTTTTTACGAAAAAATGTTGAGCCGATAAACAGATACTTTTTTTTCCGTAGAAATTCATTAAAAATTATGAATTTTTACGAAAAAAAATGCAAATCTCTAATTTTCTATGGAAAATTATTTGAAGCATGAAACTAACTGGGTTTTCGATAAATTTTGAAAATAGCACCATTAGATAGTGGACATATAAGTTTTAAATTTTAAAAAATGTTGTAAAAAAAAATATTCATTATTTGCAAAATTATAGCCGTTTAAAAATTCGCATGGTAAATATACTATTCAAACGCACCGAAAAAAACCGAGTTAACCCGAACTAGATAGTGACGTCACGAGGTTCACCCCCCTCCCCCCTCTTTAGCATCTATTTACCCATGTAAAGTGATATACAGAGTGGTTAGGCTGTGGATTTATCGTATTTTTGATAATATTTTAAAATAATATAAGTTGAAAATGGCAAATCAACTCGGACTTGGCTTCGTAAAAGCCGATTCTAGCAATTTGCCAAAAATTGATATGTTTATGGTTTGTGAATTTATTAAATCCAGTGATGGGTTCAACGCCGCCGAAATTCGCAACTCAAAGGCTGCAATGTAAGTATAACTTGAAGCATTATTCGTTTCTAAGTGCTTTAAAAAAAAAAAGATCAAAAACGACATGACAATTATTTACGCAGTAGGTCATCTCGAGAAAACCTACGGGGATCCAGCGATAGGTTATGTCTGCCTCCAAAGAGATGGGCATGTTTGCAAAGTATGTCCTGAGCACCGAGTCCGAAACCAGGGATATTCTGTTACATTGACTATCAATGAACAAGATAAAAGAATAATTAACGTGGAATGTCATGACTGTGCAGCAGCCAGAGGTAAGCTTAAACACAGCACCGAGGCAATGAATTAGCTTCGTACGGTTTTTCTTTATGAGATCCTTATTACATCGAGCAAAATAATTTCTAGTTCAAATTATTGCACAAGAATTATAGATCGAGACGAGTACAGTGTGTAGGCATAAAGTTATTAAAAAAAGGGCATTTGCACAAGAACTTCAGATAAAAATTCCTACATGTAGACCGGAAAGAATTTTCTCACAATGAAAAGTAGCTCTTGTAAAGCCGGTGACAATACCGTGCAATCTAAACCTGATGATACGTTGGATACTAGACAATATTTATTGTGATCAATTGGGTTGTAAAAAAATTATTTTATTATGAGAATGGTTTATTATATACGATTATTTCAAGTTGTTTGTTTCGGAAGACAACATTTTATTACAAATATGTCATTAAAGTTCAATCCGCTGCCACTGCGACCGGTGGCGGTGAATAAGCGGAAACATATTTGTAATAAAATATTGTCTTCCGAAACAAACAACTTAAACAAATCGTACATAATAAATCATTCTCATAATAATAGTATATTGTGCACCTAGGGCGTAAAGTGGGCTTTTTTAGACCGAGTGTGGAATTTGCAGTACAAGTCGAAGGCGAGCTAGCACGAGTCGAAGGTGAGCTAGCACGAGTCGAGGGTGAGCTCGCACGAGCCGAAGGCGAGTGCAGGAGCGAGCCGAAGACGAGTGCGTCTGCGAGCCGAAGACGAGTGCGTGTGCGAGCCGAAGACGAGTACTGCAAACACACGAGGTAAAAAAGTCCACTGAGCCCTTGGTGCACACCATATTTTTTGTAATGCATGTATAGATTTCTGTGTTTTTGTGCCTATAAGTGGGCGTAAAGTGACCTTTTTTGACACGGCACCTCATACTTATTTTTTCTGAGGTTCTATGGGTTTTTTGTGGGGTTCTCTGGGATTTTTTATGGGGTTTTATAAGGTTTTATAGATTTTTTCAACAGGGAAATACAATATCATATATTGTATATGTACGCACACGGTCGTTTTTACGAATTTCAGAAAGCGGGCTATAATGAAAATAAGCGGGCTATAATAAAAATAAGCGGGCTATAATGGATTCATTATAGCCCGCTTATTTTCATTATAGCCCGCTTATTTTCATTATAGCCCGCTTATTTTCATTATAGCCCGCTTTTTTCATTATAGCCCGCTTATTTTCATTATAGCCCGCTTTTTTCATTATAGCCCGCTTATTTTCATTATAGCCCGCTTTTTTCATTATAGCCCGCTTATTTTCATTATAGCGCGCTTTTTTCATTATAGCCCGCTTATTTTCATTATAGCCCGCTTATTTTCATTATAGCCCGCTTATTTTCATTATAGCCCGCTTTTTTCATTATAGCCCGCTTATTTTCATTATAGCCCGCTTTTTTCATTATAGCCCGCTTATTTTCATTATAGCCCGCTTATTCAAAAACCGGGCAATAATGAATTCATTATTGCCCGCTTTTTCGAGCCGGTCAAAAAAGGGTCACTTTACGCCCGCTTAATAGGTACAAAAAACGCAGAAATCGTGCATGCGTTACAAAAAATACTTTTTTTACAACCCAATTGATCACAATAAATATTGTCTAGTATCCAACGTAACATCAGGTTTAGATTGCACCGGTATTGTCACTGGCTTTACTTTTCATTGTGAGAAAATTCTTTCCGGTCTACATGTAGGAATTTTTATCTGAGCAAATACCCTTTTTATAATAACTTTATGCCTACACACAGTATTCGTCTCGATCTATAATTCTTGTGCAATAATTTAAACTAAAAATTCTTCTGCTCGATGTAAGGAGGATCTCATAAAAAAAAACCGTATGAAGCTAATTCATTGCCTCAGTGCTGTGTTTTTCAGCTTACCTCTGACTGCTGCACAGCCATGACATTCCACGTTAATTATTCTTTCATCTTGTTCATTGATAGTCAATGTAACAGACTATCCCTGGTTTCGGACTCGGTGCTCAGGACATACTTTGCACTTTACTTTGCAAACATGCCCATCTCTTGGGAGGCAGACATAACCTATCGCTTGATCCCCGTAGGTTTTCTCGAGATGACCTAATGCGTAAATAATTGTCATGTCGTTTTTGATCTATTTTTTTAAAAGCACTTAGAAACGAATAATGCTTCAAGTAATACTTACATTGCAGCTTTTGAGTTGCGAATTTCGGTGGCGTTGAACTCGTCACTGGATTTAATAAATTTTGAATTTTAAGTTAATAAACTTTGAATTTCGATGCTACTTCAATTATTATTTTTAAATATTTCTGAGCAAAAAAAAAATTTAATAATAACGGCTTCTACTGTTGTTATTCTACAAAAAGAAAGTCAATTTTATCACTTTTGAAATTTATGGGAAAACCCAATTGAATTAGAATTCATCGCAGAGAATTGAAAATGATTTCTTTATTTTTTTTTTATTCAATTTTTTTGAAAGCTGTACATAGCAAACAAGGCCATATTGATAATTTCAAATCTGAATCTTCAAATACTTGCTCACTTATGTCTTGCTTTGTGGTAACATTTATATGGACAAAAATGTTTGCAGTCCCAAAAAGTATTTAATTTCGAGGTCAGAAAATGTATATAAGGGTGTGTCAAAAATGGACTCTTTTTTTTTTTCTTCGCTCCTGCCACTGAAACTTTAGGTTTTGACATTAAAGAGGCCCTCGTTCACGGAGGGCGCTGTATATAAACGAAGTTTTAGAGGTCTCTCAACGAGGATTTAGGTTTCCCATCTAATTAACACGTAAAAAAAAATGTTTTTCGTTCAAAATGATATCAGGCAACCCAAAAATTGGCTATTTCTGTGTTTCTTGGCTTATTTCAAAGCATGACTCATCCCCTAAACGATGATAGGTCGTTTTTTGACTTACCGTGTTCCAATTTTTTTTACACCACTTTTCGACCACTGTAGTCACTGTTTCAAGTTAACAAAATCTCCAGGGTATCAATAAGTCCAAAATTCATTGCTACAAGTATTGGTGTTTATTCGAATATAAATAATCAATTCCAAAAATTGGCAAAACATACAAAAGGCCATAGCCGGGTAAGTAGGGGTGATCGGCCCCCGCACCGAATTGTTAAAAACTTTGGCGAAAAGTTGAGTCTGGTGGGTCACAAACTCACCCTAAATTTCAACCTTGTAACTGCACTGGGAACAGTGATAAAAATACAACTAGTATTTTACGAAAAGATTTTTTTTCTCAGGATCTACTCGACCGATTTTTGTGGAAAAAATATATGTTGCGAACATATTTCAGGTCATTTCTAGGAAAAATCAAGGATTCTATCTCACCATCGGAAATACCAGAAAAAAATTATTTTATTTTTCGTGATTTTTTTTCGGTCATTCTCTCACGAGATACGACTACCATATCTTTTTATAACTCAATTAGACCCCTTTCTACTACATATATTTTTTTCAAGACGATCGAAGAGGTGGAGCATAGTTAAAAAAAATGAAACACACTTTTTTGCACGTTTTTGTTTTATTTTGGATGTCATAACTACCGCAAAATTTTCTCCGTGTAATTATTACCGAGTGTAGTCGATGTTACTTGTCAGTTCTATCGAAAACTACTAAGAATACAACTACCATCATCAATGATGATAGCGACGATGATTAAGAAACGCAGAGAAAACCTTCATCGGTCAGTGATGTACTAAATGACAAAACACCAAAAATTTATCGAAAGTATAATTACATTGTAAGAAGATTTAATAAAATTTGGATGAAACATGCGAAAAAAGTGATTTTTTTTCACTATGCTCCACCTCTTTAATCGTATTGAAAAAAATATGTGTTGTAGAAGGGGGACTAATTGAGTTATGAAAAAAATATGGTAATTGTATCTCGTGAAAGAATGACCGAAAAAAAATCACGAAAAATAAAATAATTTTTTTCTGGTATTTTTGATAGTGGGATAGACTTCTTGATTTTTCCTAGAAATGACCTTAGATATGTTCGCAACATATATTTTTTTCACGAAAATCGGTAGAGTAAATCCTGAGAAAAAAAAATCTTTTTGAAAAATTCTAGTTGTATTTTTATCACTGTTCCTAGTGCAGTTACAAGGTTGAAATTTAGGGTGAGTTTGTAACCCATCAGACCTAACTTTTCGCCAAAGTTTGGAACAAATTGGTGCGGGGGCCGATCACCCCTACTTACCCGGCTATGGCCTTTCTCAAAATAAACATGGTTTTTTGAATAAAATCGAAAATACGGAAGACGGAATTCAATTTCATTAAAAAAAACTATGTTCATTTTGAGAAATTTTGTACGTTTTACTAATTTTTGGAATATATCGTTTTGTCACTCACCAACTTTTTAGCGGTGGACTAGGTGTTGAAAAATACAATATCCAATATACAGTATATCGACGTCAACCAGTCACATGAAAATACAAAAAAGCACTATTATCTACGCAAAATTACGATTATCTACGAGAACTTCTCTGAAAAAGTATGGACGTGTTTCAATTAATGTATCGATCGATAAATTAATTGCATGGAACACGTCCATATTTTTTTATATAAGTTTTCGTAGATAATCGTAATTTTGTGTAGAAACTCGTAAAAATGCATAGTAACTATGCCTGCATCGTTTCTATGCATTTGTACGAGTTTCTACACAAAGTTACGATTATCTACGCAAAATTACGTGGTTCGAACCACGTAGAAATTGACGGAGAAACTCGTACAAATGCATAGAAACGATGCAGGCATACTTTCTATGCATTTGTACGAGTTTCTACACAGAGTTACGATTATCTACACAAAATTACGTGGTTCGAACCACGTAGAAACTCGTACAAATGCATAAAAACTATGCCTGCATAGTTTCTATTCATTTGTACGAGTTTCTACACAATGTTACGATTATCTACGCCAAATTACGTGGTTCGAACCACATAGAAATTGACGTAGAAACTCGTACAAATGCATAGAAACTATGCATGCATAGTTTTTATGCATTTGTATGAGTTTCTACGCAAAATTACGATTATCTACGCAAAACTTCTATGAAAAACTATTCACGTGTTCCAATTAATGTAGAACCGCATAGAAGTTGACGTAGAAACTCGTAAAAATGCATAGAAACTATTTCCACCAGGGTAGCGTGTTAGGTAGATAGGTAGGTCGCAGGTTCGAGTCCCCGTCGGGGAGAATCAATTCCTATCGAGAATTCCGTGCAGGATTCTTTTTTTTTCAGTGTAACCCTTCCATGACCTAGAACAACGAGAAAATAATATGATGAAATAAAAAAATTATTTAATAATAATCTTTTATTTCATCATATTACTTTAGAATATTGCAGTTATATAACTGTAATGCCTTTTGTTGCATTACCTTGCAATAAAACTATTATATACCGGGTATATAACACGTGTTATATAACATGTTATATTGCTGAGTGGGAAATTTCTACTTACATGTAAGCTACATGTACTATCCAGGTAAAATTACTTGTTACTTTCGGTTACATTACCGTTACATTGCGACTACATTACTGTGTTTACAGGGATACTTCTGCGTCGAATGTAGTTTCGGCATAGAATAATCATTAGGAGCTTTTTTTTTATATTAATATATTTTTTTATTTTTTTAAATCCATTTTTCATCAATAAAAAAACGGTTATCATATAAAAACAGGCGTATCATATTTTCGGAAAAAATCCTCATTTTAAATGTAAAAGTAAATATATTTTATGAAACGGTTGGTATATTAATCATATTCCCACCTGAAAGCATGCTATTTCAGGTTTATGAAACGATTTTTTTTTTTTAGATTGAAAAGTAACCCTTCTGTATTAATTTTTGAAAAAAAAGTCATTTTTTCGACAGATTTTTTTGTAAAATTTTTTTGCATATTTAAATTTACACTTTTTGAAAATAATCGGTATGATCTTGTAGAATAGAGTTGAAAGTACAATGCAGTATTTTTTTTTTTTATTTTTCAATAATTTATCTCACTCCAAAGTGATTGAGGTAAATTTCACCCAGTATGACTTTTACGTAATTTTTTCGAGGTGTGACTATTAAGGTTTTTGGACGATACTTAAAATGATGCCATGCAGACCAAATTTTTCCGCAATGTATATAATTATTTTGCCTACGTTCCTGTAAAACTTCGGTACGATTCACAGTACCGTTTTTTAGAAAAAAATTCAGAAAGTTAATGTTTCGTAGGTTAACTGCACCTATGATAGATAAATTCTGACAATTTTTGCAGTATTTACGTAATATCTGACAAGAAAATGGTGCCAACAAGCTGAAAAATGTAATACGTTTTAAGAGACATCACCTGGATATTCTGGAAAAATTTCAGAATTTTTGACAGTACCGTTTTTAGAATATTTGTAATGAAACAGAAAAAGGACCCGCTCGCCCGTGAGCGGCGCAACATTGTATCGTCGATGCATCCCCCGCGCTCACCGCGCGCGGACTCCGCCTGCTCCCCTGGCTGAGTAACCAGCACAACAACCTTAAGGGTTAAATCTCACGGTGAGACCAGTGCGATTTATAAACAATCCCAAAATTATACGTATCAAAAATAAGACTGCAAAACTCAACTCTGGCTATAGCAGTAAATATGTATACAATTTTTTTGAGAATCGCGCTGGCCGGTATTTTGAGAATCGCGCTGGCCGGTATCTCTCTGAACTTTGCAGCGTGCATGTTCTTTTAGATCCAATTTTATAATAACTTAATAAACTTTTACATCACTTCCTCAACGTTAAAACGATTCGGTATCGCGCTGTGTAACATCGAAGCATCGTTATTCGGAGTTACGTAATCTCATTTTGTTGTTCCACGAGCCGAAAGTCGTTATCGATACTATAAGTTCCGTGTCGTTATAATTACAACGTGTTACTCGTATTTCTGTAACGGATCCACCTGAAATCACCTATAGAGGGAGGATTCGGGAATTCGCAAAAGCGTGGAAATTTCAAACGTTAATGATAAAATTAATTCAAATTCGTTGCACGGTAAAATTAACATGGTATTTTAAGAAAAATGAGAGAATTGAGATCATTTACGTGTGGTGACAAATAAATTGAGAATATATACATAAGAACGATACATACCATGGATATTTTGGTACCTATTTTACGTTAAGAAATAAACAATTTAAACATAAATACTTTAAGTCGCACGTGCAGCTGCAACATTCGGGCATGGTGAATAGAACCCCATTGTTTTTAGTCACTCTAGCTAAAATAACATTCAACGATAAGCAGTCGACAAATATCGACTTCGTCTAGATTTTTTAAACGGTTTTTGGTTGCAAGTATTTACATTGGTTGATTCGGGGAACAGAGAACTCATAAAAGACTTTATCGCTGAGATGCATGATCTCGACCGTCTCGACTGAGCAACACGTTCCTTGTTCTCGTCGATTGAAAGGGGTGGGGGACTTGCAGCCTCGCGATCATGATCGGGATTGGTCGATAAAAAAGATCGAAGAGAGCATGCGCTGGACCTCCGCGGAATCTTCGGTGACTTCTCCCAAAACGAGAAAAAGGCAGAGAGAAATATACCGAGCTCGAACGACCAACGTCTCTGTTATAAAAATTATAAAGTATTTTTCCAACTCATGAAGTATTGAATAAATTTATATCAATTGGTGCACTATAAACTTGCTTTTCATTTCTTTATTCGACGATACTTATTCACAAGGTGAATTATAATTCTTTAAATACCAAAAAGAACTCACTCCTCTGTGCGAATAAAAGCGAAACATTTCAGCGGACAAAATTGATTGGCGCAAACCGCGAACTCTGCATTACCGACGCGAGTGAAGCGTAACATTTTCGAATTCTCAACGACATCTATCGTTATGGTTAAGCTACCGACAGCCTATGAGAGATGAGCGTTGCGTCTTTCCACTTTGCAATAAGCTGTCGATAGCTAACGACATCCTCAGTTAACGACAGATGGTTCGAGAATCGCCGCAGGCAACTTCTTTGCCTGTACGCTTGTACGGAGATGTAGAAGGGTCAACCCTGGTGGAAATAAGTTTCTATGCATTTCTACGAGTTTCTACGTCAACTTCTATGCGGTTCTACCTTAATTGGAACACGTGAATAGTTTTTTATAGAAGTTTCGCGTAGGTAATCGTAATTTTGCGTAGAAACTCATACAAATGCATAAAAACTACGCATGCATAGTTTCTATGCATTTGTACGAGTTTCTACGTCAATTTCTATGTGGTTCGAACCACGTAATTTGGCGTAGATAATCGTAACATTGTGTAGAAACTCGTACAAATGCATAGAAACTATGCAGGCATAGTTTATATGCATTTGTATGAGTTTCTACGTGGTTCGAACCACGTAATTTTGTGTAGATAATCGTAACTTTGTGTAGAAACTCGTACAAATGCATAGAAACGATACAGGCATAGTTACTCTGCATTTTTACGAGTTTCTACACAAAATTACGATTATCTACGAAAACTTATATGAAAAAATATGGACGTGTTCCATGCAATTAATGTATCGATCGATACATTAATTGGAACACGTCCATACTTTTTCATAGAAGTTCTCGTAGATAATCGTAATTTTGCGTCGATAATAGTGCTTTTTTGTATTTTCATGTGACTGGTTGACGTCGATATACTGTATACTGGATATTGTATTTTTCAAAACCAAGTCCACCACTAAAAAGTTGGTGAGTGACAAAACGACATATTCCAAAAATTGGTAAAACGTACAAAATTTCTCAAACGAACATGGTTTTTTGAATGAAATTGAATTCCGTATTTCCGTATCTTCAATTTTATTCAAAAAACCATGTTTATTTTGAGAAATTTTGGATGTTTTGCCAATTTTTGGAATCGATTATTTATATTCGAATAAACAATCGATACTTGTAGCAATTCATTTTGGACTCAATGATACCTTGGAAATTTTGTTAACTTGAATCAGTGACTATAGTGGTCGAAAAGTGGCGTAAAAAAATTGGAACACTGTAAGTAAAAAAACGACCTATCATCGTTTAGAGGATGAGTCATGCTTTGAAATAAACCAAGAAACACAGAAATCGCCAATTTTTTGGTCGCCTGACATCATTTTGAACGAAAAACATTTTTTTTACGTGTTTATTCGATGGGAAACCTAAATCCTCGTTGAGAGACCTCTAAAAGTTCAAGCTATATACAGCGCCCTCCTTAAACGAGAGCCTCTTCAATGTCAAAATCTAAAGTTTTCGGTGGTAGGAGCGAAGAAAAAAAAAGAGTCCATTTTTGACACGACCTTATATACATTTTCTGGCCTCGAAATTAAATACTTTTTGGGACTGCAAACATTTTTGTCCATATAAATGTTACCACAAAGCAAGACATAAGTGAGCAAGTATTAGAAGATTCAGATTTGAAATTATCAATATGGCCTTGTTTGCTATGTACAGCTTGAAAAAAAATTGAATAATAAAAAAATAAAGAAAACATTTTCAATTCTCTGCGATGAATTTTAACTCAATTGGGTTTTCCCATAAATTTCAAAAGTGATCAAATTGACTTTCTTTTTGTAGAATAACAACAGTAGATGCCGTTATAATTAAATTTTTTTTTGCTTAGAAATATTTAATAAGAATAATTGAAGTAGCATCGAAATTCAAAGTTTATTAAATTTAAAATTCAAAATTTATTAAATCCAGTGATGGGTACAACGCCGCCGAAATTCGCAACTCAAAGGCTGCAATGTAAGTATAACTTGAAGCATTATTCGTTTCTAAGTGCTTTTAAAAAAAAAGATAAAAAACGACATGACAATCATTTACGCATTAGGTCATCTCGAGAAAACTTACGGGGATCAAGCGATAGGTTTATGCTTCCAAATATAGATAGATAGATAGATAGATGTATGCCTCCAAAGAGATGGGCATGTTTGCAACGTAAAGTGCAAAGTATGTCCTGAGCACCGAGTCCGAAACCAGGGATATTCTGTTACATTGACTATAAACGAACAAGATGAAAAAATAATTAACGTGGAATGTCATGACTGTGCAGCAGTCAGAGGTAAGCTTAAACATAGCACCGAGGCAATGAATTAGCTTCGTACGGTTTTTCTTCATGAGATCCTTCTTACATAGAGCAGAAGAATTTTTAGTTTAAATGATTGCAAAAGAATTATAGATCGAGACGAGTACAGTGTGGAGGCATAAACTTATTATAAAAAGGGTATTTGCACAAGAGCTTCAGATAAAAATTCCTACATGTACACCGGAAAGAATTTTCTCACAATGAAAAGTAGCTCTTGTAAAGCCAGTGACGATACCGGTGGAATCCAAACCTGATGATACGTTGGATACTAGACAATATTTATTGTGATCAATTGGGTTGTAAAAAAATTATTTTATGATGAGAATGATTTATTATGTACGATTTGTTTAAGTTGTTTGTTTCGGAAGACAATATTTTATTACAAATATGTTTCCGCTTATTCCCCGCCACCGGTCGCAGTGGTGGCGGATTGAACTTTAATGACATATTTGTAATAAAATGTTGTCTTCCGAAACAATCAACTTGAAATAATCGTACATAATAAATCATTCTCATAATAAAATAATTTTTTTACAACCCAATTGATCACAATAAATATTGTCTAGTATCCAACGTATCAGGTTTAGATTGCACCGGTATCGTCACTGGCTTTACAAGAGCTACTTTTCATTGTGAGAAAATTCTTTACGGTCTACATTTAGAAATTTTTATCTGAAGCTCTTGTGCAAATACCCTTATTATAATAATTTTATGCCTATATACACACTGTATTCGTCTCGATCTATAATTCTTTTGCAATCATTTAAACTAAAAATTCTTCTGCTCTGTGTAAGAAGGATCCCATAAAGAAAAACCGTACGAAGCTAATTCATTGCCTCGGTGCTGTGTTTAAGCTTACCTCTGACTGCTGCACAGTCATGACATTCCACGTTAATTATTTTTTCATCTTGTTCGTTTATAGTCAATGTAACAGAATATCCCTGGTTTCGGACTCGGTGCTCAGGACATACTTTGCACTTTACTTTGCAAACATCCCCATCTCTTTGTAGGCAGACATAACCTATCGCTTGATGCCCGTAGGTTTTTTCGAGATGACCTAATGCGTAAATAATTGTCATGTCGTTTTTTTTTTTTTTTTTTTTTTTTTAAAGCACTTAGAAACGAATAATGCTTATATTATTTAAAAATATTATCAAAAATACGATAAATCCACAGCCTAACCATTCTGTATATCACTACATGGGTAAATATGTAGATGCTCAAGAGTGGGGGTGGGGGGGGGGGGGGGGCGAACCTCGTGACGTCACTATCTAGTTCGGGTAAACTCGGCTTTTTTCGGTGCGTTTGAATAGTATATTTACCATGCGACTTATTAAAGTAGTTCGGCTGTTTGAGCAAGTACGGTAAATGTCCATCAATTTTTGCGGTGAATAACACCCAGGTAGCACATATGTTCAATCGGTAACGATAAGTTATCGTTTCTAGGTTGTCTTTCGGATCTGACTGAAAGGTATCCAGTTTACATAGCTTAAGGTGGCTCATCGGTGAATTAAAAAACCGGCGATACGAATGAAACTTCGGGAGAGTGTTATCTAAGATGCAATGAACGCTCTCTCAAAATTTCAGGGTATGTTGCCAGGCAAATTATTGCGAACGAGTAATTTAAAATTACCTATTTTAGCATGGGTCTTATGGCAGTTGATTCCATTTTCACCGGAAGTGACACGATACCTTTTGATAAAGACGAGAGTTCTTATTTAAATTTTGAGTATTGAAAGATGAAATCGTGAACTTTCCAATGGTATTTAAAAAATTGTGTCTTGCCAGGGATTTTCCCGAGAAATTTAATCGCGAAAGTCATCGTGTTTGCAAATCTCGGATACAATGTATGTCTGTCATTCCGCACGCGAGGAAACATATGAATATCAGCTATCGTTTTTTACTTGATCGCCCTGACAGCGTTAAATACTTTTGTCAGTTGAGACTTTATTTATAATATTATTTATAATAAATTATGAATAAAATATCACGGGAAACGTCATCGAAATTCATAAATTTTATTTAGAGAGAGTATTTAGAAAATATTATGATGGTTTTATGATTTTTTTTCACGTCACGATTTTTGACTAGTTTTGTCACTGATGGGCCGCCTTAATCGACATCTATTTTACCGTTGTCTAAACGGTGACTTTATTTGGTTTCCTATACGACTAGTAAAATAGTTGTCGAAACGTCATCAATTTATTTAGTCTGATTGATGGGTATTTTAGGATATTCAAAAGGTGTCAATTAATTGCCATCTAATGTATTTGTACAAAAGTTGTCCAGATGATATCTTTCTGTAGGGCTGTTTTTCATAGGGTTGTCAATTTAATGTTAACCAGTATGTTCACGTAAACGTTGTCCAAAAGATATCTTTCGGCGGGGCGATTTCTGCTGCCCCCTTGTAGTGAATAAAAAAGTTATCTTTTTTATGATGTCTTTTTTATGTTGCCAATATGATATCTACAAGTTATCCCCTATACGTTATGACGCCAACGTTTTTTTTTCACCTGTGGCGTCCATAAAAATTAACACGTGCATCGCGGTGAATGAAGAATATCTTTTTATCGTCAAAAGCGTCAAAAGTTTTTATAATATATTGTGATGATCGAACGGGTTAAGTGAGATAGAAAATGAAGTTGAACTCGAGATACTTTAGCTTGATGGTTTATTGGTAAATTAGAATGTTTGGGAGTGCACGTCTGGATTGATTGATGGTTGATGAAGAACTGAAGTGCTAATGAGCTGGAGGAAGGAGAGGACTTAGTGAGAGTGGAGGGGATGTCACTAAGACGAAGGGACAAGGCCCGTGAGACCAAGGGCAAACTGAAGCTAAGGTGCTGACGATTATGACTGACCGGAAAGAAGTATTGGGTTTAGCTGGTATGTGGGATTTGAGCGTGAGAGTGGACTGATGGCGAGAGTGAAGTTGATGAGTTTGCGTGGGAAAGGATAAGAGTTTTTTAGGCTATAGGACGGGGCCGTTACACTCCCCCTCTTACAAAACGATGCTCCGCATCGTGATATACAATAATTCGTTTTACAATAATATTTTAGTGTTCTGATTTTATATAATGAAAAATTGATTCTATATAATGAAATGAGAAAGAACGTGTTTGTTATATTTTCGTAAATGGTTTTTTGTGTGTATGTATTTTGTGTTTCTTCTGTCTGATGACTTCAGGCTGTTGGTTTGACTATTATGTCGCGTGGATTTTTGCTTTCTTGTCCATTGGCTTGTATCGAATCTGTGGGTATGCTTGTCTGTTTCGACTATGAATTCTCTTGAATTTTTCCTAAGTGCTGAGATCTGAAACTGACTGAGTTCATTAGCTTTTGTGTTAGTGGTGAGTGGTTTGTTATATTGGAAGGGCATGGTCTGTAAGGTATCCGCAAAAGTAATCATATGTATTGCGCAGAAATATTTTACTATAAAATTTCATGATTCTTTTGTGCTTTTGTTTCCTTCAGGTTTAAAATTTGTCTGTTTAGTTGGCTATGATATATCCGGTTTTTCGATTGTCGTTGCTTTTCATTTATTTGATTGATGATTCTCCTGAAACAGTCTAAATTCTGATTAGCTTTAAGGTTAGTAGGAGGAAAGGTGTGTTAGGCTGGATTTGGGTGGTTTGATTCTGTTGGTCCTTATTGTGACGACTGAGCGATACACCTTGTTTACATGGTTAATGTTTAGGTTTATTTGTCATTTTGATTTCATGAAATATCTGTAGCTATCTTTTATAAAAAAAATGGGTATGCGTATCAATTAAAATAATAGTGCTTTTTTTTTTTAATAAAAATTATATGTATATTAGTTATTACTGTTTTCGTTTTAGATTGACATGTCGGTTTTAACTGTAAAATGCCTGAATTTTCTATTGTTTCGATTTGTGCTTCGTGGTTATCGCAGATGATGAATAGGCTTTTGATCTTAGGTGGTACGTATAGGTGCCATTTTAAAAAATCTTCGAAGTTTTCAGTAATACCTTGTATGGTATTGATTGTTTAATGAACGCAAATCGCAAGGCTGGTATAATTAATAGTGTGTTGAATCTAACGTTGGATTTTTACGATATAAATTTATAACATAATAAATGCTAGTATAATTAATAGTGTGCTAAATCTAACAGTAGAATTCTTATAACGTAATTTTTTTTTTTTTTTTTTTTTTTTTTTTGTGAAATCTGTTAATGTCGTCAAAGTCGCTATATCAAATATGTGTTTTGCATCTAATGGTGTTGAAAATTCTGTGCTTGATGATGATTTCGTGATAGCTTCTGCGCTGCGTAAGATTGTTTTCGCTGGCGGTAACAATTGTGGGTGTATTTGTCTGGAGTTCACAAAAAGGATTGCATTGTTTAGTGTTTCTGTGTCGATTTCTAATTCCATAAGGGCTTCTTCGATTTCTGTCATAAAGGGTATGGTTCTTTGTTTGTGTCGTGTAACTTCTGCGTCGTCTCGAAGTTCGAGCAGAGCGAGGTTGATGTTTCACATTTCCTTGTTTATTGTTTTTGCTAAAGATTTAGCTTGTTTGTGTGTTGTGTCAAAACCTGCTTTTAAAATGTGTGTAGTTATAGACTATTTCCGTTAATTCTAGTGAGTTTGTTTGCGAGTGTTCCTATTTGTGTACTTATTCTAGTTGTGTCATCGATGTCATTTCTCTAATCCTTATTTATTAATGTTTCCGATGAAATAGAGTAATGTGTGTCTTTTTTTTTGTTAGTGTTTCTTTGCGAAAATATCTTGAAGTTTCGTTGCCGTTGATGTTCTTCGCTTTGTACGACTCGTGTACCGACGTTGTTGGTTGCATTTTGTTTTGTATGTGTTGTTCTGCATGGTACCTTATGTCGATGTCGAGCTCTCGGGGTCGCTGTCGGTTAGAAATGGCATTTCCAGATGTATGGGACTTTCCTGTGTTTTTTTTTTGTGGTCTTCTCAGTCCACGTTTGGCAACTAGTGGTGGTAATGAGGAAAATGGTTTTTTTTTTCCAAGGTCTGCCAGGTTTGCGTTTTATAACCGCCGTCGATAGTTGAGATAGAGGTCTTTTCCGTGATCTGCCTGGTCCGCGTTTAGTGATTGGTGATGGTGCTGGGACCGCTTGTATTTCTGGTGGAGATCGGAAGGTTGGTTCGATGTCCTCATAACTGGCCTGTTTCGACGTACTTGGTTTAAATTCCCATGAAGAAGTTGGACGTGTGGAGTACGATGTTGTAGGTTCCGATTGGAGTTGTTTTTCCACATGAGTTGGTAATGTCCGTTCCTCTTCTTCTTGCAGGTTCCGAGATGATGATGGTGACCTGAAGTTGGGTTGCGCGTCCGGTTTTTTCGCGCGTTTTCCGTCGCTTTTGTCTGATGTTGGTGACCTAAAGTTTGGGACAACCTCCAGTTCCGCAGACTTTTCCTCTTTCGTTGCCGTTTCATTTTCCATTTCGTTTGCCATTTCGTTATATGTGTCATTGTTTCTCACGACTCCGGGTCCTCCGTGAGTATTGTGAGTAGCAATGTTATCGTCGCATGTGGCTCTGGGTCCTACAAAGTGGTCACTAGCGTCGATAGGGATCCGGGGTGGCGGCTCGGGGCTCGCATTTTTTACTTTTTGCTGCGTTGAGCTTTTTGTTTCTTCTTTTTGTTGCTTCGTTGAGTTTTTTATATTTTCTTTTTTTTGCTGCGTTGAGCTTTTTATATTTTCTTGTTGCTGCGTTGAGCTTTCCATTTCTTCTTTGTCGGTATTTTCGCATAATTTCGTTGTATCTTCTCGTTTCCTAGTTAGTTTGCTTGGTTCGTTTGCCGTTTCTTTGTTTACCGTATCATTTTCGAATTTGTTTTCCTGTGGGTTGTCCTTTGAAATTTGCCGTGTCGGTTCCTGTTCAGTTTTTATGAGTTCGATTGGTTCTTCTGACATTAACGAATCGTAGTTGTCGTCGATTTTTTGATTGATTTTGGGTCGTGCACTCCCTTCGTTTTGTTCCTGATTGTCTGATGTTATTTCTTGGTCTGATTCTGCGTCAATGTCTTCCGATTCTTCAACTTTTCCTGGTAGTAATATTATCTTGTTCCGTGCTGGATTACCAGAGGACTGGTCCGATGATGATGATCGAATACGTTTGTTGAATTCTTGCGATATTCTTGACCTTTTTGTTTCGTTTTCTGATTCCTCCGATGATTGTTCTCGGGGTCTGATATGGAGAATTTTGACTGAATTTCGTGATAACGTATTTCGTACTTCGAGATTTTTGTCATTTATTGGTTTGGTGTTGAGCGCTCTTGTGATTCGCTTCGCGTCGCGCTGTCCCGCGAAGTCGGACTCGAGTTTTTTGATTGCTGAATTTCAGCTACGGCTTTTGTGAGTTCGCGAATTTGGTCCTTAAGTCTTTCCGTACTTTCGCTACGTCGTTTTTGTGACTTATCGTTATAGTATCTGTCGCAAGAATTATCTCGAGATCTGTTTCCCGAGTTACTGTAATAATTGTATGAGTCGTAATTGAGATGATTATTTTGGTATCTTCCGCGGTCGTGGTCGCGATACCTATCTCGTGAATTGTCTCTGTAATAATTTTGCTGTCTGTCGCGCGAATCGCTGCGATATCTATGATCAGAATATTGTCGGTCGCGCGAATCGCTGCGATATCCGTGATCGGAATATTGTCTGTTTCGTGAATTGTCACGGTAATTATTTTGAAAATTTCGTCGCCTGTCATTTGAATCGTCGCGATATCTGTTTTGAAAATCCCTTTCTCTGTCGTTTGAATCGTTGTGGTATCTATTTCGAAAATTTTGTTGGTGGTCGCGCGAATCGCTGCGGTACTCGTTTTGAAAATTTAGTGTGTTCTGGTAGAAGGAATCTCTAAATCTTCTGCTCCGGTTTTCTCTTAATTCCTTTATGGTGAAGCATTCTGCAGTGGAATGACTGTTCGTTTGGTGATATTCGCAATATGTTTGTGTTATTTCCTGTCGTGTTTCGACGAAATGTGCTTTCGCTGGCTCGGATTGTTCTATGTGGGTATTTTTGTGAGTTATTCGATTAAGATTTACTGTTCTCCGTTTCAAAAGTTCTTGTTCGATATTACTTGCTTCTTGTATGGCTTGTTCAAGGGACTGAATGTTTTGATTAATCAAAAAACTACCTATTTTGTCGAAAAGGCCTCTAACGAAGGCTCGTGTTACCGATTTTCTTAGTTCTGCTATTCTATTCTTGAGGTATTCTTTTTCGCTTTCCTGGGTGTAACATTCCTCTAATCTTTCTGTTATTCGTTTTAAAATTACTCGTGTTCGTGTCGCGTATTCTGGTACTAGCTCATTATAATTTTGTGAAATTGTTTTAAATTCTAATTCGAGATCAAGTAATTCGATTGGGGCACTAAAATTGTCTCTAAGATCGTTAAGAAATTCTGTAATTGTTTCATGTGTTTTTGTTTCTGCGAAATCAAGAGCGGTTCCGTTTAATTTGTATTGTAACATGGTAAGTAATTTCGCGTGTTCATTTTCGGGTAATATTTTGATTGCTCTTTTGCATGCTTTGATAAAGTGGTCGACAGGTATGTTTTTGCCATCGAATGTGGGGATTGGGTTGTATACATCGCGAAAGGTGACGCCACTGTTTGACATATCGTCTGAACTTATGTTTTCGGTATTTAAATTAAAAAAAAAAATGTATTTGTTGAATTTAGTCGTAAGCTCCTACGCCACTATGATCATTTTGGATTAATTTTTTTTTTTTTTGCAAACGAGGGTTTTTTTTTATTTATTTATTTTTTTCAAATTTTATTTTGCGATTTTTTTTTTTTTTTTTTTTTGATAGAAAATGGAGAGAGAAAAAATTTTGAGAACGGGGAAAAAATAAATAAATTCGTTGATTTTATTAAATTTGTTCAATTGATTTGGATGGAGAAAAAAAAAATGAAAAATTCAAATGGAATATCTATATTTTGCCTAACGTTGAAATAAAGAGATCGAGTTGATGGAGTAACTGAGTCGCTCAAGAATACGCATGTAATAAGCCGTATAGGTCATGTGTCACAAGGGCTCGCAGAAGCATAAAATTCTTTCGTTTATTTTGTACAAAATTTTATATTCTAATAGATTTTGAAATATTTAATGGTACTTACATTACCGCGATGAGAAGAATCGCGATTTTCATATGGTTTTCGAGATTTCCGTGAGCGATATTTTCTCTTTCTTCCTTCCTTCCTTCTTTTCGATTATTTCCTTTTGTATATTTCTTAAATTCGGTCTCAATGGTGTGTATTGTTGAATGTGTGTTGCTTTAATCTTCTTGTTTTTTCGAATCAGATTTTTTTTTTTTTTTTTCTTCACTTTCACAATTATATTATTTCATTTGTATTTTTAAATGTCGTTGAATATATCGTTGTTCGCTTGTATTGTCTTTGATTTTTTTTTGCTTTTCGGGTCACATTTTTTCACTTCCACGTTCACTTTCGTATGTTTTTTATTAATTCCTCGATATTTTTTTTCCAATATTATTTTTTTAAAAAAATTTTGGTTGTGCGCGTGTTGATGGATCGAACTTCTGACACCAATTTGTGATGATCGGAACGGGTTAAGGCGGCCCATCAGTGACAAAACTAGTCGAAAATCGTGACGTGAAAAAAAAATCATAATACCTATCATAATATTTTCTAAATACTCTGTCTAAATAAAATTTATGAATTTCGATGACGTTTCCCGTGATATTTTATTCATAATTTATTATAAATAATATAAATAAAGTCTCAACTGACAAAAGTATTTAACGCTGTCAGAGCGATCGAGTCAAAAACGATAGCTGATATTCATATGTTTCCTCGCGTGCGGAATGACAGACATATATATTGTATCCGAGATTTGCACACACGATGACTTTCGCGATTAAATTTCTCGGAAAAATCCCTGGCAAGACACAATTTTTTAAATACCATTGGAAAGTTCACGATTTCATCTTTCAATACCCGAAATTTGAATAAGAACTCTCGTCTTTATCAAAAGGTATCATGTCACTTCCGGTGAAAATGGAATCAACTGCCATAAGACCCATGCTAAAATAGGTAATTTTAAATTACTCGTTCGCAATAATTTGCCTGGCAACGTACCCTGAAATTTTGAGAGAGCGTTCATTGCATCTCAGATAACACTCTCCCGAAGTTTCATTCGTATCGCCGGTTCTTTAATTCACTGATGAGCCACCTTAAGTGAGATAGAAAATGAAGTTGAACTCGAGATACTTTAGCTTGATGGTTTATTGGTAAATTAGAATGTTTGGGAGTGCACGTCTGGATTGATTGATGGTTGATGAAGAACTGAAGTGCTAATGAGCTGGAGGAAGGAGAGGACTTAGTGAGAGTGGAGGGGATGTCACTAAGACGGAGGGACAAGGCCCGTGAGACCAAGGGCAAACTGAAGCTAAGGTGCTGACGATTATGACTGACCGGAAAGAAGTATTGGGTTTAGCTGATATGTGGGATTTGAGCGTGAGAGTGGACTGATGGCGAGAGTGAAGTTGATGAGTTTGCGTGGGAAAGGATAAGAGTTTTTTAGGCTATAGGACGGGGCCGTTACAATATTATATACCCGTAAGTATATGCTTCGTTGTTTTTTTATCGAATTTTTATTTTTTATGTAATTTCAAATTTGTTAGGTTAACTTGATATGACTGTATGCATGTATACTTTACAGGTTTATGGAAAAAAGATTGTCTTCTGAGCGATCGGTGTTGTCCTTACTAAAGAAAATTCAGTAAGTAAACAAAATTTCATTGAAAAAAAAAAACAAATTATGGGGCCACCACCAAAGCCGTTCCTTGAAATTTGTCCGTACAGTCCGTTGAAAACAAAATCCCAGTTCTCCGTTCAACGGAACTGAACGTTCCGTGCAATGGGATGTCCAATTATGGTGCCATTAAAGTGTCGTCTTGTCAACTGTTTTCAGTTGTCTATAAGATACATTTACGACGTCATTTGGATTTGGACCCGGGATGTTACGAATTTATCTAATTCATGCCTTATAAACGATATCTTTCGGCTGTGGCAATTCGACAACGTTATGCCTCCGTATCGGCAGCCGATAAGCGATGGCCATTTGCTGGCATTTTTTCAACTGCTATGGCTTCCTTATAGTTATCATTACGACAGCAATAAGTTCCCATCCGGACCGACATAAGTGATACAATTCGTGATACAAAAAGGTATCTTTCGGCCGACAAAAAAGTTATCCTGAACTTTTTCTGGGTGTCTTTCGGACATCTTTTAGTTAACATATTGCTACCTGGGCAGTTAAAAGTCCCCTGATTACAATAAGCACATTTTGGGGGGCTCTTGCGGGGCAAAATTTTGAATTATTTCATTTTTTAATTTTGATTTTTAACACAGTACCTTATGGAAGAACTCACAATAATGTTAATTGTAAAAAAAGTAATCGGTGGTTGAGCCTCAGAAAAGTTTCCACCATAAAGGAAATTTATCGCAGATTCTGTTTATTTCAAAAAAACATGACCTTACGGTGCTTTTCAAAAAGAAAACATAAAAGAACTTTGGTTTTCGACGTGTCGGAAGCGGATGGCAGACATTTACGTTGCACTGCTGGAACAGCTGATTGAAGCTTCGGGCAGAGTCGGTAATCGCGGGAATTTTAAATTCTCGAGAAACTTTAAAAGTGAATAACATTTATTTTTTTTTATCACGAATAAACTAAATTTTACCAATGAATTTTCATGTATAATCTTTTGAATTATCAATTTTTTAACCATAAAAAGCTGTATCCACAATTCTTCGACCAGTTTTGTTTACGTTTATTTTCACTTTTTGGTCGAGTTTTATAGATTTTTTTTAATTTATTTTTGAGATTAACTCACGCGCTTTAATTCGTCGAATAGCTTCGCTTTTTTTAACGAACTGACCATTTCTTTTTCTCGGTGCCATTACTTCATAACTTTTCTTTCGCGTTATACAAATGTCGCAGCTAGGTTATGTGTAATATGTCACCGGCACTGGCATGGGGGGCGGAGGGGTGAGAGGGGCAGCGAGCCGACTTTACCCGAACATTGGACAATCATGGCGGACTCAATCACTTAACTAGTCAAGTTAAAGTATAAACTTTATCTTTGACGATATTTTTAAAGCATTTCATGACATTTATGTGATAAAAATATTATCAATGTAAGTGTTCATTAATTTTATTAATAATTTAGACGTAAATTTAATCGATATAAATGAGTTGCCAACTTGACTACAGTCATACGACGGCCGAACTACTTTAAACGGCTATATAATTTTGCAAATAATTAATATTTTTTTTACAACATTTTTTAAAATTTTAAACTGATATGTCAACTATCTAATGGTGCTGTTTTCTAAATTTATGGGAAAACCCAATTATATAGTTTCATGCTCCAAATAATTTTCCATAGAAAATTAGAGATTTGCATTTTTTTTCGTAAAAATTCGTAATTATCAATGAATTGCTATGGAAAATAAGTACCTATTTATCGGTTCAACATTTTTTCGTAAAAAAATGTAGATTTTCATGAATGTTTCGTAGAAATTTCATGCAATTTTATGTATTTCTACGAAATTCTATGAAATTCTACGCAATTCTCTGCGAACAATTCCAACTCAATTAGTTTCATGCTTCAAATAATATTCCATAGAAAATTAGAGATTTGCTTTTTTTTCGTAAAAATTCGTAATTATCAATGAATTTCTATGGAAAAAAAAGTATCTATTTATCGGCTCAACATTTTTTCGTAAAAAAATGTAGATTTTCATAAATGTTTCGTAGAAATTTCATGCAATTTTATGTATTTCTACGAAATTCAATGAAATTCTACGCAATTCTCTGCGAAGAATTCCAACTCAATTAGTTTCATGCTTCAAATAATTTTCCATAGAAAATTAGAGATTTGCTTTTTTTTCGTAAAAATTCGTAATTATCAATGAATTTCTACGGGAAAAAAAGTATCTGTTTATCGGCTCAACATTTTTTCATAAAAAAATGTAGATTTTCATAAATGTTGCGTAGAAATTTCATGCATTTTGATGTATTTCTACGAAATTCAATGAAATTCTACGCAATTCTCTGCAAAGAATTCCAACTCAATTTAGTTTCTTACTTCAAATAATTTTCCGTATAAAATTAGAGATTTGCATTCTTCTTCGTAGAAATGTAGAGTTTTCTACGAAAAACTACTTCGACTTTCTACGATTTCCTACTATTTTCGACGATTATCTACGATTTCTTATGATTTTCCACAATTTACTACGATTTTCTACGACTTTTCACGATTTCCTACGATCTGCGGTTTTTCGTAGTTTGACGTAGAAATCATTTTCACCAGGGAAGCGTTAGACTGGCCGCGGCGCAAGGGGTACGTTAGGCGCGGCGCGGGGCGACGTGTGGGGCAGGGAGCCCCGGAACGTGATCGTTATCCCGCTCGTCGTGAGCATCGCGAATAGGACACATCTCGCTTCAATTTGGTTGAAGTTTTCGAAGGAAAGTAATGGAGGTAAATATTAATCAATGTCACTGGAAAAGAAATAATTGTTCGACTTGGTATTATTTTAATTTGTATGTAAGAAATTAATATAAAAAAAAACAACTTGAAGTTCCTACAAATTTATTATAATAAGTGTAATTTTCATGTAAGGCCGTATTAAATTTGTATTCTACTTAAAGGACAATTTTAAAGTGTTCTTGAACGAATGCGCGAGTTCTTAAGTATTCATGGATATGTCTGCGTAATTGTTCAAGTCTTTCTTTGATGCATGCATAGTTGCTTAAATGTTCATGAGTAACTATGTGAATCCTAAAATATCCGCAAGTGCTTGTGTTCATGCGAGTAAGTGCGTATATAAGTGTGAGAGAGCCACTAAAAAACTTTTGTGAATTTATATACTTAGACCCTTCCTGTACACGGAAGTGCGTTCCCGTATTCTCGAGTTTATACGTGAGCTTCTAAGTATATTTCCAAGCGCTTCGTAAGTTCCTAAAGAATGTTCTCGAGTATGAGTGTAAGTTACCAATAAGTTGTTTGAAGTATCTGCACGAGTTTCCAATTGTCCGTGAGCATTTCTTTGTTAGTTTTATGTGCACGTGACCGCCTGTTTCAATTTCTAAGGGCGATTTTCATAGTGAGGTCTCCGATTTAAGCACAATCTTAAGTCTTAAGTCATGATTTACCGCGTCATCAGATAGGGCGTTTACGGTCTCAAGACCGTGCTTCGTTGCAAGTAACGACTATGAATACCGCTCTAAGCCGTCGTGTAAGTACACACCCTCACGGCCACTTTTTGTAAGTGTCTCCGGAAGCTTCTAAGTATTTTTAAACGCTAAATAGGCCTAAATTTCTGCCAATGCCTATGTGTGAACTTCTAAGTATTCCTTAGTTGTAAGTAGGCCTCACGTTTCGTCAGTGTCTGTATAAGCTTCTAGTAATCGTAAATATATGTGTGAGCTTCGAAGGGACCGTGAGTGCCGCTAATGTATTCGTGCTCGTTTGTATGCAACTATTTCACAGCTCGTAGTAGGCCTAAGTTTCTAGTGAACTTCTAGAAACTAGTGAACTACTAGAAGTTCACTGTGTAAGTGAACTTCTAGTACTCACCAGTTCCTGTGAAATTTTAAAAGTGTCTATGAGTATATATCATAAAGCATTTGTAAGTGCTGTGTGAGTTTCCCAAACTGTTCGTTGGTTTTCATGCAAGTGCCTAATCGCTCACAACTACCTGTGTGACTTCGTAAGCGTTTCCGAATGTTTTTGGGATGCCTCATGCGCCCGATCAACATCTGCTTTCATTGTTATGTAAATGCAATATCACCAAAGTTTTTGCGAAACACTCGGCGGAATATAAAAAATATGTCTACCGCTAGACATTGCCACGAATATATAATCGTTTCCCTTATCTCTACATCTTCTCGACTTTATGTATATATTCGATCGAGGGCCTCAATAACGGAACGTTCGATATTTCAACGACCAGGTGCCGGGGCATTTGTGTTTTAGGTCGTGGACGAAAGTAACGGTTTGACGAGAGTTATATACGACAGTCACGTCACTTCGCCAACTCGCGGATGGATAATTGAGGACTGAGGAAGAATTATACTTTTCTAGGCGTAATAGGAAAATAATGTACCAGAAAACGAAGATAGTTTGAAATTTTTTAAATCTATAATTAGACATGTCGAACGAGCTTTTTAGCAAGTCCGACGATCACAACAAGATATAGGTTTCCTTAATTCTTCTATAACGATGAAATAATGTATATATATATATATATATATATATATATATATAAAGTAAACACTTTTGCCTCATAAAAAAATCGGTTTGATACGATCATGGCCATACATTCTTGCTTGAATCGTGAATAAAAATAGAAGATCGTTGAACATTCTCACGACACTCGATCTCGCACATATTCTCATTTTAGGTACATAATGTCGGAATCAAAGGTGAAAAAAAGGGCAAAATTGCCAATTATGTTGAGTGTAAATCAGTTTTTGATGGCGATAAAAAAAAGCCCCCCGTTATAAACACGTTATGGACAAAAGGCATTTATAATCGCACGTAAAATTTTGTAATTTTTACTTCATTCACCAATAATTGCACTATCTCAAACATTCTTTTTTTTTTCGATACATGATTTTTCACAACTATTGATTATTGCGACAGCAGCTGTTCACCGAATGTCACATGTACACATAAGGCTTGCATGATCTTTTTTTGAAATATGAATCATCATGAATTCTCATATACAATTGGCTACAACATCGTGACGAAAGTGAGATTTCTATCTTTCGTTGAGCGCGTGCTAGCAAGATGCACACATAACTCTTACGCAAAAACATACATACAAATCGGACGAAAAAAAATATTCCATATGGAGTAAGTTGAGAACTTCCATTGAATACAATGTATCGAAATTATCGATATTCATCATATAAGTATAAACTATGCACTAAAACATGCACAGCGAATTCGTAAAGCTACAGCGCTGACCGAGGGTAGACGGTAGGCCATATGGCCTCCACTTTGATAAATCATATTATTTTCGAAATTCATCCACTTACATTTGTCAACTTTTTTTCTACTCACAATTATTCCGATTATTTCCCCACTCTTTCGATGTATTTTCATTCAATACTGGCGGGAGGGGGGGGGGGGGGGAACAAATATTTTGGACGAAAAAAAAAACATACTTGTATAAACGTTATTAAATTACAGGATCAATGCCCGCGTAAACGAAAAATCGTGTGTCTAGCGTGGCTGTTACAGATAAGCGACCTCGAGCTCACATATGCCCGACGGGTAACAGAAAAAAAAATCTAATATATGAGATCACCGTCTTTCTGATCGCTCAAAATTTATACTCACATATGTAATCATCGATCGATGTTTTTTTTGTGGCGGGAAAGTTTGAGCGTTGACGGAAAAATTTGAGTAGTTTTGTGATTAAAAACACGCGACAAGTAAGCGCGTGAGGACAAACAAAAAAATCCGTACAACGCTTAGGTACTATTTATCGATACTCGTGCTTCTTCTATATATATATATATATATATTTTCAAAATTATAAATTTGTGGGATCGAGAATATCGAGCATGGGTACAAAAAGCTCGGAAATGTTATTCTTTATCACCTTTGCATTCGATGATTTGGCGCAAATTCCATGTCTATATATACATATACCATCGTATTTGTTTAGTTTATTTTTTTTTGCACGATCTCGCCTGCGATTATTTACTCAGTATTTTGTGCCGAGAACCTCTGAGTTCGCCTTTCGGGATAAATATTAAGCTCGCGTATATCACGACTGAATTTTTATCAAGCTTCCTTTTTCGCAATCTTCATCGTGTTGACGTGTGTCAAGTTATTTTTTAGCTCAATAAAGCCCACAAAAAAAAGTGAAGATATTTTTATTTTACAATTCTAAACAGCGCTTATTCGCGTGAAAATTATCTTCAATTCTACAAACTAGGGACACAAGTCTCTCTTTTTTTACATATATATATATATATAATTTTTTCTCCACCTCGATTGATAGCGAGTCGATAAAACGGGTTGTTCCGTATAAACAGAACTTAACTATTTACATGAACAAAAACGTATAGACAGATCCCAACGATACAGCAACGGAAGCGATCAGTGTTACACATTACTATTTTTTTTTGTTTTTTTTGTTTGTTAATGCTTTGATTGTGTGTTGTAGCGAGCGCCGAGTTAAAAACCCGAAGATAGAGAGAGATAAAGGGAGACAGCAAAACATCTGAGCAGAGCTCGTTCGATCATTGATTTGTCATTAGTGTACACAGGCGCCCTTGCATGTTCTGCGTTTGTTGACACAGTTCGAATGGTGTCGCGTACTCGGTGTTAGGCTGCAACAGTTCACCTAGTCAACTTGACGAGTATAGGTTTATAGTTTCGAGTGTTTTGCTCGGGAGGTCTGTTCCGTCTACTTCCCGGGCATGCTGCTTTTCTAAAAAAAAAGTGGCAGAGGGGGTAGAGGCTCCAGTATTCTGGACATGATTCGTCGTATAATCGTTCAACTCAGAGCTGATATTGAGGGAGTTCCACGGGAAGGCTGATCATAACAGAAGCTTGATGAGAGAAAAATTAATGAATCGCATTGTGGCATAGAAAAGTGTGTGCATAGAGACCGCTTCAAACAACAGCACACTATATATTTACAAACACACACGTCTTTTTCAGCGCGAGAAGATTCCCATCTAATTACGATACCAATTCATATTATAGTCGGTTCAAGCTCCTTCCATTCGTGTACTCTTACCCGACCCTCACCATGCACACATGAAAACACATTTTTTTACATCTTGTGCATGTACGATGCAAAGAGGGAGAATACCAAGAGACCAATGTATGAGGCTTGCAATTTTCTCTCACCGTTCGTTCGTACTACATTGCCATTATCCTTTCCTTGATCCATCCATAACACAAGTACAGTATATATCCTCGAAGCGAGAACACATTCCTACGGATTCGTCAGAGGCTCAGTTAACGTTTTTACGACTTGTTTTTATTTTTTTGCTTACGACCCCTTGGCACACAGTGAGGAACGATCGAGCGAGGAGAAAATATTTGACCGATTACGTAATATTGGTAATATCTTTCGTGAGAAAAAACGAAGAGAATTTTCAAAATATTATGCTTTAAATTTTGATGGCGAAAAAATGTATAACAAAAGCTCACACGACTGTTTTCGAAGTTTGAAAAATACGATAAACGATCAAAATTTTGAGAATCGTTATCTTTTTGCGCATCGTCGAAAAGCGAGACCCGTTGGATTGATATATACGGAGGATGAATCCTAGCTGCACGAAATCCGCAGTGGTTTTTTTCCGGGCATCATTTTGTGGGCGAAACTGTTACAAGCCCATATCGGCAAATATATATACACAATACACATATACACAAACGTGATCGCTTAGTGTGGAAAAAAAGAAGCGCGTAGTCGACCCCCCCCCCCCCCCCCAAATTTCCGGCGGGGGGTATTCGCGGTACATTTCGTCAGCATTATTTCTCAAATGCCGGGTCCCAAGTAAGAGTTTCACCGCACGTACGCGTTCCCAGCCGGACGAAAACGAAGACGGAGTATCAATATATATATACGTTTTGTGTACACGCGCGCTATCGCGAACGACAACACAACAAGCATTGCACGTGTGTATACGCTCATCGCAAGAGAAACTCTTTCACAGCAATTCCATCCACCTCAGTCGGTCTAACGTGACCCTAAAAGCTCAACGACCACTGTTCTATCATTGTTTCCAATCTCGATGAGCTTTGAAACACTCGTTATTTAAAAAAAAAAAAAATGAAGACAAGTCTCAAAGCTTGCTCTAATTTTTTTTTATATGAAACAATGATACGCTCATTGTTCGCTAGCTTCAGCATCCTTTTTCTACATTAGAACCAAACTAACCTAATTACATATATAGTATCTCTATCTACTAATATACATAGGTGGTATACTTATAATTATGAATTCCAGTTCTTTGGGGACTCGGGAGTAAGACCGAGGGCTCCGAGTAACGTGAAGGGGACGGAGGATCTCGGTGTTTGAGTTGTGAATACATCACCGCGATCCTCCTCACAGCTCAAGGGGCTCGTACACGGGTGGCAATGGTTCATCCTCGGAATCGTAAAAATAAGGCTTTCTTCTGTATCCCGTAGAATCCCGCTGTTGCTGTTGTTGAATATCACGTCTTCTTTGTCGCTCACCGTTACTCTCGTCCACGTCATCGTCGTCATCCTCTTCGTCGACAATTTCATCCTCGGAATTATCGAAATCATCGAGATTCGTCTGAAGCCTCTTGACTGCCTCCTTGATAAGTCCACCCTCGCGCAACAGCTCTTGCAACAATTCGTAAGGATCATCATCTCTCGTTGGCGTATTTCTCTTGTGAGTGTGATGATGATGATGATGATGATGATGATGCCTGTTCTCGTGTGTAGTAATACCGTTGCTGCTTCTCGTTCCGCATATCTCGCAGTTACCGGGTTCGGCCCACGAACGCGATGGTACATGGTATGGCGATGGTCTATTCTTGTGGCTAACGCTAGATTTCGCCTTAAAACCGGACAACCTTAGATTCTCCTTTATCTGCGATACCAGCAGATCAACGTCACGCGTTATAAACTCCTGTGTCGTTTCCGGCATTACTTTGAACAAATACCTTGTTTCCTCGACACTCGGCATTTTGCTGCTTATGGAATATCTTTGGGGGATCGAACGTTTTTTTTTTCTTCTTGATTCACAATGTAAGAGCGTGCAAGCGATATGGCAAGTTTCGGACAAAGAACAAACAAACGAGAGACGTACGTTTAAACGTTTTACTCGTTTCGATCACTCGTTGTTTACACGGGTGCTGGAAACGAAGCAGGTGCTCGCTTCATCCAACTGCCTCCAGAACATGTAAATATATCCCTTGTAACAATAATTCGAAACGGATGATACTTGATGATTTTTTCTCACGTCCAACACAACGGAAAAACTCAACAGATCTGACCACACTCTTCTCTCTCTCTCTCTCTCTCTCAACTCTGTCCCTTTTCTGTTCGATCAGACTGTCTTCCGATCACTCGAGGCTCTTCTTTTATTTCCTTTCTTCTATCACGACAAAAGCGACACAAAAACACAATTTGCTGTACATAAAAACTTGCAAAAAGAAGAAGAAGCAAGAGAATGTTTCAGAGATCGTTGATGCTTGGTTATAGACGACCCGTTTAGAGAATCAAATTTCTTTACGGATTCTCAAAGACCCGATAAACCCGACACAAAAATCGACCCTTGCTGGGAGCGAAGCACTAAACCCAAACACGGTTACTCACACCAATATGCTGCGGCTCTCGTGGATACGTAACGTTTATATGCATACACGCAAACGCAAGGAAGAGCAATGCTTATAATCAACTAAGCGCGTGATTCACCCGGCGAAAAGTCGTGATATATCTGTATATGTATTTATAAACATATATCAACATCACAAACTTGCTTAGTGATTCGAGAACTTGTTTTAAATTCAATGTTATTGTTTTTTTTTTTTTTTTTCGTTTATTTTCGTCAGGGCTATGTCGATTCAGCTTGTCGTGTATTTGGTAGCCGAAAAAAAAAACTACGTGGTAGTCACCAACGGTTCTTTACTGTCCAGCAAGAAATGCGGAGCGAGAAACCACTAGCACAGAGAGAGGGAGAGAAATTTAATGTACATATATCTATATATATATATATATATATATGTACATATACGGATTGAAAACGACGGCGTGTCTTGTTGCCACAGCGAGTTAGGGACGTGCAAAAGAGAAGGCTCGCCACTAACTGGTGTGTATGTGCGTGTGAATGAGCAGTGCTGGGGCCTCCTGCCGCTCGCCTTCTCTTACACTACCACAGAGTACGAAGTTTCATTCGATTGGCACGCACACCGGTGTTGTTATTGTTTTGATGCCTATCGCTTACTTGACTTCCCCCCACCAGCACACCCTGCCGCAATTCGTCCTCCTTAGTTTTATTATCGTTCACAGCGATCGCTGTCGATTATATCACAGTTTATTGTTTATCTTTTTAAGCCGTGTATTTTTTTTCGTAACTGAAAAAATTTGTGTATAAATCCGCGTTGTATGGGTCTATATTTAGCGTAGAGTCCTACTGAAACAGTACACACACGCACTCGGGTACACAATGGGAAAACCACGTTGATAATGTTTATTTTCTTTTTTTTTTAATGTTTCGCAGGAAACGCGAAAAAAAAACAATCATGGATTGTGTTAATAAACACCGTTTCGGAGAATTATAACTTTACGAAGTATGTATAAATACACGGTATTATAACTGCTTCTGAGAGAAGTCTCGAAGCTTTTGTGGAATGTCGCGAACGACAACGGTCACTGAGCAAGCGATACACACACTGAGCAACACACACACACTCTTGCCTGCTGTTATGCCGAGCAAACGCTGCTGTGTGTGGAACGGAGAGCGCTCTTGACGCACAGCACCGTACACACACGAAAATATATATATATATATAGATTTATATGTATATGTTTATTGACACGATGGATGAAACGCTTTTTTTTTACAAAAAAAAAACCAATAACATTTCTTCATTCGTTCGTTTTAGTTGGGTCGGAAAGCCTGGACACCAGCGAGAATATAGTTTTGTAACACAAGTTTGAGAGAAATAAAGCGAATGTTTCGAACTAGCGCGGATCAGCCTGCTGCTGTTGCTGGCAGCCATGAACCTTTTCTCTCTCCTCGCCGCTCTGTTATTATTATTTTGGGTATGCGGCGCATGCGCACGATGCCATCTGCCTCCTTTGCCTCGTGTAAACAAACCGTTAACTCAAACCCACCGGATGAATCGATACACGAGCCCGCGAGGCATATATATATACCCTCATATTTATATGTATATAAAACATGAGAGCGCTTTTTTTGTACCGCGTGTCCTCGTGTCGTTTCTTCGAATATGCAAGAAGACTGAAAAAAATCGACGAAACTTTTAGTCCGGAATAAAACTGATGAAACTTTTATGACATACATACTTGTCTCAAGACTCAGATATCTTATGTACATATTGTCGTGTGTGTGTTTGACTAAATTATTGTATTACATAATTTATAAACTCAATTTTTTCACAAAATATTTTTCTTTTTTATTTAACAGCCAAACCATTTGGCGTTCAAAAAATTTGCCACAATTTTCTCGTGTGAAACTCGCAAGCAAACAGCCATTGCAAAAAGCCGTTTGCGATCTTGGAAAGAAATCGAACTTGAAGGAATCGGATGGCCTAATTAGCATGAGCCTAGGAAGCTAATTGATTTTAATATATAGTTCAATCTAATAGATTAACCCTTCGAAGGGTGTGACCACGATCGTGGTCACACTGGGTAAATTTCACCCAGGCCTTTTTGGCAGGAATGGTGTATTCTTTGACAAATTGACCTATTTAGGATTTTTTTTCAACACGTGATTTGAATTTTGATATACCAACTTTTGACGCATGTTTTAGAATGTTTAAAGTATTTTTTTAGTATTTTTTTCGATCCCGATCGAACTGATAGTTTTCACACAGCAACCATTTGAAACTTGGCTGGGTAAATTTTACCCATGTGTGACCACTAAGTTATTCTACAGAGGTGTGCCCACGAAGGGTTAAAAACTCCTGGGGCCTTCTACCTCTAATTAGGGGGACAAAAAACCATAAACTGAAAGCTCGAACGAATCTATAAAACCCGGTTTGATGGGCGGAAAGGGTGAGAATTCGTTAATTTCTAGGCGGAATAGCGGTGATGACACAGGGAAACAATGAAAGCAGTAAATGGCAAATCACAAAAGTACTTATTATGCTCAAGGGGTAACACCACTGTAAAAATAAAAGAAAAGCGTTGTTTTGACCATTTTTTTTTAGATGGAAGAAAAGGTAATAGGATAATAATATATTTAAGGAAGTTGTTAGGCATATATTGAAGTATAGTACAAAATTTTATTATCAATAAAGATTCAAAAATGGCGAAACTGGAGCCATTCTCGCGAGACTGAATGAATTCTGCGGCACGCAGTACCGCCGAATTTAACATGCAAATTTAAATCTAGAAAAAGAACTACTTAATCTACATGTCTATAGCTAGAGAAATACGTAGGGGATTTTAAAAAGATTGATTTTTGTGTAATTGGCGAGTATTTGAATGAAAATGTTCAATTTTCGACCAAAGAGAGGGCACTCATTTGTTAATAAATAATGTTTAAATTAACTTCTCGAAAATCTCCTACGTATTTCTGTAGCTATTAATATATAGATTAAGTTTTTTTTTCAAATTCAAATTTGTACCAGTTACACTGCGTGCCGCGTGTCTCGCGAAAATGGCTCCAGTAGTGTAGCCATTTTTGAATATACGTTGATAATAATTTTTTGTATTATACTTAAATATATGCCTACAATAACTTCCTCAAATATTATTATCTTATTACCTTTTCTTCCATCCCAAAAAAATTGTGCATTTTTAGGTTTTTACAGTGGTGTTACCCCTTAATGAAGATGAAGGGTGAACGTGAGAAATGTACAAGGTACCATATGACCCCATCGATCCATCGGTAAGACCATAACATCATAGCCTGAAATTGAATCAGTAGATTTTTAATCTATTCAAGAAAATGATTAATCTGAGGACTCCATGTAATATGCTTGAGATAACGTGATAACACGAGGCGAGGTTGAAACATCACCGAATACTTGGTTGCTTGGTTGTAATTTCTGCACACTTACAAAGCTCCCTCTATGAGAGAACCAAAATTACGATAACCATCTCTTTCTTTACGAAACTACGGGAATCATCTCCTCACAGAGATAACTTTGCAAGTGTGCAAAAATTGGAACCATGCATTATGCAAAATTTTATGTGAACGAGATAAAATAATGAGGAAGCAATGTGCAAGTTCACAATTTTTAAGCTTTTTCATGGAAACAAAGCTTCCTCAATGAGGAAGCAAAATGAAAGACAAATCAATGTTTATGGAAAAAATAATTACGCCACATTTAACCACAATATTTGATGACATTTTTTACACAGTATTTTTGCCTGAAACAATCCAGAAATTCGGGAAAAGACCACTTTATACGGTTGAGGCCGTACTTGGGGACTACTTTTTCGAGGTCCCCCAATTGATTATAGTTATTAGACATGAAATCAAGGTTTTTTTACTCATAAGCATCATAAAAAAAATTGAAATTCGGAGAAACCATCTATCTAAATAAATACTAAAGGTTCACCCTCTAAATGTAAGAGGGAGCAGTAGCGTAGTGGTAGCACGCCCGGGTTCGATTTCCACGGCAGACACCAATGGAAACATTTTCTATGTGCTTTTTCTGCGTCTTCGGTGGTTCGAAACCCACATAAAAATGTAGGTCCAAAGCAAAGATACAGTGCCTTGGTGTGGTGACCAAAAGACTACGAATTGTTTCGGGTTCGATTCCCGTTACCGTAGCACTGCTGATGGAAGCACAAACTGGCTATTTCTCCGGTAGCAGAACGTACGACCTACTGCGACTGCTTCTGTCCCAAAAGTGCTTACACCTATAGCGGGTGCGCAATCAGCTCCGGTGGCGATAACCGGTCAAGGGAAAAAAGCAAGATTGGTCAATTCACCAAAATCACCGAGCATGAGACGTCACCAAATGGTGATTTTGTTGAATTTACCAATCAGAGCATGCTGTATCCAGCTATTGGATGCACGTGAAAAAGCAGCTTTAGGGGATCGGTGTAGCATACCAATACTAAATATATATTATATAATAAATGTAAAAAGATGATAATATAGTGAACCTCGAATCGGAGTGATCGAGGATCGTACATTGGATCCGTTCGAGGACTGACACAAGAATGTTCGCTTGTTGCCTAAAATCGAGTCTTTTTTCTCCGAGCCTTTCTTTTCCTAAGGGTGTTTTCCTGTCCAAGTTTTTTAGGCACACTGCTGGAAAGTAAGACACTGTTTTATGGCCTTACAAGTGTACACGAGCCCTCACTCAGCCCGAAATAATACCAACTTCTCCGCACAATTTCGATGTTTTCCCAATTATTGCTGCAATGATTCCTCACATGATGTATGTCAGTATCAAGCAATCTTCCTTTCTAACACAGAATGTTATAAAAACGTTGTTAAGACGTTTTTGCATGTTTTTGTAAGCGTCTTAACAGCGTTTTTATAACGTTCTGTATCAATAGGGTTTTGCTAGCACAACGTTCCGTGTCCCGTAGAATGTGCCAACATATTGGCAGTAAGTGTCCGACATGCTGCAACATCCCTTCAATTACGAAATTTCCGAACGTCATCCTCAAAAGTGGATGGACTACAGCGAAAGGATAAGAAGAAAAATAAAATGAAATAATAACAAGTGGTTGCCCTGTGGACCCTAATCTCGGACTTTTAGACTACGAACCATCGAACTTTAGTTACAAAGAACGCCTTCAAACTTATTACCCGCGCTGTTTTGTTTCATTGTAAACTTTTTTCGCCATAAGCGACCGCTCAATACTGATATTGACATCCCTACATCTTGGTTGCGTCTTCTTAGTTTACATGACGCTATGCTGCTGTTATTCTACTACTATTCGTTTCTAGACGGCACATTTTATTATCGGGAGCCTGGTTACTCAAGCTATTCGTGCTGGCGTTCTCCCAGCAGATCCGACATGACTTTTTATTCAATCATTGATTAATCACGGTCCGATAACGAACAGCGGTCCGTCATCGGTGACGTGACTGAAAAATAACGTTATGGTGACTGGAATGTGACAAGACATGAAGTTCAATTTATCAATCAGCAAGTGACTGAATCTGTAACGACGTTTTGTATTTTTTGCGTCATTCTTCAGTCACGAAATTTTGATGAATAACTCAGGAATTACTGCAGGAGAACCCGTTCGACGGGCTACCTTCGGATATCAGTTACAATTGAGTCACCCTTCGGTATACTTATTAAACAAAACAAAAACTTATTATTTTTTAGTCATTTTCAAGTGACCTCGAATCCGCTAGGGGTCGCACCATGGCTAATGGCCGGTTTCTTCACCTCTGGTTATGTTCCAGTTAGAGTTATCCACCAGATAACCCATGCTAAAAGCATAGGATATCTGGTGGATAACTCTAACCGGAACATGACCAGAGGTAAAGAAATCGGCCCTAAGACCGATGGTTGGAGCTGGGGTTACATCCGAGATATATTCAGGCAAAGTTGCTGCTGATATGTGCGTTCTTTGTTTCCAGCCTATTCTCTACGCTCAGAGAGCAACTGTAAAGCAAATCTGCTTTATTAATAGGGTAGACGTACCAGTTGTGGCCACTTTAAGCATTTCGAACATTATTTACGAACAGTGTTACATTATTGCAAGTTCAGAACTAAAAAAGTGATCGATATAACCTAAGATGTACACAGAATCGAATTGTTATCATTTAAAATCTTTTCTGAACATGATAAATAAGAAAATATGAAATTATCTTATAGCTATCATTTTCACCATCTGTGGCCACAATTGTACTACTTTTGGTCATCCGAAGTACCGGTTGTGGCCACAAAGCTTTGAATTGGGATACGGATGCGCTAGAAACAAAAGGTATTGGACAATCAGTGACGACAGATTCGAGTTAAAAATAGTTATTTATGTGCGTCATAAACATATTACTGAAGTGGTATAAGTGTGCTCTATTTGTACCTATAAGCCGGTCATAAATAGAACGATCTCATTTTGAATGTATACCACTTTCTGCCACCGGGCATTTTTCAGGTATTTTAGTTGATATGTCGGTTTTTCGTGATTCGAACCCGAAAAATGAGCTTTAACTGATAAAATATAAATTTTTGATGAGGTGGAATTACTTTAGATATGAGAAACAGTACTATTCTTACCACGGGATCCCACAACACTTCTGACAAGAAAACTACACGAACCACTCAGCGTTGATACATTTTGTCATATTTCGTTGAAATAAATTAGCAGATATTCAGTATAGCAATCAATAGTCGTGCAAAAAAATCTCGAATAACGAAATATTACGCTCGATGAAGTGAACACGGCTTTGAAACTTTAAAAAATTCGAGGGAAATGCGGAGTGGCCACAACTCGGTACGTCTACCCTATCATTGGTAAACAAAGAACGTCCGCTAGCAGCGATAATCATTAATAAAAGAACGCAGATTCAAGCAACTCCGCACAGATTTGCATACAAATGCCTTCATATAATAAGAAGACATCCTAGGCGTGCAATGCACTCTGCTTCCGTGCGCACCTAATTTTCACGCATCGAGGTATTATTGTTGTTGTTGTTTTTTTTTAATGTGAAAACACCTTTAACAGCACTTCAAAGTGAAAAGTGTCCTCAAAAAGCGTTACGGTCCTTTTGTAATATTGAATGAAAACAAAAGGTTTTATCAAAATCCGTTATGGTCTTTCCAGAAATTTAGTTAAAATATGAAAAGTGTCTTCAAAAGCTTTACGGACATTCTGGAAATTGAGTGAAAAAGTGAACTTTCCTCAAAAAGCGTTACGGTCCCAATGGGACTTACAGTAATCAGCGCCTAAGACCCCTAGGGGGGAACTTGGAGTAATCAGGGCCTGGGAGGACCTCCTATGCAGTCTTGAAATAATTAAGACCTGGGAACGTGCCCGTAGGGGAACTTTGAATAATCAGGGGTTATAAACGCCCTAATCCCACCCGATCTTAAGACTACTAAAGATGTGTTCACATAAAATTTTAGTGAGTATACGCAGTGCGGTACTCGCTACTTTTTTTTCATTGCGGTTCGCATCGTATACCTTTATTAGATTTTTACGCCCCTTCCCCTTCGTTCTAATTTCCATTCCTTTTCTTGAGACCCCCCCCCCCCCCCCCCCCCCAGGCACTTGACTTTGTGCAACGTCTTGCATCACAAGTGCTGAGGAACCGAAAGTATAACTCATAAAAGTATTAAGTATGAGAGAACAAAGAATTGACACGGACAGCAGTGGATTCGTGGCTTCGGCGATCTCTCAACTATATCAGTATTGGCCCCGGCCAACACTGCGATGGGTGATCACTTGGTCATGCACTAACTTGCGCGCAGAATACTGAGCAGGATGCAGTTTTCCTGAGTTTTTGATGGTAATAAAACTGAAGCTCAGTAAAATGCAATATTGATTTTTCTAAATGCAAAGTAGTGTATTAGACATGTCACTTAGGTTCAGTCTTATAAAACCCATGATATACGGGGCTGAGTAAAAAGATGACGGGGCTGGGAGGGAGTTTGTTTTCATTTTGTGATCGCGCATCTTTCATGGCTTTTGTTCATGACGACACTCTCAGCAGCCTATATACTTGCGTCTATTTTGTTGTGCTCAACGTAAATGCAACTTAGCGACGATGAAAGGTGGGTTGGGGGGGGGGGGGGGGAGATAGCTTATTGAGGTGGAGATGGGAGCAAAGTATATGAAAGGGCAAAGAGAAGCGGGGAACGGTTTATATAACGAACACTGCACGGATCAAGGTTACACTCGAGCTCTCGTGTATATATCATCATCGAATAGACCATATCTACGTCATCGTGATGCGGGAAGAGTTTTGTCATGCGCACTACAATAACGCATTTAAGTACAGTGTTTGTATTTATGATCGCAGCTCTATCAATGATATTTACTATGTGTAGGCACTTACTATATACATTTTTACCGCCGTGCGTGTATGACACACGCGGTTACGTATTATACTACTAGCATAACGTATCGTACTATTTTCACCCGGCAATGAGCCAATTCGTGAAATATTCGAGCACCTACGATATGAATGAACGTATTTTTCAAGCAACAATGCGATAACACATGTTTGGTAAATTACTCTTCGACCCCACATCCTATTTTTTTTTTTTTTTTTTTTTTTTTTTTTTTTTCCCAAATCGTTAGTCCATCACGCCTGGCCTAACCGACTTGGATTTCATTTCTCTATAACTTTCAAAAAAATTAAAGAATGAGATATCAACCAAGGCGAAAATTTTTTTTTTTTACAACTTATAACATTTCCAAAAAAGGTGTGTCATGAACAACAGGTGGGAAATCAGTATTTCGGTCGGTGTGTTATAACGTGCTGGGATTAAAAATATTCATTGACAATGGTATGATTTTCGGGATTATTTTAAATATTGCTATTTCTCATAGTAAAGAAAAATATGAAAAAAGAAAGTTATTTCAGCATGGAAAAATGATTAATATCTAAAAAAAAAACATAATTTACGAATTCTTTCCTCGTACTACGTGTCTCGTCTGTTTTTTAAATTCATTTTCTCGTTCACTCAAAATTTATGACAATTAGGATGACTCGCAAGCTTTCGATTAGTTGAATTATTCTTACCAATTGTGCTTTAACGTTTTCCTTTTATATGGCAGTGTAATCGGAAAATTACATTTAAAGAATAACAATAATTTATTTATTATTTACGTGCCCGAAGTAACCGAAAAATGTGAACTCTCGACTTTTTTCTTTGCCTCGTCGTACTCTGATTGCAATTCCTCGTGATTGGCAAGAAAACGCTGCCACATAATAGTTGTGTTACGCTCGAAGGAATTGTCCAAAGTTTTTCTCTGTAAATACATTTTTAACAAAGCAACAATATTATGTGTACCGTTGCGATTGATTTATTTTTATTTTTGTTTTCATGCTTACGCTCATATCCTTGATCTTTGTTCTGATCTCAGTGACGCGGTTCTGCATATCGCGAACGCTTCTCGTACTATCGTCAAGTCGCTTTAATAGCTCGTAAGACGTCGGCTTTAAGCTGTTCGTCGGCCCTTTTATTTCCACTTCATATATCGACATAATTTCATCCTGACTGAAAAATAAACGAAAAAAAAAATTTCACAAAACTTAATAAAACAAATCGATAAGTAACATTTATTCCACATATTATTGAAGGTGCATCCATAACTCCGAGTCGAAACGTACAAATTGCTCCCTCGACAATTGAGATGAAAAATAAAAAATTCCATGAATCTGAAATGCCTTTATCGATTTTTTCCAAACTCGATAGCAAGCATTTTTCGGTGACTTTATACTCGTGGGAAAATTATTCAGCACAAAAGCTCAAAAATCGAACGAGTTGTAGTCTTGATGACAGATATTTTTGGAACGAAAAATATGTTCATCACAGCAAATTCGAACACGAGTTATTCAAACTTCAGGATAATAATACCGGACAAAGCAGTTCCGAGTTGTGTGCAAAACGTCAGCCTGTTCTCTCAAGTCATTACGAAGTCAGAGAAGTTCAATTTTATGCAGCTTCGCATACACTTACGCATTAACTATATCCATCCGAGCATTTTATTTAACTGTAATTTTCCAACGTTTCGACATATTTTGAAGACATTAACGTGAAAAATTAATTATTCTAATGATGAAAACAAAACTTACTCGTTGAAAAATGAAAAATTGCGGTATGGATAATTTTCCGGGAAATATTTTATGTAAAATAAAACATTCTGCAAAAAGTCTGGGCGTTAGGAAACAAAAAAACAAAAAGTTTGAGTTAATCGTTCACTGACGAGTTTCATTGATATAAAAAAAAAAAAAACACCAACAAAAAAAATTTGTAATTGTCTAGTTTGAAAACTTTTCCAAATTTTCGTGCTTGTTTTTTCGACAAAAGCTTTATTTTAATCACAATTGCAGCAATCAGACGGGGGAGCCTGAAAAAATTAAGGGACTCCTGAAATATCGCTTTTAAAAAGTTAAAAACAAACCGATTGTGTGAATTTTGTGAATGTTCGTCCCACCCTTAATAATGATTTCCAGGTGGAGAGGCCTAAAAAACTAAGAGGGTTCAAAGTTGTCGCTCAAAAATCGTCAAAAAATAAAACGGTTATCCGAATTCTACAGTTTTTTAATGTGTTAGTTTCAGTTTCAATCACGATAATCAGGTGGGGAAGCCTTGAAAACACTAAAGGGTTCTTGAATTATAGCTAAAAAAACGCCAAAAAATGTATCAATTGTGCGACTTTTCCGAAGTTCATAGTTTTTTCCTTCTTTTCAAAATATGTTTGTCCCAACCCCAATAATAATTTTCAGGTGAAGGTGCCTAAAAAATTAAGAGACTCCAGGGCAATTGTTACTAAAAAATCATTAAAAAATTTAACGGTTTGCCGAATTTTGTAGTATTTTTGTTTTTGCTCCAAGCGTTCGTTTCAGTCCCATCAATGGCAATCAGGTGAGGGAGCTTGAAAAAATTAGAGGGTTCTCGAATTATCTATATACATATTTTTTAGTACCCATTGACAAGTTATAATATTGATAGTATTTCACATCTTATTGTCCAGAGAAGGCAAACAAATATTGGACTGTAAGAATTTTCCCATCAATATCACTTTGGACTAGTAAAAATGGGATGTTTCTGGAACTTCCCCACCCGAATATAATTTTTGATTCTTCTTGAAATCAAACATATTATTACCAGGAAAAAACAATAAGACGAAAATTTGGAAAGTCACCCATTAACCCTACCTGATTGTCATTATTATTGGCACAAACAGGTTTCTAGGAAAATAAAATCGAGAATTTAGAAAAGTCACCCATGAATGCCAGTTTGTGATTATATAAATGAGAAGGCCGCATATTTTTCAAGCTCCCCCGTCTGTTTATTGAACACAGATCATGAAAGATCAGAAAAAAATAATAATTTTTTGAAGGATTCCTTAGGAATCCTTCAAATTCTTTATGCGCACCCGCCTGTGTATCATCGTTGACGCAAAAATATAGGTTTTTGTTGAGGGAAAAAAGCACGAAAATTCGATACATTCAACGATTAATAATTAATACCCATTTATGCCAATGAAACAGGAAGGCGGTATATTTTTCAACCTCTCCTACATGATTATCATTGTTGACACTAAAATAATGGCTTTCGTTGGGGGAAAAAAAAACGAAAAGTCGAAAAAGCCCTCAAATGAGACAATTACGAAAAATCTTTTTCGACTAGAAATTCTAAATTTGATAGAAAAAAAAATTATATTCAATCATTAATGAACGAATTTAATACATTTTTGTGTATCCAAAAAATTTGTGAAGTGAGTCCATAAAAAAATTTCTGTTACTGAAAGTTTGAGTAACACTATTTTCATACCTTCAATAAATATTGTGCGGCATTATCATTGTTTGAGGTCAATATTTTGACTATCTGCGGTTTGTTTAATTTTTTTCAGATGTTTATTTCACCGTTAAGCACGAAAACAATGGAGTTTAATGTTTTGATCGAGCGTTGGATAACCAGTGCATCATTAATTTAATTTTGAGATTACGTAAATCGTTTTTTTTTTACTCCTAAAATTTTAATTTTTCTGAATTATTCTTAATGTGATAAAATCCTTGGATAATCCTTTATTTGGATGCTGGACATGAGTGTTGTTCTGTACCTGCTCGAACCGTACACATTCCACCTCAACACGTTCCAACTATATATACGCACTCCAATTGTACACATTCAAACTCTGCTCGTGCCAACTGTGAACATTCCAACTGTACACGTTCCAACCCTGCACGTTTCGACTCTACACATTCCAACTCTGAACGTCCCAACTTTACACATTCTAGCTCTACGCGTTACAATTCTGCATATTACAACTCTACACGTTCCAACTGTACACCTTCTCACAGCACACATTCCAACTGTACAAGTTTCAACTGTACACGTTAAGGAGGGTAGAGTGCTGCATGTGTTATTATTATTTATTGATAATAATAATAATTATTATTATTATTGCTAATTAGTGCGTGCATTATTATTTATTGCTAATTAACGCTGTTGTTCAAGGTTCTGAATTTTTACAGGAGGCATCCTGAGGATATTTCCGACAACATGCAAAAATTAGTTTGCTATGTAAACAGGTCATCTGCGCGCATTGACTTTGAAATTCCGTCTAATTTCACAATCTGCCATAAGAAACTGTGTTAAATGGCCCAAATTTCAACTTTTTTTTTCTCGAAAACGGTATAGCAGAACCTACGGATCTCCTTAAAGCTGAGCGCATTCTAACTCTACAAGTTCAAACTATTCTACTTTACAATGTGAGCTACTAAAAGTTTGGCGTGTAGTCAGTCGGGACGCGTAAGCTTGGAGCGTGTAGAGTTGGAACGCGTACAGTTAGAACGTGTTCAGTTGCGCCACAATGCATTTACCTAACTGTCATTCTATGTAGGATTGGAGTGTTTTACACTTGGAGGAGTTTTACAGAGTTAGATCGAGCTCAATTGCGCCACGAGAGAATTTCTCCGCGTCGAGTTTCGCCATGGAAGAGTTTTTATCTATCAATTGCTGATGTATAATTTTTTCTCCGTACGGTGGCTTATGCGTAGAATTTTTCCGTGCAGAGTTTTGAGTGCATAGTTGCAGCTACACGCGGTTTTAATTTGTCGAATAATGCAAAGTATGGGAGACTGGGTACATTTGACCACGTTTTTGTTGTATCGTCTCGTTTGTCGTCATACTTGAATTACAGGCTTGCGCAATGCTATGTCATCTTCAAGAGTACTTTGCAGAATGTACCTGAATTTTTTCATAATTTTTCATCCACTCGAAAAAAAAAAAAATTGTCTCCAGTTTTATTCAAGCGTGAAACTGTGGTCAAACCTCCCCATATACGGGAGGTTTGACCAAGGCTATGAGAGCCCTGGCTCCCATTCATTCCCATTAAATTCCCCCATTAAATTCAGCAATCTCATGAATATATCACTTATATAATGTTTTAGAGGACATTCCACTGAGTATATATCTATGGTTTAATACATCAGTAAAATATTCATAGTACTACCTAATCCTTACGAACAGCGGGCAAAAACAACAAATTTTTTCGCTCTTTCAGGAAACCACCTCGTAACTTTTTCTCTGCGATACAAACGGTTGGCAACCACGTGCATTTTGTTTTGGTTCAAGTTATGAATATGTAACGCTAGATGGCAGAGTTTATTTCAGTGTCATGGAGTCATGGCAGAGAAAAGCATACATGGTCAAACTTCCCGTATGGTCAAACCTCCCCAGTCTCTCCTAACTCCGGGACAATTACCAGGGGTAGGAAAACCTGCTCAGGCCTCAGCAGTGACTAAATGGCACAGCCGGTGTCTGGCTAGGTGGTCACGATACGAGTAATAAGAACCGCACGGACGACGCTCCCAAAGCTGAACAATAAACTCCCCTCTGCAGCGAGATATTCGGCAAGAATACAAGGATCACAAGAAGATACGTGGAAAAAAAAACTGTTTCCAGTATCGACCGGGAATCAAAGCCGGTGTCGCCGCTTGCGAACCCGAAGCTCTTTCATCGATATGTAAACGCGTGCAGCTAAGTTCATGCGTAAGACTCTCACTCGGCGTCCCATAAACTCTTATGTAATTAAAATTCGCCATCTTTGATTTTTTATTCGTCATGATTGCCGACAAAACGAAGAAACAGAAATGACAACTTACAGTTGCTTCAATTTAGCGATCCTCGTATCGTGCTCAACGCCCAGAAGAACTTTTTTCCGACTCTCGTTATCTTTTTCCAGCTCGTCGTATTGCTTCGTCACAATATTCAAATCGTCCGGATCGCTATCCGTGCCGAGAAGCAATGAGATTAAGATTTTGTTGAAAACATTTTGTTCCCTCGGTGTAGATTTCACGATCGAATCGAATTTAGCTTGCTGCTCTCGCATACTTTCCTATCGATAAACACACAAAATCATTCATACGTAACATACATTTTATTCTTACTTATATTCAAGACTTCATTTTATTCCCTGACCATTCATGCGATCCTTCATAGGATAAAATGTTAATTACCGATCGCACCGACGAGAGGCCGTACTCCGTGGCAAGATAGTGTCGTCCATCTTCTATAAATTCGACAATTTCTTTGAGACGTCGAAGTTGCAGCTGCATCAACATACAGAGTAAATCCGAATGTCCGTGACCTCTCTCGCGAGCAAGAGTACGCAAATTTTCTAACTTATCCAAACGACTATTTCGCCTGTCGGCCCTCGCATGGCCGTCATCGACGAGCATCTTTGTTATTACAAATCTCCCGTACTGTCTCACGACTTCTTTCAGTTGCTTGTCACGCATGAGCTCGATATTTTCCTCGTGAAAGTCTCTCTTGCCCGTTAGTGAAGCGATCTCCATTCTTATCAAGAAACAAGGTATTAAAAAGTTCGTCAAGCAACGGATACTCTACGGTCCATGCGTAGCATCGAACAATCCATTTACTATTAAAGCAGTTTCGTGAATGCGAAAAAAAATTATGAGGAAACAGTGTGCAAGTTTCAATTGGCATCTTTTTTTAATCTATTTACGGGATATTTTTTTTCAATAATTCTCACCGAATCTGAGCCTCAGATTGAGGGATCATCGTGCAACTATTGTTGCAAATATCAATTGCATGTGTAGCCATCGCTACGCCCGCAGCTTCCCTGACTTTGGCATTTATTTCATCCGTTTTCGACGTTATCACGCTGTAACATTAATTGAATATCTCACACGCGATATCTTTAACGTTTGTAAAAAAAAAAAAAAAAAAAAAAAAAAAAAAAAGACGTTTCTCAAAACTCACTTTGTTTGGCATTTCAATAATTCGTGAACTTTCTCATCGCCGCATCGTTCCTTTCCATCCTCAATAAGGGTACCATAATCCGAATCATTGACCTGCTCAACGTTACCACCAAAGTGTCGCTTAACATAAATCCCAAGATACTCATTGTGGGTTTCCATCTGTTTTATGAAGTTATCGAGAGGCACTTGCGTCCAAACAACTGGTGTAGAATTCTGCGGATTTAAAAAATAATAATAATTAGACTCGCTATATCTCGACAGAGATAAGAGCATTGATGGTATCTATTAAAATATTGCATCATTGGCAATCGTAATAAAAGTGCTGATTATGGTATTTTTTTTTTCGTCAACGCGGTCTTTGCACCATCATAAAAATAGTTTTTCTTTTGTTTCCACGAATGAGTCTAGCATCTGACAACGACTGTAAACAATTCGTTGCTTTTCGGAATTTTCGAGGCACGAAATTGGAAAGTTTGCTTTGATGTTGAGTAACCCCCCCCCCCCCCCATGGAAAAAATAACGTGTAATTGAATAGTATATTATGCACCCGGGGAAGGAAGTAGGCGTTTTTTGTCGAGCCGATGTTTACAGAACGAGTTATGAGTCGAGAGCGCCCAAGACCGAAGACGAGTTCTGCAAACATCGTGCGAGACAAAAACCGCTTCCTTCCCGTGGTGCATACGACATTTTCTACAACACATCATGCATTAAAAACGAGTGTTTTTTTCGCTTCTGAAACGGAATAAAAACTCACGTTTTTTTACCTGGAAAAAAACTGTGACTTTCATCCCCTTTTCAGAAGCAAAAAAAACACTCGTTTTTCAATGCATGTGTTGTAGAAAATATCGTATGCACCACGGGGAGGAAAAAAAATACGGTTATAGTTTAAAGTATCATTGAAAAATTTGTGTTCCTTATTTTAGTGTGGTTGAAATCGAATTATGAAAAAAAAGCGTACAAATTAAAAAATTTTCACATTGCTGGCTCATTATTTTATCTTGCTCGCAAAGCTTCCTCTATGAAGAAGCCAAATTTGAAACACCCGTTTGCTTATGTGAGCAAGATAAAATAATAAGCGATGTGCACATTTTTTTAGTGTTTATTTTGCGCCAATTTTTAATGTAATTTGAATTCCCTCGTCAATATACGTCAGCATATATCTTTAGAAACATTAAACATATATTTAGAATATATTTTTGTTTCCAAAATATATGATAAGCATTATCTGGGTATATTTTAAATCTATTCGATAGGCAACATCGTGTGAGAACAACAACAACAGGGTGAGGTTAAAGTTACAGATTAGGAGTGCCCAAACTACTAGTGCTATGGAGAAAGGTTTGAAATGGAGGTTGGACCATGTGAAGGGGCGCATCATTCGAAGTATTTTTTTTTTTTTAGTGAAGGCGCTGAAGCTAGATCAAGATTGCCTCGACTTTTCAAACGGAATAACAGCGTTTTTGCTTTCTCATAGAGGGAGCTTTGTGATGGTGAAAAAAAAGTTGCATATTTCAACTTGTGAATTGTTTCCTTTAAATGTTGCACAACGGTCAACCCTCCCTCTACGAGGGACTGCTTTTGTAAATTTTGGCTTCCTCACAAAGGAGAAGCATTGTGCGAAAATTGGAGGACGCAATTTGAAAGTTTCCACTTGCAGCTTTTTCCCTCCTTTCCCTAGCTCGAAAAGCAACCATGAAACAACTGTAAAATAACCGATGGCTTTGTGCGAAAAACTAACCGATTCGCAACAGTGTTGCAACCATCATTGGAAGTCGCAGTTGTTTTTTTTTTTCAACCAATGAACAACCGTGTAAGCAACCATCGACAACCGTTAAATAATAACCGTTGCTTTCGGGATTATTTAATAGTAGTTACTTTTTCGCATAAAGCAACCGGTTATTAATTGTTTGTTTCATGGTTATTTGGCACAAAAACAACGGTTACTATTCTGGCAAGGGTTCTATCATATGTACTTAAATTTTTTTGAGATTCAGTTGCTAAAACTTATTGAGATATTCAAATTTCATACGATAAACGTATTTTTAGGTATTAGCTAGATATCTCACAATTTGTGGAAGGTTGAGGTGTCGGCAAAAATTTTTTTTTAATTGAAAATTTCATGAAATCTGAAACCTTTCAACGATTCCCCCGAAATTGGATGCCAATCTTTCATTAATGACACTATTCATGGAAAAATAAATTAGCCCAATATCGATAAATTTGGGGACATTATAGCTGTCAAAGACTTTTTTGAAAAATTTAAAATTTCATAAAATATGAACCCTCCAAGAAATTTTTGCCAGATCCAATATCAACCGTACTTTGATAATACTCTATTCATGTAAAAAAAAAAAAAAAAATGGCATAGTACCTCAAAATTTACGAAAGTTAGAGCAATCACAGACATTTTTTGAAAATTTCGATGTCTCGTAAAAAGTAGAGCCCTCAAGCAATTTCAACAATAATTTCAGCAAACAAAAGCGGTTGACTGCTTGAAACGTGTGCGAAGTTTCAGTGGGGATCAAATTCAATACCAACCATGATTATAAAAAGTCTATTTTTGTAAAAAAAAAAAAAACTTTTGACTCATTAGCAAAAAATTTGCGGAAAATAAAGCTGTTGGAGATTTTTTTTTTAAATTCAACATTATTCGAATTTTAAACCCCTCAAGCGATTATTTCCAAATTCAGTACCAACTATGATTGTGACTAAATCTATTTGTGGAAAAAAAAGTTATCTCGATAGATATTGCAAAATAACGAGAATTGCCCCGCAAATATTTGAATATCGGGTTAAAATTTGGTACATTAATAGGTAATAGGACAAGAGTGCGCGACATTGAATTCGGGATATTGCCTCCTCATTATTTTATCTCGCTCACAAAGCTCTTTCTCTATGAAGAAGCCAAATTTGTAAAACCCACTTGCTCATAGAGGGACTTTGTGAGCGAGATAAAATACAGTAATCCTTCGCCAACCGCTGGTCCGGTATCCGCGGATCTCGCTACCTATACACATACGATTTTTTTTTTTTTTTAATCATATAACGTCCAGTGCATTGTACATGTTCTTTTCTGAAATTTTCGTCCCTCTCCCTCTCCTCCCTCGCCTGTTTTCATTATCCACGGTTTTAACTAACCACTGCACTTCCAGGAACGAAACCCTCGCGGTCAACGAGGGATTACCGCAATGAGGAAGCAATGTACAAATTTCTAATTTGCACACTTTTTTTTTAATTTTTCAAATGTTATTGAAAAATTTGCGTTCGTTATTGTAGCAGTAGTAAGTTTTACTTGCATAGCCTTTTCGGCTTTTTACAACACTTTCATACACTCTATCACTTTTACACTGGGCCCACTATTTTAGTTTTTCTGTTCATTTACGGAACTATTTTTCTCCCTCGATTTTTGCAACCTCATTGCTATTGGCTCAGTGTATTTGGGAGAACCTACAATTTTAGGTGGGTTTCGAACCACCGAGCTCGCAGAAAAAGCATCTGGAAAAATCCATTGGTGCCGGCTGCGGGATCGAACCCTGGCCGCCTGCGTGGCAGTCCAGAGTCAGACCAACTGGGCCACTGCTCGCTCTTGTTCGTTATTGTATTATTATTGAATGCAGAAAAAAAAAGCGTACAAATTAGAAATTTTTACATTGCTTCCTCATTACTTTATCTCGCACATAAAGCTTCCTCCATGTGAAAGCCAAAAGATCTATGGATACAAGGTCATTTAAGTTCACGCCTCAATCACGTTTTTCTCCAATTCCATTGAATTTTCGGGCAATAAATTAAGAGCGCAGCGAACTGGCGAATCTTTCAACGAAATTCAGTGAGCTCCTTTGTCGCGAAAGGTCAATTGACCCGAAAGAAAAATGAATCATAATTTTCATTACCGACTAGGTTCGTTACACCTTGCCTCGGGGAATAACGATGCTGCTTACTTTTTCAACCGCGTCAGAGTAAACTTCGAGCAATGATTCGATATCGCGAAAAAATTGACGATGGCACGAATCAAATTCCTCGGATGCACTTATAGAGTCCATGTATACTTTGTTTACTTTTATACGATCTTTTTCCAACTGCAATTCTTCCGTCTCTATATCGTCATCGAGATTCAGGCCCATTTCTCTGTAATCGCGTCGGTTATTATGTATCAGTAAGAAATCAAGCGAAAACATGAGAGAATTACAAGTCCGCAGGATGTATTATTACTTCAGATTTCTCAGACTTTCTTCTAGTGTCCGGAGGTAATTTGTATCCTCCTTGTAAGCATCTTTCTCGGCTTCGAGTTGATCGGAAAGTCTTGCGCGCACCGTTGTATCGACTGCCAAGAGTTTCATCAACTCTGGACAATATTTGGTCGCATCGGCAAGCGCCGAATCCAATTCATCGCCATCCAACCATTCTCCTCTCTTCTTTATATGTTTCTCCCTGCGAAATAGGATTAACAATAATAATCGTAATTTATTAAATATCAAGCGCATCAAAACTGTAATACGTTTAAGATGATTTTTTACAAGCTGAGAGTTGGGTACAGTTTTTTTCTTTTTTTTTTTACTTTTTTCTTTGCATCACGTTTCTCGTTAATGATCCTGAAGATATTTGCATCGACAAAAATGAACTTTGGCAATCTGTAGATTTTCAAATAAAATTGGATTTTTAACTTTTTTTTTTCCAAGACTAGAATGCAAGACTCTTTTGCGCTACTTCGGTGCTTCAGCACGCTGTCATATTTCATTCGATGATCTGAAACATAACTTTCCAAGAACTTTCTCGTTTCTTTTTTAATCCTTAAAAATTGGATATTTTTTTTTACGTTTGTTTTTAAAGCCAGAGAAAACGAGCCCTGCAGTAATAGTTGCAGTTTTATTTTCCAAACATACGTTTGCGGAATCACGCCCTGTATACGGATTCGCCTCTTACATGTCTATTTGCTTGCTTCCGCACCCCTGCTTTGGCTCTGCGTGTTTCTTTTTTCCATTTTAGACACGTCACTCGTATCCTTCGTCCATTTATTTTTCTACCTCTATCTCAAACATTTTCGCGTATTCGAATAGTTCAGTCGTCGAATTTCCTTTCAGGCCACTGTTTATTTTTCGCTTTGAATCTTCTCCTGTTTTATCAACTACCCAGTTTTCCGGATCATCTACAACTTCCCTCGCTATTTTTCCACCGCTCCCATATGTGTTCTTCTATTCCACACGGACGGCACTCGGTGTCCTTGAAATCGTCATTACCTTCTTTACTCCACATTCCCATTTTTCCATACCACTGACTTGCCCCCATGCTTCTTCAATTTCCCCTCATATCCCATCATCTACCCAACATCGCCTTCCATATACATCTCTCTATATCCATATCCCTTTTCTACTCCACCATTCCTTACAGTATTGGGAAACAACACAGGGGTGGAGCCTATGGAAAAATGAGGGCCCTGAGCCAGTCGCTTAGTTTCTTTATTATGTCGTATTAGCAACTGTCTTTATGATATCAAAGGATATTTTTATCGAAAAACATTGTACGTGATTCACGGTTGATAAAAATCATAACTGATATAACTTATTTGAAAAAAGAATGGGTTATGCTGACTGGCTTAGCGTAGTGCAATACTGGCCACCAGATGTCATGATGACATTTGTTGATTCCCAATAGACTATGTGCAAGGGGGCGGAATAATGACTAAATGTGACGCGAGCGCTTGCGGTGGACATAGTTTTAAGTTTTTGAGACGTCATTCGGACACACACACACGCGCAAAATTATGGCCGCCATTGATGTGGGCTGTGTTTTTAGGTTATCATGTGCTGTCACTGTAAAGAAATTGGACATTTATTTCTTCATTTACTTCAAATTTAGAAGTGAAAAAAAGTCCAGATGAATCATTTTTACGTACATTTCAAAATATTATATTTAGTTAATATAAATAGAACACTATAAAAAAATATATGTTTTTTTATCACTTTTGCTGCATAACATCCATACAATTGTAGGAGACAATTTATTATACTTTTGCCCGCGAGCGGCGCTAGTAGAACATCTGCCCATGGCCTATATTGACCCATCAATTTTGTGCCAGTCGTATCACGCTTCTTGGTTTGTCTTTACTTGGCCGATCCTCTCTAATTGCCTGTCTTACCATCCCCCATTGTTTGCCATATTGTTCCCTCCCCGCTAATTCTCGCACAGCCGCACCTTCATTTCTGTTGCCCGCTTTCTTAGAACCCCCTTCAATATTCCCCTTGGACATCTTTTTTGCCGCCTCTCGTTTTCTATTTTCATAACTTCTTGCTGATACTTTGCTGCTCTCTTACATAACCCAAACCCAATATCTCTGCGCATGGCCTCCATTCTCCATATACAATTCGGCGTTTCTGCTTAATCCCATCGCTATTTTTTTAACATACCGTACATGAAATCTTTCTAGCCTTTGCTCTGAAAACGAGATCTGCGTATTTAATCTCGAAAAAAAAGGCAAAGATAAAGAGAAACAAGCTCTGTATTTGAAACAAGCGCCAAAATATTGAAGTAGCAAAAACTAGTCGCGTATCTAGTTTTTAAAAAGAAAAAAAAAATAAAGAAATCCATTTTGCAAGAATTGTTAGAAGAGGAATAAGCTTTCGAGTTAGATATTTCTCGAGAGTTCTATTCGAAAAGCTAGTTTGGTGCAAATAATTTACGCAGACGCGGATATCTTCAGGATAATTTTCTGTAATTAGTATATTCATTAATTTTTTGTTTGTTTAGGCTCGATATGGCCTATACGTAATGCGACATAATTGCCTCGTTATCTATTTTTTTATAAAAAGCTTTAGCAGTTCGCTCGGACTATTTTTTCACAGCCGACGCTATTAGAATAAAATAATATGACAAATAAAATGAATGAATAAAAATCATAATAACAATAATATATAATGAAAAAAATTTGTAACGTTTTGATCTTACAGTCCGACGTCTTCGGGAGAAAGATAATTGTCCCGTCCTACGTTTGTACAGAACCACCTGATGAAAGGTTGAGCTACCGGATCGTCGCAAGTTTTGTTCAAAACTTCGGGCGTTATGCCCGAGGGTAGTCCGGGCAATATTTCCCGTACTTTGTTGTGAAGAATCGCACCGGTAATATTCATTTCTGATCGAATGAACGAAATCACTAACACTTTTTCAACGGCTGATATGAATTCGAAATTTTTTAAATGAAATTATAAACTTTTATCCTTCATCAGTTTGTTAAACATCCAATTGAGAAGAAAATGTATGAGAAATTACTCGTTTTAAGCTCCGATAAACCCGACACAAGAGTCGATTGTGTGGGTCTATATTTAGCGTAGAGTCCTACTGAAACAGTCAGTACACACACGCACTCGGGTACACAATGGGAAAACCACGTTGATAATGTTTATTTTCTTTTTTTTTTCAATGTTGTGTTTCACTGTTGTGGTTTCAATGTTTCGCAGGAAACGCGAAAAAAAAACTATGGATTGTGTTAATAAGCACCGTTTCGGGGAATTATAACTTTACGAAGTATGTATAAATACACGGTAATATATATAATTGCTTCTGAGAGAAGTCTCGAAGCTTTTGTGGAATGTCGTGAACGACGACAAGGGTCGAGCATTCGCGATGCTCACGAAGCGATACGCTAACTAGTGGTAAGTTTTAGAACCATTTATAGTAGGGCGTCGGTGAATAAAATGTTTGATAGTGTGAATAAAATGTTTAATAGTGAGTACGTTTACACGACGCTCTTATTCCGGCGTTACGAAAACCGGCTTAGCTAAATCAGGCGTTAAAGTTCGTGTAAACAGGTCCTAACACCCGCTTTACGACGTAAAGCGGGTGTTAGGTACCGTGTAAACGCCTGGTTTAACTAAACCGGTTTTCGTAACACCGGATTTGGAGCGGCGTGTAAACGTACTCATTGAGTACGTTTACACGACGCTCTTATTCCGGTGTTACGAAAACCGGCGTAGTTAAATCAGGCGTTAAAGTGCGTGTAAACGGGTCCTAACACCCGCTTTACGACGTAAAGCGGGTGTTAGGTACCGTGTAAACGCCTGGTTTAACTAAACCGGTTTTCGTAACACGGGATTTAGAGCGTCGTGTAAACGTACTCAATGAGTACGTTTACACGACGCTCTTATTCCGGTGTTACGAAAACCGGCGTAGTTAAATCAGGCGTTAAAGTGCGTGTAAACGGGTCCTAACACCCGCTTTACGACGTAAAGCGGGTGTTAGGTACCGTGTAAACGCCTGGTTTAATTAAACCGGTTTTCGTAACACCGGATTTAGAGCGTCGTGTAAACGTACTCATAGAGTACGTTTACACGACGCTCCAAATCCGGTGTTACGAAAACCGGTTTAGTTAAACCAGGCGTTTACACGGTACCTAACACCCGCTTTACGTCTAAAGCGGGTGTTAGGACCCGTTTACACGCACTTTAACGCCTGATTTAACTACGCAGGTTTTCGTAACACCGGAATTAAAGCGTCGTGTAAACGTACTCATTGTCGAGTCTTATTTCTAAGACGGTCTTAAGTCGTCGTTCAGGACGACTTGATTGGTCGTTGGCCGTCTTAAGACCATCTTAAGAAATAAGACTCGACATTGAGTACGTTTACACGACGCTCCAAATCCGGTGTTGCGAAAACCGGTTTAGTTAAACCAGGCGTTTACACGGTACCTAACACCCGTTTTACCTCGTAAAGCGGGTGTTAGGACCCGTTTACACGCACTTTAACGCCTGATTTAACTACGCCGGTTTTCGTAACACCGGAATAAGAGCGTCGTGTAAACGTACTCTATGAATACCGCCCTGGGAGCCGTATTCTGTACACCGATCGACTTCTCTCAGTCGACTTCGACAAGTTTGCCCTCTCTTGTTTTCATAGTTCATGTTTTACTGATCACGACAAAATGGACAAAATATACCATGGGCCATCGACTAACCACTTACCAAGATTGGTGAAAAATCGTACATTTTGATTCTCGCGAAGTCGATTGAGAAGTCGATTGGTGTATCTGGACTGCCACGCAGGCGGCCAGGGTTCGATCCCGCGGCCGGCACCAATGGATTTTTCCAGATGCTTTTTCTGCGAGCTCGGTGGTTCGAAACCCACCTAAAATTGTAGGTTCTCCCAAATACACTGGGCCGGTATCGAAGAGGTTGTGAAATCAACAGAAACTAATAGTTCCGTAAATGAACAGAACAACTATGTGCCCAGTGTATAAAGGGAGCCTTAAGCCCGATAGGGCAAGGCAGGTCCCCACCAGTATATATATATATATAGATTTATATGTATATATGTTTATTGACACGATGGATGAAACGCTTTTTTTTTTATAAAAAAAAAACTCAAAACGTTTCTTCATTCGTTTGTTTTGTTTCGAACTTCGAAATAGCGCAGATCTGTCTGCTGTCGCTGGCAGCCATATGCATGCAAATTAACTTTTTTTTTTCAAATAAATAATAAAAATTTTAGCGTCACGTTGTAATAACTAAAAGGAACTTGTTTAGTGATGATTGGTGGCCAAATAAAAATGTTTGGCGGTCAATAGTTTTTTAAAAATGAGTTATCAAAATTTTAGCGAAAAGTTGGCGGAACAATTTTTCGGTAGATAAAGTAACTAGGACAAAAACAAAGCAACGAAAGTTCATTCCGTTCGACGGCAGATGGTGCTGCAATGAATTTCTTCAATAAATTCAAGTGTTTTCGAGTACAGTGGCCCGCGGGAAACAATTCAAACATTTCAGCCCCTCTAGAATAATACCCGTTCGTACCCAAAGCATTCAGCATGTCTGCTACATTAGCCTAGAGATCTGACACGACCAGAACGAGGCTTTTACCTTCGAGGTGGTCTATGACATGATTATGAAGCTCTTATGGGACCGAACCGAAGCCTATTCACTTCAGGTGGTCTGCGACGTTATCCTCGATACAGGTCAGGGCTTTCGGACTCGAGGTGGTCTGCGAAGTTATCCTCGAAGTCTATATAACGGGACCGAGTCGGGCATTCAAACTCCAGTAATCCGCAACCTTATTATGGAGGTCTGAGGCGACAGAGCCGAGGCTTTCGCACCCTATAGATCGTCACCAACGTTATCCTCGAGGTCTAATGCGACTGGGTCGAAGTTTTCGGACTCGTGGCGGTCTGCGCAACGTTATCCTCGGGGAGTAACGGGACCGGGATGGGATTTCGAACTGGAGGTGGTCTGCAGCGTTATTTTCTATGTCTAACGGGACCGCGAACCAAAGCTTTCGCACTCCACCCAGCGCGACCGGGCTCCAGGTGGTCTCCAGCCTTCGGACTCCAGGTGGTCTGGGATATGTTATCCTCAAGGTATAACGGGACCAAGTCGGGTCTTTTACACTCCAGGTAGTTTGCGACGTTATCCTCGAGACAAAATTATAGAAAGATAGGTGAATTGTCAAGGTAATTTGCGTTTTTAGCCAAATATGGCAAAGTAATTTCAGGGAGCATGGGAAAAATGCTCATACCATAAGTAACCACGAGTTAATCTGCTCGTGTATTATAAAATTAAAGTGTCCTTACGCGCGTGATATACACTCCACTAATAGTCCGCTTTCACAATACGCAGAAGATGAAATCTAAATTTCATAACTCTTTGTTTTGCGAAAATAAATCGAAGTTTCAGAGTTCCTTCACTCTCGACAAGTTTGCGGAATCCCACTTCTAATAACAAAAATTTCTGTAACGCTTTTCGTGCACCAAAGGAGCGAAATTCGAACAGCGAGTAGACCAACCCAAGAGGGTGGCTACCGAGCTGAAGTCCGTGGGATTCGTTTCCGCGTCGAAGAGTAAACTTACCTTATTGTACGAGAGGAAACAATTCCTGAAAAACGCGAAAAATGGTGAAATTTGAATTGTGTACACAGGGCTTTCAAATTAATCAATAATGATTTTGACCAATTAACCCCAAGATAACGCGACAACCGAAGTCCGCGCGGACTCGTTCCCATGCAAGAGTAGGTCCGTGGCACACTCCCTTCCCTGGTTCGAGCCGAGCATGAATATTTTGTTTCCCAACTTCTTACGCCCTTTTGCTTCGGAAAGTGTTCCGACCAGACCCGCGTCTGGCGACAGCATGCCTTTACATCTGCTGCCAGCATTATACCTCTCGAAAACCCTTGACCCACGCAGAAAAACTCGGAAACCGGGCGAGAAAAAATTGAAGGAATAAAATAAAACTGAAAATTAAAGCGTAACATTTTGTAGCTTGCTAAGCCGTTTTCCGGAACTTTCTCACGCGGCAAAACTCGTTTCCTCGTTATTCAAGCATTCTCTGAAAATTACAACTATTGCAGCCAACAGCAGTATACTCATAAATTTCGGACTGTTCTTTTTTTTTTTTGACAAAAGGTAGCTTAGAGCAATGTACTTAAGTAGTAGTAGTAAGTTTTACTTGCATAGCCTTTTCGGCTTTTTACAACACTTTCATTCACTATATCACTCTTACACTGGGCCCACTATTTTAGTTTTTCTGTTCATTTACGGAACTATTTTTCTCTCTCGATTTTTGCAACCTCATTGCTATTGGCCCAGTGTATTTGTGAGAACCTACAATTTAAGGTGGGTTTCAAACCACCGAGCTCGCAGAAAAAGCATCTGGAAAAATCCATTGGTGCCGGCCGCGGGATCGAACCCTGGCCGCCTGCGTGGCAGTCCAGAGTCGGACCAACTGGGCCACTGCTCGCTCTTCAATGTACTTGAGTATATGCAACCATTAATTCCGTGTTCCCAACTAGATTTTATTTATTTTTATAAATATATATTTATACGTGCACTTACATCATATAGCATATGTCCTTGCATATATATATGGGTATCTCCTACGTAACAATATATTCATACTATATCTGTGGCAGTCAGCTCGTACCGACTTTACTAAAATCTCTCCCATATCTCCACTTCTTATACGATTTGAATTGAGCCGCGATACGAGTTACCGCCAGATGCTGCTTCCGTGGCGTATTTGGGAATCGCTGAACGTTACAATCATATTACACGGACACTATACCTATTTGGCCAGAAATCACTTATGAAAGGTGAGCAAAGATAGTAATATATAAATTTTGTCCCGCCTCAATTGGATTAGCTTGGTTCGGTTAACTAACTACTTCATTTAATTAGAATGGTAACCTGCAAATACAAGACCAAGAAAAAATCCGTCGATAGCGAACAAAGCGTCACCCGTGGCGAGATCTAGAAGCTTTTCGTGAAAGAGCCACCATGTTTTTTCGATACGATAAAAATGGTATTTTACATATTGCACTGCTTTTATTCCGAAATGAAATTATATGTGATTATATGTTCAACAGTTCTCGTCAGGGAAAGTGTGAGTCTAATCAGCATCTGAATTCACAGCAAAAAATCAACAAATTTGATTCCTATGCTATATTGTTTACTCTGCAGCATACCAGTGGTGGGGAATAAGCGGGAACGTAGGCGCGGCGAGCGAGCACGCATGAAACAAGCGAGAATCGGTCTGGGCCCGAGGCTAGAAAATGACGTTTTTTTAAATTATAACGGTACGGTAAATAAATGTGAAATTTCATCAGAATATTCAATAATGTTTATTGCATCGATCCAGCAAAGTTTCGTCCGCTCATCTAGTTTTTAAATATTAGAATTTGATAGGAGTAAGGACGCTAGCTTCGTTTGTCACATTGGGCCTATACCCACGGTGTTAAATTAAAAAAGTTTACGAGCACGTATCTCCGGAACCAAACGGTGAAAGAATCTAAAACTTTGCAAGAATACTATAGGAACCTCAACCTTTACGTTTGTCGTATTTTTATCAGTCCATCTAGATTTGATGTCTTTGCAAGAATCAGAACGAACAAGAAAGGAAAAAAAAAGAAAAATTTCGTTGAACTAATAGGGTCGTTGTTAGTATTCAGATCGTTCACCTTATTAAACATAATGGCACCTGAAGAATTTTTCAATCACGCTACGCTAAGTTTTTTTTTTTTTTTAATTACATTGATGAGATTCATCGAACCCACAAAGCTACAAAAATAAATAAGTTTCCAAAGTTTTATTTAATTTATTATAATGGATTATGTACATAAAAAGGAAATCAGAGGTTTCGGCAAAGATCTATATTTACATAACAAGCGTGTCGGTAGAATAAAATTTTGAAGGTTCAAAAAAAAGAAAATGATCGAATGACTATTTTTTTAATCTTCTTTTTCAAATCTATGCTATATCATCAGGGCCTGGGTATTCCGGTTTCTATACGAATTCCATGCATGTCTTTGATTTCGTCCTTCAGAGTCTGTGAACAAAAAATACATTTCTACTATACAGAAAAATTGGACAAGCTGAAATAAAAAAAAATTGGAGTACTTAAAAAAACCCTTCAGAACAGAGATGAAATTGGAAAAATCTTTTAAAATCAAGATCCGATCACTCACGTCGTTGATTAATCTGTGTTGTTTGACCGTATTGAGACCCTTGAATTCTGACGCAATGACATTGACATGAAACATTGCCCCGCAGCCTCCTGCATTAATATTCATGATTCGATTAACACGGACTGTGGAGAATTTTTTTTCCCCCTTCAAGAATATTTAAACAGGTAATTAATTATACCTGAGACATCTGTGACCTCGATGATCTGGGCCTTTGGAAATTTATTTCTAAGAATATCAGTCATTTTTCGTTCCGCCTGTTTGCCAGCGAGAACACCATTCGGTCCGCTCCATACCCTGGAGAGAAGCTGCAAAACTTTTGGTTTACCTACCCTGCCCATTTTTGTTTCAATTTTTTTTTCAATCAGGGCCCATGCGGGCCACATTTGCGCTCAGACAAATAACGATGAGATGACAGTATATATGGTAATAGATGTACATATATATATATATATATTTTTTTTTTCGAGATCTCGTAATGTATCAATCTTGGGAATGAAACAGAGAAGCACTCGTATATTTGCTTCTCCGGGTTTTAAAATTTTCGTCCATCGAATAATACGCCGTACATAGCCGGTGCATTAGCTCGTACTCGCTACATAAATTTGTACCTACCGATATATTACGAAAATTTGTATTGAACACACGACCGAACATAGCTGTCGGGCTACGATTTTGGACGTTGGATCTGTCACTGGAGAACAAAAAAAAACAGGAATATCTTTCGTAAATAACGACAGGAACGAGAGGCACACGCGCGAGAGTGAAAACAAATTTTTTGAGGTTATGTTTATCCGGTCTCGAATGCGTGTACGACCTCTGTGAAGTTGGCCATAAAATTTGAGTCCTCCGACACAGTTTAAACCATAGACCATACAGAATGGACTGGGCATTGCCTATGCTGAAGTATTGTACGGCTTGCTGCTAAGGCCCGTATTCACAGTCGAGTCTTATTTCTTAAGACGGTCTTAAGACGGCCAACAACCAATCAAGTCGTCCTAAACGACGACTTAAGACCGTCTTAGAAATAAGACTCGACTGTGAATACGGGTCTAAGTAAAGCAAAAGAGACAGAAGACGTATGTCGTTTGTAAAAGAAAGACGAAATGCTCTATTCACAGAGTAAACGTTGCCACGTTCAACACATCGCTATAGCTATCCTTGTCTCCTTACTCGGCAGTGCACTCCAATGCCCAGTCCATTCTGTATGGTCTATGGTTTAAACTCGCGAGACTTTTTGGTATGCGCAACACAAGTCAATTGGAACATGCACAAATTTTGTGTTTGTTCTTATACGTATGTTTCTTACGATGAGAATAATAATTATACAGTGGAATAAACGTTTTATGAATACAATAATACAATGTCGTCATCATGCTATGGTGAAACACGTCGTGTGCGTAGTTTACTATTATTCCTCTTGCGTTTATAATAAAGCTAAGCTTCAATTTTTTCAATTTTAATTTCATTTGTTCGCTTGTTTGATGGACAATTTTCAAGGCCATATTTTTTTCCAAATTACGAAAAATGTCTACATATTTAAAATGTTTGCCATCCATCAAAGTTTTAGCCATGATGGTGTTAACACACGAACTGAATTTTATGTGATTTTAGTTAATGTTTTAAATTTTTCAAAGTGGTCTAGATCAATAATACTTTTGTGCGTGACAAAATAGGTGCGTTCGGAGAAGACAAATAAAGTTGGAGCAGAGCGAGTAGAGAGCATGGTCACGCTCCGTAAACTCTAGTGCAAATCTGGAGGGATAGGAGCTACCCTCGATTCACTCTAAAATGCTTCACCGAACGCTCCGCGGAACGCGCTGCTCGCGCTCAACATTTACCGAACGCTTTATCCCTAGATCGAGCGCTCCGAGTAATCGAAATGCTTATACCGAACGCAGCTAATGTTGTATGGTTTTATCAAAGACACAATCGTATTACTGGTATGCTTTGGGTGCGTTCCATTATTCGCTCTAAGCGCTTCGCTTAAGGAAGTAACGCAACTACCCACCTAGTCATAAAAACGTTTGACCTAAGTAGTACTTAACCTGGCAACGTCGCTTTTCGTTGATTGTGTGCGCGTGTATATGTGTGTTCAAATATGCCGTTGACAGCTCATCAGCTGTATCAGTGATTTTTTTCGTATTCGTTTAATTTAATCGCCAGTTTGATATGCCTAAAGAAAAAAAGCCAAGATTTTATTGGAAAGTTAAAGTATAGTTACCGAAAAGGTGTACCGAGCTAGAATTAATCAGCAAGAAGCAGGCAGAAATGTTCGGAGTATTTACGGTACGAAAAAACTGCAAAGACAGCATAGCCTCGAAATCAAGGAATCAACATCATCAAAATATGTTGATGTGAAAGAGGAAGGCTGTAAATTTTTCAACGTAGAAACGATTGCCCATCAGCTAATATGCAAAAATTGTGATAATGTGCTGATAATTACATTTTAAATATGCTCATTATTACGTGATAAGAAAAAAATTTAGGTGTATAGGTATCTCAATTATTTGAAAAATAATTGAGACTGTGTCAATATGCCAAATATTATTTCCGTAAAAAAATATTCTACGTATGTAAGATAATATGTATGAAAATAAAATTGTATTTGAATACTTAATTTATTTATTTATTCCATTGATATTCATCCATTGATATGTCGTGTAAGCAAAACAAAAAAATTATAAAAATATGTAGTAGTTAGACTGCACGAGCTGTCACACGTTGAAATTTCAAAATGCGCGCTCATAACCTCGAATATGCGACGTTGCAATATTTTTAGCGAGGGTCCGAATATTCGCTACGAGTACTTTTTATTGTTTTTATTATTCCTGTCATAAGTCACCTTTGAATATTTTTAAGCCGGATAAATGATTATAAGTATTCAATCTCTCTGCTGTTTAAATTTCATTCTGATCTATCCATCAATTACGGAGATATGAGGAATAATGTACAGCTAACTCCGTGATTTCTCATAAGAGGCCATGTTGAATTGGCTTGTAAAGAGATAAAACGAATTACAAATATCTCGCGTAAAAACCCACCTCGGATCATAAAAATTTGTATGAGTTTTGTTTACATTATAATTGAACATTCTGCCAAGTTTGGTATTTTTCTGTCCATCAATTCTATTTCCTGAGTTACCTTTGTATTAGGAACTCACAAATGTCACCCTGACCTCTGGCGGCCAAATGCTGAACTGCTCTCTCCCAGTCGCTGCCTGATGATTACCATGCGAATTTGGCACTTACTAATAATAATTTAAAATCTGCTGTTCTATTACAAGAAATAAATCATAAACAAATATCGGGAAGACATAGGTCGATATTTGATGCGAGGGCATGAGATTTTCAGCACACGCAAAATATGAATAACCGTTTTATTTATGATGTCCTGTAAACACAAGCGACGTGACTTTCAATTTCATAACTTCTGAAACATGAACAATTACTTACAAATAAAAAATTTTCATGCAATAGGTTTTGATAATTTAAGTAATAATTTATTGTTCGAAAGCATTTATTTAGTCGAAAAGTGACGGGATTTTTTTTTTAAGATTTTGAGATTAAACATGGGATGTCATGTAGGTTCATTGTATCCTTATGACGATATGATCACTTCATCCGTATCCAATTTGCGCAGTGGATTCTATCCACGCATAATCCTCAACGGTAATAAACCCCATTGTCAAATCTTACTACAAAAACTATGCTGCCCCATGCTAACTATGGCCGGGTTCCATTATTCGTTCAAAACGCTTAATTTGCCCATGCTCGGGCGGTCGGGCCTTTTAAGCGAAGCGCTTTGAGCGAATAATGGAACCCGGCCTATATAGCGCTGGCAACGAACTGGATACGAGACCATATTGGATAGGCCCCGCCTCCGTGTTGATTCCCAATAATAATAAACATGCTACGTAACTGGACGTTTTCAAAATGTTTAAGACATCACATATGATTGCCTGATTTTATGAACTACAAGTTCCGTTTTTACATCTATGAATGAATACCGTATAATGATTTCGTATGATTTAATACGATCAAATATAGCTGACATGATTTATATGAATTAATAATCAGTGAAAATCCTGTTATACTAAAAATCAGATAGTAGCTGGATGCCAGTTACGAGAATATAACTGGAACACATCACAATCAGTGATATGTATATATAATAATTGTAACTGGACAATCAGTGATTATTCACGGATTCTCGGTAATTTATTTACTGATTCATCTTTAGAGAGCATGTATAATCATGCATTAACATACATGGCCATTTTTCTTATATGGGTCATACATGGACCAGTCAAAAATCAAATTCGCATTCGATCATACATGATTTGTTATAATCATACATGACTTGGTATGATCATACACGATTTGGTATCATCATACATGGCCACTTTTCTGGTATGAATCATACAAGACTAGTCATAGATGATCACTTATGATCGGATAGGATTATTTTTTCCCGGGAGTGGCGCCATATAATCTTACTAATTTTGTCACATCCACCAACCCTGCTATTACGAAAAGGGTATACCATCCAGATTCTTATGTGGATACTGGTTTTGGAGTCTCGGGAAACTCCTGATCAGGATTTGGTCGGATTTGGCGTATCCCTAAAAACTTTCTGCACGGGAAGGTTCTTCGAACCAAGGCATTGTCAAGCGTTCGGAGCAAGTGTTTTTCAGGGTAAAAGTCGTCAATCTTTTCCCAAAAGGCTTGAAAAACTCTTGGCTCGAAAGCCAGGTGGCGCGAGTTCGCCCAAAGACTTGCACAAGGATTTTTCGAGCTAAGTTTATATTTCCAAGCTTTCAGAGCAAGTGTTTTTAAATATAAAAGCAACCATTTCTCAAGGCTTGCAAACATTTTGGTTCAAAAGCCAAGCACTGACAAGCTTATGCAAGGGTATTTTAAACCAAGGGATTGCCAAGCTTTCGGAGCAAGTGTTTTTCAAGATAAAATCCAACCCTTCCCCAAGGCTTGCAAAACTCCTGGTTCAAAATCCAAGCGTTAGCAAGCTTATTTCAAGACTTGCATAAGGGTTTTTGGGCCGCTCCAAAGGTTTTCCAAGATAAACACAAGACTTTTGCAAGTCTTTATATATTTTGTGCGGGATGTTTTACATTTTATAGTTCGCAATACTTTTCTTTCGACAAATCCTGCAATTTACATAACACAGTGATGCGCTAGCGGATCAATACAATCTAAAGGCAAATCTTGTAATGTTATACTGTCAACGCCTTTTTTTGTAGGTTCAACTTCAGCATTTTTTCTTCTTGATGACACGGTAAGGATGTTTGTGTCATCGAGGGGAAACACAGTGAGCCTTGGCTGAGGATTTTATTTCATTTCGGTGTAACAATTTTTTGTACCCAGCCACAAATCGAGTAGTGTTTGGATTACCGTTGTATCTCCCCACAGTCCGTATGAAAGAAAAAAAAAAACGTTTCCAGGTGATCTTGCCAAAATTTGTATATCAAGATGTATTTCATCGACCCGTTTGCCACAAAGTCAGGATAAATTTCCTTGAAGTTTTGCATATTAACAATAAAACCCAAAAATCTCGTATTTGATTACGTTTCTAGTATTGATTTTCCGGCAGGATATAGAGTTTAATTTGGCTGAAATATGATTGTGCTTCGTCAAAAAAATTGAATATTTCTGGGGCTGATTTTTCCATTATTAGCTTTTTGAATCTTAATGAAAACAGGCTCCTTGAATTGAGGCAATCAAAAGTTTTGACTATTAAAATAAATTTTATGTTGACAGCACAACCTACGAAATCTTTATGTCCATATAGTATTACTGTTCTAACGCGACAGCAACATTTTAGCTAAATGTCCGAGTAACCAGTTTAACATTCATTTTGTTTTTTTTCTCAATCGAGATGTTTTCGGTTGAACTTATTACTTAAATGACAAAAAGATTTCTCTTGTAATTCTACCAAGCTGTATACATATATAATTCCATTCAATCGGGTTGTTCTCCCCGTCGTACAAAATTCCTTTGCTGGCTAATACATTCCGAATAAGTTTTAGTATATGAGCAGCGTCAAATATTACTCTAATTTGTAAATCGTCTATAGAAGGATGCTCAAAGTATGGTTTATTATCGTAAACATCAGCACCTAGTTCCGAGCATATAGCAATATTTACTGCAAGACCGTCAAAGGTTAACGCTATTACGAAAACACCAGTTGCGGCGATAGCAATGGGAACCTGTTTTATGATTTCTGCTCGTGTTCTTGCGCTGTTATCCCATGTACTAAAAAATAGGCAACAGGTATTTGCCATGGCTCATTAACCCCTGTTAACAGATAAAAGAGTGGTTCCTTTTCTAGTGGTAGATATTCAGGTTCAAGAATCATGGTTCCAAAATCCACATAACCAACGATACATTTCTGTGAGTGATTCCACTCTGTTTGCTTCCAAATTGCCATTTCATCGGTCATTATTATTTTTTTTTCCCCCCCCAATACATTAATTGCTTCTTTGGTGATGCCAGAAGATCCATTGGTACTATTGGACCAAGCCCAGATCGTTGACGGCGATGGCAATTTATTCCAATACACTTGTCTGACGTAGTTATAGGCTCTTGGACTATAGAAGTGTAGCGTTAGGGCAATCGATCGCAGACAGATGTAGCGGATATTTCCCACGAACCTTTTCCCTCTTTCAATATCTTCCATTGTGCTAGTCATCCGGTAACATAGTCTGAAGGTTGTCATGATGAATTAATTCATGTAGAAATTAGAACTTCAGTGAAAATAGGTTGAAATATCTACCTACGATTTGCATCGAAAACATTGATCGAATAATTGTTATTAAGATACAGAATCATTGCAACAGGTTGTTTGTGATAAACTTTGTTTTGTAGAGCAAATAATTAAAACTTATCTTGCCTCAATAAAAAGTATATTAAATTTGTAAATTCACATAGTATGAAAAGAATAGTGTAAAAAAAAAAGATGAAAATAAAAGTATAAGAATTTGTTTTCTAATATAAAAATTTATATTAATCAAGTTTCAATTCATAAATAAACCCACCATCTACAGAATATATTTACAATTATTGTTACTCAATTATATGATTTGTACATTTCTTCAAATTTCTTTGCTTAATCTTTTGCGTTTGTATTTTCCAGAATATAACGGACACACAAAGATCATGTGCTTCTGGTGTTTGGGTTCTGTAAAATTCATAGTTTTATTGATCAGGCTCTTTTGCCGATATTTGATGGCATAAATATGTAGAGTATTGTAAGTAAATAAATATTGAATAAATACCTCCGGAATGTCCTTAGCATTTGAGGAAATAAGATCATTTTTTCTCAAATCAGTGAGGATTTGCTGTAACGTTTCCAGTTTTCTTTTTTGGCCGCGTTGCGTTCTTTGTAATCTCTTTATATGCGCGTCTTTATCTTTGCATGCTTTTTTCAACATCAGCATTGTTTTTATAACTGTTTTTGGCGACATTTTGGATAGTATTTCTTCATTTATATCTCCAGGATATCTGATGTTACCTAAAGCTATCTTTTTAGGAGTCTCAGGCAAGGTCTCTGGCATTGCTACATTACTTGTTTCCTCCATTGCCACAGTATCCAGAGTCCTTTCTTGCTGACTGTTGCTACGAAAATCAACACAATTTTCGGTTCGATCTCATTAATATGATGGTCACGCATGTTATGTTATAGAATACTATGTGAAAATTGAATACCGCGCGGTAGTTAAAGGCAGACACGACGATGCTGAATTTGATTTCAATTGTTCTACATCGGGTCGTCTCGATACCTCTGTGCGGTTTTCTTTTTCAGTTGGGTTATAATTATTGGTATTTGTAACGATTTCTCGCAAGGCGCCACTGTGCAAAAGTACAAGTAAATGTCAGGTAAATTTATGATACAATAATGATAATTAAAATTCCTAAATGATAAGGAAAAATATTGAATTACTTTTGTGATCTCGAAGGCAGAAGCAATGTAGGCACTGAACTCGGTTTCAAACGTTGCTTAGACAGTCCACTTTGATCAAAACAAACTGGTGAAAAGTGTTTGGAGCAAATCCGACTACTTTTCGGAATGGCTTCAACACCAAGTGAATCTGCCCATTTTTCTTGAAGAGCTGCGTCCGCAGGTAATCTGAAATATGTATACTAGTAAGTGCTGGTGACTTGCTCGAAAATATCGAGGGCTTAGGACCAAAAGGGCGTAACCCACTGTTTTTCGACTTTTCATTACCTTACTGCCATAAGGGCGTATCCCCAACTTTAACACGGAAGTTCCATAAGAGCAAAATTAATCAGCCTACAGCCAGAAGGGCGTAAGCCCACTACAATACTGCCAGAAAGGCGTAAGCCACGAAAAAAAAAAAAAAGTGGCTTACGCCCGTCTGGCAGATCATTCATCATTTTTTCCCGGATTTAAATCGCCTGATTACAGCCAGACGGGCGTAACCCTCTTTTTTTTATTTTTCGTGGCTTACGCCTTTCTGGCGGATAACCGGTCAATTTTTTCCGGATTTCGATCGTCTACTTACTGCCAGAAGGGCGTTACCCCAAAAAAATTGAAAACTTGATGTGTGTAAGATGCTGGCCAGTTTTCCATCTTTCTGGCCAGTTGATGGCCAGTAAACTGTCGAGTTCCAGACTAGGTGTGTAACGCAAATCTGTTCAGTGCCAGTCTTGGCAGGCTGACGAGTTGCTGGTCAGCAAAACTCGGTAGTTGCTGGTCAGGAAACTATTCGCTATTTGCTAATATTTTTTTATGCGAAATCTAAACAAAAACGAAATATACCATTTTCAAAATGGTTGCATGCGCATATTTAGTCGTTGCTATAATTTTTCAAAATAAAATTTTTTTTTTTAATTTCAAATTTTAAAAATTTGTCAAAATTTTCAAAATTTTTAAAAATTTTCAAAATTTTTAAAATTTTTCAAAATTTTCAAAATTTTCAATATTTTCAAATTTTTCAAAATTTTCAAAATTTTCAATATTTTCAAATTTTTCAAATTTTTCAAAATTTTCAAAATTTTCAAATTTTGGAAAATTTAAAAAATTTGAAAATTTTGAAAATTTTGAAAAATTTGAAAATTTTGAAAAATTTGAAAATTTTGAAAATTTTGAAAAATTTGAAAATTTTGAAAATTTTGAAAAATTTGAAAAATTTGAAAAATTTGAAAATATTGAAAATTTTGAAAATTTTAAAAAATTTGAAAATATTGAAAATTTTGAAAATTTTGAAAAATTTTAAAAATTTTGAAAATTTTGACAAATTTTTAAAATTTGAAATTAAAAAAAAAATTTTTATTTTGAAAAATTATAGCAACGACTAAATATGCGCATGCAACCATTTTGAAAATGGTGTATTTCGTTTTTGTTTAGATTTCGCATAAAAAAATATTAGCAAATAGCGAATAGTTTCCTGACCAGCAACTACCGAGTTTTGCTGACCAGCAACTCGTTAGCCTGCCAAGACTGGCACTAAACAGATTTGCGTTACACACCTAGTCTGGAACTCGACAGTTTACTGGCCATCAACTGGCCAGAAAGATGGAAAACTGGCCAGCATCTTACACACATCAAGTTTTCAATTTTTTTGGGGTAACGCCCTTCTGGCAGTAAGTAGACGATCGAAATCCGGAAAAAATTGACCGGTTATCCGCCAGAAAAGCGTAAGCCACGAAAAATAAAAAAAAGAGGGTTACGCCCGTCTGGCTGTAATCAGGCGATTTAAATCCGGGAAAAAATGATGAATGATCTGCCAGACGGGCGTAAGCCACTTTTTTTTTTTCGTGGCTTACGCCTTTCTGGCAGTATTGTAGTGTGGGCTTACGCCCTTCTGGCTGTAGGCTGATTAATTTTGCTCTTATGGAACTTCCGTGTTAAAGTTGGGGATACGCCCTTATGGCAGTATAGTCCGTTTTTTGTGGGTTACGCCTTTCTGGTTCTAAGCCCTCGATATGATTTCACAAAGCATATCTTATTAAAATTTTGAGGTTATATTTTAACTGATATGTAGATAGCGGTCTTACCTATGCCAACTAATACATTCTACGTCACTTTTATCTTTTCCAGCGTAAGTTGTACTTTTACAACCTTTAACAAAGCAATAAAAAACCATTTTTTATTTGTAACTTATCTTCTTTTATTTTTCACGCTCATCGACCTTAGAATGGTCGGAATTCGGAATGGTCTAAGCACATACCAAATACCATAGACTTATTATGGCACATACTACCAACGAAGTACGCACACTACGCACTCTCAAAGCATTAGTATTAAAATCTGTCGCTACCTTTTAGTGTCGCTCGACATCTTAGGGACACGCGTGAAGTTAGCGATTAGTAGTCCATAGGCGTATCAGCTTGTATCATGGGGCGGTATTCATAGAGTACGTTTACACGACGCTCTAAATCCGGTGTTACGAAAACCGGTTTAGTTAAACCAGGCGTTTACACGGTACCTAACACCCGCTTTACGTCTAAAGCGGGTGTTAGGACCCGTTTACACGCACTTTAACGCCTGATTTAGCTACGCCGGTTTTCGTAACACCGGAATAAGAGCGTCGTGTAAACGTACTCAATGAGTACGTTTACACGACGCTCTTATTCCGGTGTCCTATCGGGTCCTAACACCCGCTTTAGACGTAAAGCGGGTGTTAGGTACCGTGTAAACGCCTGGTTTAACTAAACCGGTTTTCGTAACACCGGATTTGGAGCGGCGTGTAAACGTACTCAGTGAGTACGTTTACACGACGCTCTTATTCCGGCGTTACGAAAACCGGCTTAGCTAAATCAGGCGTTAAAGTGCGTGTAAACGGGTCCTAACACCCGCTTTACGAGGTAAAGCGGGTGTTAGGTACCGTGTAAACGCCTGGTTTAACTAAGCCGGTTTTCGCAACACCGGATTTAGAGCGTCGTGTAAACGTACTCATAGAGTACGTTTACACGACGCTCTTATTCCGGTGTTACGAAAACCGGCGTAGTTAAATCAGGCGTTAAAGTGCGTGTAAACGGGTCCTAACACCCGCTTTACGACGTGAAGCGGGTGTTAGGTACCGTGTAAACACCTGGTTTAACTAAACCGGTTTTCGTAACACCGGATTTGGAGCGGCGTGTAAACGTACTCATAGAGTACGTTTACACGACGCTCTAAATCCACTGTTACGAAAACCGGTTTAGTTAAACCAGGCGTTTACACGGTACCTAACACCCGCTTTACCTCGTAAAGCGGGTGTTAGGACCCGTTTACACGCACTTTAACGCCTGATTTAGCTACGCCGGTTTTCGTAACACCAGAATAAAAGCGTCGTGTAAACGTACTCATAGAGTACGTTTACACGACGCTCTTATTCCGGTGTTACGAAAACCGGCATAGTTAAATCAGGCGTTAAAGTGCGTGTAAACGGGTCCTAACACCCGCTTTACGACGTAAAGCTGGTGTTAGGTACCGTGTAAACGCCTGGTTTAACTAAACCAGTTTTCGTAACACCGGATTTGGAGCGGCGTGTAAACGTACTCATAGAGTACGTTTACACGACGCTCCAAATCCGGTGTTACGAAAACCGGTTTAGTTAAACCAGGCGTTTACACGGTACATAACACCCGCTTTACGTCTAAAGCGGGTGTTAGGACCCGTTTACACGCACTTTAACGCCTGATTTAGCTACACCGGTTTTCGTAACACCGGAATTGAAGTGTCGTGTAAACGTACTCATAGAGTACGTTTACACGACGCTCCAAATCCGGTGTTACGAAAACTGGTTTAGTTAAACCAGGCGTTTACACGGTACCTAACACCCGCTTTACGTCGTAAAGCGGGTGTTACGACCCGTTTACACGCACTTTAACGCCTGATTTAACTACGCCGGTTTTCGTAACACCGGAATAAGAGCGTCGTGTAAACGTACTCATTGAGTACGTTTACACGACGCTCTTATTCCGGTGTTACGAAAACCGGCGTAGTTAAATCAGGCGTTAAAGTGCGTGTAAACGGGTCCTAACACCCGCTTTACGACGTAAAGCGGGTGTTAGGTACCGTGTAAACGCCTGGTTTAACTAAACCAGTTTTCGTAACACAGGATTTGGAGCGTCGTGTAAACGTACTCATTGAGTACGTTTACACGACGCTCTAAATCCGGTGTTACGAAAACCGGTTTAGTTAAACCAGGCGTTTACACGGTACCTAACACCCGCTTACACGCACTTTAACGCCTGATTTAGCTACGCCGGTTTTCGTAACACCAGAATAAGAGCGTCGTGTAAACGTACTCACTGTCGAGTCTTATTTCTTAAGACGGTCTTAAGACGGCCAACGACCAATCAAGTCGTCCTAAACGACGACTTAAGACTGTCTTAGAAATAAGACTCGACTATGAATACCGGCCATAGAGTATGTTTACACGACGCTCTTATTCCGGTGTTACGAAAACCGGCGTAGTTAAAGCAGGCGTTAAAGTGCCTGTAAACGGGTCCTAACACCCGCTTTATGACGTAAAGCGGTTGTTAGGACCCGTTTACACGCCTGGTTTAACTAAACCAGTTTTCGTAACCAGTACGTTTCCACCGTAGGGTCAGAGTTGGGTTGGGTTGAAATTTAAGCCAATGAGAAATGAGATTAGAGAGGAAGGAAATCATTTCTCGTGAAATATCATTTCTCATTGGCTCAAATATGGACCCAACCCGACTCTGACCATACGGTGGAAACGTAGTCAGAGAGAAGATCACGACCACGGAGTAGTGCAAATTTGCGATAAAAATTGAAATTCTTCGCAACATTGAAAATTTTTTCTTCGCTCATTATATTATGTAACTTTTATATCGAGAGCATGAGTGACGATTCTGATATTCCTACCGATAGCACACGAGAGAGCAACGAGATAAACCTAAATATAACATAAAGAACGTCATATCACGACCATTCAATTATTATTGGGATGATAATTTTTTAAGCAATATTTACGGTGATAAACTCAAGTCTACCTATTTGAAGCTTTATATAAAGGCCGGTTGTTCCATCACCGGGTAAAATTTATCTGATTTGTAACCCTATACAGTGGAAACTCATTTAATGCACGACTTTTGTACCGAGACCTATTGAGGGAGTGCATTAATCAAGGGTGCCCCTCTACAACTTTTGGCAGAACCAATCCCTGCAGAGAGCATATCGCACGCTCGTACATATGTATATACAGCTATGAATATCGTTGTTCTGTCACACGAATTGATCAGCTGTTAGGAAATGAAGGAATGCTTTTATTTTTAAATCATTCGCCAAAAGTGTACAAAAACCGAGTCTAAATTTTAATCTCGCAACGTTACTTTTTTCAAAATCATCACGCAAGCACAAAACGATTTTTTTTCTTTATTAGAAACGAAATCTTACCTATCGCGTTTTGAGGTTGACGACTAACAAGAGTGTCGCTAGCGGCCGGTAACCACGATCAACAAGAGAGACGGCATAAAAGGAGAAAGAGGGGTGGGGCTAGTGTCTCGAGGCCCGAAGTGATGGGGGGTGCGCGGCGTGAATCAATCAAAGGAATCGAGGGGAAATCAGGCAACAAATGAGCGTGCATCAAATGAGTTTCTACTGTACCATATACCCTTCTTGCGCTTCTTGTTAGTGGCTTCTCAGTCAACGTTAGTGCTGGCTAACGAGCCCACCTCTCAGGTTCATTCATTTGAACTTGCCGCTCGACAACTGGCGCTACCTGTTCGTTTTGGGACGCAACAGAAGCAAAAAAAGTATTTTTATTTTGAAAAAAAAACCAACTATATTTTTATCTCTGGTAGAAAAAAGTTAAAACTTTTAGCAGCCTCGTGCAATGATAATTTCGAAATTTGCCGAATACTTTGCCAGTTTTTCTATATTTTTTTATTCTCGATTGCAATCGTATAATCTTTGAGTGCTAAAAGCCTCGAAAAACGGGTGTCCACGCCCAAGTTGCATTTTTCTAGAGTGGGGTTTTTCGCTCCTTCGTGCGTCAACCGGACAACGTCAGATATAACAATGATCGTGCGTAAACCAATCATATGAGGTCGTGTTAACACGATTTTTTTCCCGTTCGTGAAAAGTAGTGGCGCTGCTATCGCCCTGAGGGCTGCCACGTAATGTTGCGTGCCGTTTACAAATTACGCTTGCGTTATAATTTTTTCACTAATTTAACAAGTTCGCGAGTGCAATGCTCAATTCCGTGACGATTAAAACGTAACTCAGGATAATCCGCTTTGCGGCTATAAATCGCAAGAAGGTGAGTACGAAGAAAAAAGAGTTTATGAAAAAATGAGAGAAAAAAAGTGTGATAATTCGTTCGGTTCGACGTTTGCGGACTTTCGTCGTGTACTCTGTCGTTTCACGATGACGTTTTAACCTTTCGAACGCGCGTTTGCTGTGTCTTGTGATAATGCGCTTTTTAATTTTTTTTTCCCCACACTTGTATTAATCGCTAAAATAGAACTTTTGACGTTAGCCATTTTTTTTTTTGGAAAATAAACGAGTTATTCGACATCACGGTCGTTACACGTCGAGACGACCTTGTCACGTATTTATAGCCTCTTTGATTGTCCATAAATTTTACGTTTTTCACAATTTTTTGGTTTCTTAAACATTTGTGCGCTAAAGAAACGCGACATTTCCGACCTTTTTATTATTTTCTTTCCATCTCCGGATTTCATTTTGGCCCACTATGAATTCACATCCCATTGCATGCACTTGTCCCTTCTCTGCTTATCTCGTCCCAATTCGCGCGATGAAATTAAAACCGAAATAATTTCAGGGGGTCTGGGTTCGGAGCAACCAGCAAGGCCAGTGGACAAAAGTTTTATCAACCTAGGTTCTTGATTTAAGATCGAGTCAAGTTTTACTTTTTCGAGGTCACGAACGTCGGACCGATATTTTTTGTATGATTTTTTGTTTTGTTTTGCTTAAAACTTTTCCCCCAACCGTGTCGAAGCCTGCCGAAAGGAATAAATAAATAAATAATATTTATTCCATCTGCGTTGCGCGGTCGATCGATTGCCGGGCATATATATTTGCGTCGGTGAGATTTTTTATTTTTAATACTACCTGGATAATGGAGAATGCAGAGAATTCATGAAAAGTCTGTTAAAATTTATGAAAAATATTTTGCATTCGTTTCGCGTATTCAAATATTATTTAATTATTTTGTCCATAAAGATTATTACTCTGGAAAAATATTATTTTTCGGTTAATGACAAAACGGCAGGCGAATAAATATGTGAGCAAAAGAGAAAAGAAAATTTTCCCTATCGAGCCAAATGATACTACATCATATAATAATAATAATAATAATAATCATTTATAAAATTTATATATTTTTAATGCAAGGGAGTAGATCGATGCTATTTATACGGATATGGTTAAGGCTTTTGATACCATGAATCACAAGCTCTTGCTTGATAAGTTGAAAAACATTGGAATAGATGGTCCACCGTTAGCCTGGTTTCGTTCATACCTTTCTAGAAGACATCAATATGTAAAGATAAAAAATTTTGTTTCTTTCGATATCGAGGTACTTTCTGGCGTGCCCCAGAACCTAAACGGCTTTGCTAGATCCGTTGCAATTGTATTTACCAGTTCTTCCCAAGATGCTCCCTCATAGAGAATCGCAGTATCGTCCACGAAAAAATATATTTTTCCCTCACATTTAACTTTAAAAAGATCGTTCGAATAAATAATAAATAAGAGGGAGCCCTTGGGGAACCCCAAACTTGGAAATATTTATCTCCTCATTTGTGTTATCTATTTCCACCAACTGCGATCTTTCCGTTAGGTGAGACTTTAGTATTTCCTGAGCTCTACCTCTGATTTCTACGTCATCAAGTTTGTCAAGTAGAATTTTGTGGCTTAGCGTATCAAATGCCTTTCTCAAGTCAATAGATATTCTTACACGCGGTCTACTCTTCCCTATCTCATATATAAATTTTGTAACCTCTGCTATCGCGTCCACTGTGGATTTCCCCTGCAGGAAATCAAATTGTGATTTCTAGTCCACTATTCTGTCCTTAAGGCAAGTTTCGAAAACTTTTGCGATGTTCGATGTTGGAGATATTGGCCTACAGTTATTGAGAACTCTTAAATAACGGTTTGATTTTTACTGTTTTAAAGCCTGCTGGACATACTCCCGCATTAAAAATACGATTTATCACATGACTTAACGGAGCAGAGACAGATGGTGCTATTTCCTTCAAGCATTTGTTTGTGATGCCATCCGGCCCGGGTTCCTTTCGTGGGTTTGTTGCTTTTAACAACCTTTCAATCTCTGCAGTGCTCACCGGTGTTAAGAATATAGAGGATAAGCTGGATTCAGGCTTAGTTACTCTCTGCCGGGTCGGAATTTTATTCGCCACATTACTTCCGATTTTAGAAAAATACATTCCAAACTCGTTGGCAATGTCTTTTGCTTCTCTCAGTTCTGTCCTGTCTTCCGTGTTCATAACTGAAACTGTACCCGCACTACAATCTTTTGCACCTGTTCCATTAATGTCCTTTATAGTAGTCCATAATCTCTTTGGATCCTCTTCCGTCAGCCTTATCTCTCTTCTGTAATAATGTTTCTTCGCCCTTTTTATGAACTTATCTAGAATTTTCCTATAATTTTTGTACTCTTCTTCAACCGTTCTATTAGCTGGATATGCTCGATGAATTTATAACAGTCAATCTCTCGTATGAATTGATGTCACTAGTGCAATGGTAATTCAATCCTTTCTCTTGTTTCTTTCACGAGCTGCCGGATGAGATGACTCCGCAATAATACCTCTTAGTTTCGCTATAAGGTTTTTAAGCTGTCGTTAACCCCTTCGTTGGCATTGATGCAATAGTGCGTCAACTAGCAATGCGCAATAGTGCGTCCTGCAATTTTGTGCACTTTTTGTCGAATTCTCTCTGCCAGCGAAGGGGTTAACATTCGCCGCTGTGTAAACTGATTCCCAAATTAGTCTTGCTGCCTTTTGTTCAAGCTTTCTGTTTCTTTGCCTTTTTTGTTTTCCCCTCGAATACATTTTTCACTCTAATCATTATAGGATGGTGATCGGTTATTGCGCTACGGATAATTGCAGAATCGAAATTTTCCAGGCTTCTTTTCATTTTAACAAAAATATGATCGATGTACGTCGATGACTCGAGCGCTTTCCTAGACAGCTGGTATGAAACCCTTTGTGCCGGTACATCCATACAGTCTCTTGCCTGCTCGTCTTCCTCCGATATGTTTACATATATTCATGTCTCCGATTAGAATATGTTCCTCTTCGCTGGCAACTCTCCCTATGAAGATTTTTAGGTTCTGAATGAAGATATTTACGTCTTCCCCATGTAGTCTATATAGTGCCGTAAAACATGCGTGCACCTTTGGGTTCTATATAATATGTTGTATCATTTTTATTATATATATTCACTCTTCTCTTTATTATCATTTAAATAATTTATTATATACAATGCATAGTGAATCTATCGTTTTTCTACTTCATACGAAATATATGAAATATTTATAAACTGTTTGCACAAGTTAAATTTTTTTTACTTTCTTTTGTATACAATGTGTTCCCTTATGTCGTACCGACATTTTCCTATTGGAAAATTTGCATATTGTTCCTCGAATCGCAAAACATAGAGGAAAAAATTGGGGAGACATGTTTAATAGTTAATTTAAAGGTTACTCCTTGTAAATGATGTTGGAAAAAATTGTCCATTAAACATCCGGGCTATTTTGATAAGCTACTCCGATAGATATAGCGCAGAAAGCAGCATAATGGAGAAATTCTGCCGTTGAACCGCACAATGTCACCATTGTGCTGCTGTGCCGCGACAGATTCTGCCACTGTGTCTATCAGGCTAATGGAGAAAAGAGTTTTGTTCATATCTTATGGAATTAATCTCTGGGAATCCGTTTAGTCAGGGTGTCCAATGACCTGAAAAATCATGAAAAACTTTAAATTCACTGCAACCCTTAAAATTTTATGAAATATAAAATTATATGAATGAATCTGAAATTTCTATTTTCAGGTTTAGAGTAACTATTTTTTTTTTCATGGAACTATTGAGAGTTACTCATAATTGATAAAGTGTACGATATCCGTGTTGAAACAAAAATTTAATTTCTCTATGATACTTATTCTCTTGAGTTGTGTAAGAGATTAAAAAAAAAATTATTCGCAAGGGCTAAATTAACCAACTGATAATTTGTGGACTTTGCATCAACCTTGTAAATGAAAAATATCAATTTGCGTAATAGAGGTAAAACGTACATTTTATAAAGTAACCGATACACTTGAAAGTTTCATTTGTGTACTAAATGGATACCCATACCTTACATACCGGTGTTACTAACTAAAGGGAAATACATGTATTGAAAAATTTCTTAAACTGACATTTGAAAAAATTTTTAATGCAGTTGTTAATCATGAGAAAAGTCATGAAAAAATTCTCATTTTGATCCTGATAAAACAGTTAACTATAAATGATTTTCTGGTCGCCAAAAAATTGGACATCTCAATATATCCAGGACGGACAGCCTGTGGATACGGATAGCTCGAAGGTTCAAAAGGGCATGCGGTCTGCGAATTAATTTGTTAGCGATATTTTTCAAGGATGGGTGTATAATAAAAATTCTGGAATCTAAGTTTTCCCTGTGTTATTTTGTACAGATAACGCAATGTCTCAGCCGGGTAATTATCGGTATCAATCGCACGATCAAACTGGGTCATTGAAGAGTGGAATCCCTCTGATGGTTAATGGCCAGCCCAATACCATGCAACACACTCAAAATGGTACACAACCTGCAGGCTTCAATTCCGCTGGTTAGTAATCGAATTTCCATGATTTTGTATTTTAAGATGTGTGAAATATCGACGTATCCACCGTGAGTGTTGAAGGGATTGCTCGATTTTCCAATCCCGTTTTGAATTTAGGCGGTTGATTGAGCAAATAGGACATTATGCTACTAGGGAGGAAAATCCGCTCCTCCCGTGTGGCATATAATATTTTTTATCCGACTGATAAAATGGTCATGTTCCATCGCTGCAGCGCGTGCGAAAAGTAATAAATTTTTGATCAGAGGGAATAAAAATGATTTTGCAGGCAAAAAAGTAAATTTGCCCACTTTTTACTTTTCTGCCCGCAAAATTGTATTTCTTGCCTCTGGTAAAAAATTGATCACTTTCCGTCCGCGTTACAGGGATGGTTATGGTCATTTTATCATAGTCGGGTAAAAAGATGAATTGATCGTCTTGTTGGAAAATTAATTGCGGTTTTTTATTACCGACTGAGCCTGTTGCACAATATTTTAAGGAGATTGTAGCATTAGGTGAAATTAAAAATTACGATCTAAATTTCGATGGTTTCTAAGAAAACGCCAAATCGCGTTGATCGCGACCATTTTGAACTAGATTCACCATTAAGTTTTTGAGATATTCATCGTTAAAGTTGATTTATTTAATATTAGCTGCATGGAAGAGTTTTTATGTTTCGATATACAAAGCTGCTTTACCAGATTCCGGACCAAAACATGTGAAAAAAAACCTTATTTTCGGCAAGAGGATGTTTAAAAAATGAATATGTTAAAGTTTGAAAACGATTCCTCATCTATTAGGGCTCGAGATTTCAGAAATGAAAAGGAGATATTTTGTCAGAAGACGTAGGGCAGTGTGCATACTGTCCATTAACGATACCCTAAAGGGACTTAAATTAGTATAGGCCTTATTCACCATGTATGTCGCTCTGTTACAAGTTGATTGACAAATTATTTAGGCCTCAGCTAATATTTTGATTTTTTTTTTGAGATCTTAACAATCTCTCCAAGTTTTTGTTACCAATCGAGTCACTCATATACGCCAACCGCATAAGGGTAAAAAGGTTTCAGGAATTCGTAGGGTATTTTCCCAACATCCTAATGCACCTTCTGAAAATATAAAGTATAGTGTTTCTTATCGATCACCCGGTGTTTCACGTTATTCTGAGGACACTTTCCGTCAAATGCTGATAGCTACGTTATTAAATAAAATAAAAATGATAAATTGCTACATATTTGTAAAATCGTACACTAGAGACGGGCACATGTACAATATTTTGAGGCCAATTTTACCAAACATATTTTTAACGAACAAACTGCACACATTCTTCAACGGGGTATAGATAACTAAATTGTAGTGTAGTACAACACTTTAAGAAAGGCTAAACATTTTATTCTCGCCTGACGAGTACGAGAGACCTAACCCGAACGATCTTTTCTCAATGCACTCATAAATTCTCGTTAATTTAGTGGAAAACGTAGAGGAAGCTTTCTTGTTTCCGCTATATTGTGTGTTGAATTTCGGTAAGCAATATTCGAGAAAAAAGTATTTAAAAGTTCCGAGACTGCTGGAACCTCATCCGAAATTCAGGACGTCTATGATCCTGAGTTGTTCATTTGAGGGTTCAGAGAAATAAAATAACAGTCATGGGTTCTCGGTCAAAGAAATAATATTTTCCTGCATATTATAATATTATATCGTCATACAGACCGAAAATGTTGACGGTTTACACATTTTTAAAAAAGTTGCTGTATCGAAGAGTGATAAAACATTTCTATATTCATATAACAGCTACCCAAGATCAGACATAGGAAAATCTAAATTTCACGTAAATGAAAAACATGCTCGTCTTGGTTCAAAAATAATAATTTTTCAATAAGCTTCACGAATATTTCCCTCTATTATTGCAGGTACACCGTCGTCGCAATCGTCGCGAGATCCCTCGAGAGAAACATCCCGAGATCCTTCGCCTACTCGGTACATTCACAATCAGTACAGGCCACAATTGTCGAGACCGCCAATGCCGCCCCTAAATGGCCAACAATCCCCGCAATCCCACCTACCGATGTCCCAGCAGCCGAATTCGGTCCAATTTCCCCAATCGAGTCCACTAGCTAATTCACAAAACATGAGCAATCAATTCACCAACGTGCAAACGTCAAGTCCCGTCGTGTTCTCGCCCCAGACGAAGCAACGAACATGCTTGAGCGCGGCTCAAAGCTTGTCGTCCGATTCGCAAATCGGTGGAGCGAGTCAGACCCAAAAATCCACGACACCGACGAGATATGATTTTCCAAACCCCAATCGAAGCATTCCGGCAACGCCGGGTTTTCAAACGGTAGCGGATTCTCAGGTCGGACCAAGTCACGTATCACAGTCCGGTCAGTTGAGCGAAGGACAAAATTTGCCATTCGCTCCGAGTGATCGGAGCGTGATACAATCGCAATCGTTGAATCCGCAAGCGTATTGGAACAAAGACCAAGCCTCCTCCATCTCAAAAACTATGAATCAGACATCGGACACGACGAGATCCCATGGAAGGTGGAGAAGTCCAAACGTTGAGTCGAACTCGAACAATTTCCAGACAACCTCACAGCCGTATTCCACTCAGAGCACGATACAGTCGCAAGCCAATAGCATTGCTCCCGCCGGTTGGAGCAAAGAGGGTACTTCTTCATCCGTGACCAATTCCACGAATCCGTCGATCTCGACGTTTTCCAGTCCCAATCAAACGTCGTGCCGAAATCCTGGTGTTGACTCGAATTCAAACGATTCCCAGGGTGCGTCCATACTTTATACCGGTCTGTTGCACCAAAGTCCCGATGCACGGCCCAGACCTCAACCATCACCGGACCAAAAACCGGGATTCGTTCAACCATCAGTGAACTCAACGACGGGGCCAGGTGCAACGTATTTGCAAGATTCATTAGGTAACAAAGCAAATCTCACGCATGCAAATGTCAACTTGCCCGGTCCTCAGGCTATCGGTGCTCAAGCATCGCCGACAATGCCCGGCATGGGCACGAATATGCGAAATGTATTCGGTAACACGTCGTCCAATCAACATCCCGGCTTAAAGGATCAAGGCTCGAATCAATCGATTTCGAGTCCTCCGATCGCGCAACATTCGTCCCTGCCCAAGCCCCAAGCTCAATATCCAACGCCCCACTATCAAACGAATATGTCGATTCCCGTAGCAAATCAATCTAATCAAAGTGCTTATGGTAGTCAACAAAATGTAGCTAGTCAATGGAAATATTCCCAGTCCAGGGATTCGGCGCAATCGTCAACCGTCGGCCCCAGCATTTCGGGACCTTATCTCGGTGCAACGAATGCTACTGGCGTTCCTCCAATGCTACCGGGACAAGTACCGCATGGGCCACCGGGACAAGTACCGCTTGGGCCACCGGGACAAGTACCGCTTGGGCCATCGGGACAAGTACCGCTTGGGTCACCGGGACAAGTACAGCTTGGGCCATCGGGACAAGTACCGCTTGGGCCATCGGGACAAGTATCGCTTGGGCTATCGGGACAAGTACCGCATGGGCCACTGCGGCAAGTACCGCTTGGGCTACCGGGGCAAGTACCGCTTGGGCCATCGGGACAAGTACCGCTTGGGCCACCGGGACAAGTACCGCTTGGGCCACCGCGTGCGTCCATTGCCCCACCGCCTCTGCCGGGACAACAACCGGAAGCTCCCTACGACAATCGCGCATCATATTTTGGACACATGTCGAACGTTCCGCTGGACAATATGAACAAGAGATATCCGACCACGGCTTATCCCGAACAAATGAATCAGCTCAATACTCAAATGGGAAATCTCAATGTGACGCAGTCGGGATTCAACGAATTGTGGGGCCAACAGTCGATCGATTTGCTGCAATGCCGAAACGTATTGCCAGGTGAAAAGGTCGAACCGCCCAGGATCAAGTTGCATCAAGAATTTCTCGACAGCGTCAACTGCAGTCCCGATATCTTCAGATGCACATTGACGAAAATACCGGAATCGAATTCATTGTTGCAAAAATGCAGGCTTCCGCTCGGTGTTCTCATACATCCGTTCAAAGACTTGAATCATTTGCCCGTGATACAGTGCAGCACGATAGTAAGATGTCGCGCCTGCCGTACTTACATCAATCCATTCGTTTATTTCGTCGATTCGAAGAGATGGAAGTGCAATCTGTGCTATCGCGTCAATGAATTGCCGGAAGAGTTTCAGTTCGATCCGGTTACGAAATCTTACGGCGATCCATCCCGAAGGCCCGAAGTTAAGACCAGTACAATCGAGTTTATCGCACCAAGCGAATACATGCTCCGTCCGCCTCAACCGGCTGTCTATCTCTTCATTCTCGATGTTTCGAGGCTCGCCGTAGATTCCGGCTATCTGGGCGTTGCTTGCGAAACGATTGCCGATGAATTGACGAAATTACCCGGTGACGGTAGAACCCAGGTTGGCTTCATGGCCATAGATTCGGCGGTGCACTTTTTCAGTATGCCGGAAAACGTTTCGCAGCCTCACGAGCTCATAATGCTGGACGTGGATGATGTTTTTCTACCGTGCCCGGACAATCTTGTCGTGAATCTCAAGGAACGAGCGGAACTTGTTCGCGATCTTCTTGAACAGCTACCCGTCAAGTTTAACGGGACGCATGACACCAACAGCGCGCTCGGGGCCGGCCTTCAAGCCGCCTTCAAGCTGATGTCACCGACCGGTGGACGGGTCACCGTTTTTCAAACGTGCCTGCCAAATTTGGGACCCGGCGCTCTGCAGGCACGGGAGGATCCGAATACACGAGCGAGCAAAGACGTCCCTCACCTGAATCCCGCCACGGATTTTTACAAAAGACTCGCTCTCGACTGCAGCGGACAGCAAATTGCCGTTGATTTATTCCTGCTCAACAGTCAGTACAGCGATCTCGCGACGCTCTCGGGTATGTGCAAATTTTCCGGCGGCTGCATCTATCACATACCCCTGTTCCGTAGAAACAAGCCTCAGCACAGCGAGATATTGGAGAGGATGTTGCGTCGTTATTTGACCCGTAAAATTGGTTTCGAGGCTGTCATGAGGATACGTTGCACGCGCGGCCTTTCAATTCATACCTTTCACGGTAATTTCTTCGTGCGATCGACGGATCTGCTGAGTCTACCGAATGTAAATCCGGACGCGGGCTTCGGTATGCAAGTATCGATAGAGGAAAGTCTCTCCGACGTGCAGAGCATATGCTTTCAGGCCGCGTTGCTGTATACATCCAGCAAGGGTGAACGTCGTATAAGGGTGCATACTCTTTGTCTACCGGTATCAGCGAGCATGACGGATATACTTTATTCCGCCGATCAGCAGGCCATTATTGGGCTTTTGTCAAAAATGGCGGTTGACAGAGCGCAACAATCGTCGCTGTCGGACGCCAGGGATGCCCTGATAAACGTGGCGATTGATGTTTTGTCGTCTTACAAATTGTCACAATCGTCATCGACGGGTGGTCTCATGGCACCCGAAAATCTCAAACTTTTGCCGCTATACATAATAGCTCTGATGAAATCAATGTCGTTCAGATCGGGCACGAGCACGCGACTCGACGATCGTGTCTACGCGATGTGCCAGATGAAGGCTCTTCCGCTCGGACAATTGATGCAGATCACCTATCCCGATTTGTATCCGGTGCACGCTCTCGACGATCGCAATTCCAAAGATATCGATGGCAAAGTTTGTCCGCTATCGCCGAGATTACATTTGTCAGCTGAAAAACTCGATTTTCGCGGTGTTTTTCTCATGGATGCGGGCGATCGAATATACATTTACGTCGGAAAGTCCGTCGATCCAATATTTTGCTGCAATGTACTGGGTGTACCGTCTTACGAATCGATACCCGAAGAATTCGTAAGTCATTGATACGTTTTCGTTGCTGTTGTTGTTTCCTTTCAACTAATTTCTTCATTATTACGATGCAAATTAATTTCCGTTTTTGTTACAACAATAGTATGATCTACCCGAGTTGGAAACCGTGGAGAGCGAGAGACTTCGAAATTTCGTGTTCAGTCTACAAGAGGAAAAACCCTACTATGCTTCGTTGCAAATAATACGGTGAGCTTATTTTCTTTGTTTCAAATGGACAATTTTTAATGCGAGTTAACGTCGAATTATTTGCAAATTACACGAGGCAATGGCGGCTGCGCCATTGCCTCGGCGTCCTATTTTTGTGACGAACAAAAAAAAATTTTCGGCCACGTAAAAAATTGAAACGAATCGATGGAACTGCTCTAAAATATATAAAATTGGATTATTTTACTGAATTTATTTGGCATCGAATTTGATGAATTTTCGTTTCGTTTAATCAATTCGTCGTACTTCATGCGAGACGTGGCTAACCACGCCCAATTTTTTTTTTTTTTTTTTCGTCGGACTGTTCAATCGCTCAACGTATCCTGCAATTATTCTGGAATTTTTAACTGGTTGACGCTTTTTTTTATCTATCTGATGTCCGAACGATTACGTACGTCATAACATTTGATAAGATTCATTTCCAGGGTGTTTTTACGATATATTTTGATATATCTTGGTAAGTAGAGATGCTCAATCTTGTTGAGATTTCGCACGTACACGCGACTTACGTTTACAAACGTGCTGTTAAATATTAACTTAACCCTCTGAAACATATATTTTTCCTTACATGCAATTGACTTGAAATTTGAGACTCGAGGATTTTTGGGGTCTCTGATTATGAATATGAACTAAAAATTTGGAAATTGAAAATGACGGATCCATTGTGGCTGACCAGAATGCATTTAAAGTCGTTTGATGAAAGTAAATGTTGGCACTCGAGGGTTTTTGGGGTCGCTGATTACGAATATGAACTCAAAATGTGAAAATACGAAATGGCGGATATCAGGATGGTCGAGAAAAATGCAAAAAGTGGCGTGATAAAGATTTTTGGCTATCGAGCCAAAAGTTTGTACATGGAAAAGTTATGGGACGCGTGGCAATGAGATTGATAAGAATCCCTGAAGGGGCTCAAATTTTTTGATAATTTCAATTTAAAAAAAATCTCTAATGGCTCTAATTTCCTAAAATTTTCGCCTAACGAGCTAAAAGTTTTTTTTTTACACAGACTTTTAGTGATAATCACGGTTGATATTGAACTTGGCAAGAATCGATTGAGGTATTTAGATGGTAGAAAATATTGAAATTTTCAAAAAATTATCGTTATAGTTTCAAATGTCACTGAAAAATTTGCGTTCGTTATTTTATTGTGGTTGAAATCGAATTCAGAAAAAAAAACGTGCTAATTGAAAATTTGTACATTGCTTCCTTTATCTTTATCATTATCTTATCTTGCTCACAAAGATTCCTCGATGAGGAAGCAAAATTTTTAAAACCAATTTACTCATAGAAGGATCTTTGCGAGCAAGATATCGTAGTAAGGAATCAATGTGCAAATTTCTGATTTGCACGTTTTTTTTTTTTTCTAATTGAAGCAAAAACTGGCTAGAACTTGTAAGTATTAAATATGAGTTTGGTCCATATTTTACAGAAGACAGCTGTTTGCAGATTGAATTTTTTTCACTGTGAAGAGGTAGCTTGATTCTTGCCCTGTTTTTGCTTCTTTTGCTAATTTTCTATCTATAAGAGCAATTACCTCTCAGGGGTCAGGTATACCGATTAGAAATTGATTGGGTCTGATAGCTAGAGTGCGAAGCTAGGTTTAGGCACGTTTCATAACAAGTGTCGAAAAAACAATAATTCTCTACAATCACTAAATACTTTTTTACAATTCTACCTCGAGAATGCAGAATGTAACTGATATTAGCTCCTTCAGAGTTTATTTATTAAGTTTTAATAATGTCTATGAATGATGTATGAATAAGAGAATACCGGATTTTGACGAAGACGCGTTATTTGTTACAGAGACGACAGTCACTTCAGGAGTCTGTTCACTGATCGTCTCATCGAGGATCGTTTCGAAAATGCTTTGAGCTACTACGAATTTCTGCAACATCTGAAGACTCAGGTGAAATAGTGTAGAGATTAAAGTAAACAAATTAAATTTTAACCGAAGAAGATAAGAAAAACAAATACGACAAAGAAGGATTCAGGCGTTAGAGAAACAGTTCGCTGTGAAGTGATTTGTGTGTAGTCTAACGTCAAGAAGTTATAAATGGACAAAAAAAAACATACAAAAATATCAGCGATCGACGCGCAGTGATATAAAAGATTGAATACAAAACGAGAAAAAAAAGAGGAGCAAAGGACCGAGTATTTGCAGAGACGTTTTAATCGGACATTTTCAGAGACGCGTCGAACGCAACTAACATGAAAAAAAGTAAAAAATAATAATCGCCATTGTTTCTCAAATATCACACTTTCGTATTACCCTAAGGGGTAAAGAAATATTCGAACGACTGATATGTCATATAGAATACACAATAACATCCAAAAAAAGTGACGACTAGCCTTTATCCAAGAAGACACGATCCAGCATTTGAGGTAATAAAATTTAATTACTGTAATTGCCGTGTTCGTATATATGGCATGACCAATTATAAATTTGGTCGATCATGGACTAAAATTTTCCGGACGCTGAGAATCAAATAACGAATTTGAAAATTTCTGTGAACTCGTAATGATCGTCGATTCGCTTAATGAAAATTTAATGAATCGAACAAACGAAATTCATTGATTTAATTTGAAAAATCAATTGATTTTTTTTTACTCAATCAAACGGATTAATATGTCTTTGTTAATTCGTGATATAATCGGCATTCGTCAATTCGATTCATCAAAACGATCCGTTCGATTAATCGAAACGTACTCATAATTTGCATCGAATGAATTTTTGAATTTATTAATCGAATTGACTTAACGATCATTTACCATGTAGTTTCAAATTCTTTTTGGAATTTAAGTGCATCGAAAAATCCGTCTCTTCGGGGGTTTCCATGAATCTAAAGAATTACGTCGACTCGGTATCATTTTTCTTTTCCCTACAGCTCATATCTAACCAAAATGAGCGCCCTGAGTGGCCGGGGAAGGGGAGTCCCCATGTTAAACTGGAAGATTGAGGGACATTATTGTGAGCTAGGTTAAAGCAACCCCCACCACCTTTTTCCATCCATTATTTCGTTCATTGTTTTTATCAATTGTTTCTATCGATCAATTGTTTCGTCTGTATCGGTAACATAACACTTACGCTGAGTAAAAACGATCTTTCCGCGATGGAAACGGAGGCTGCTTTAATGGTACATCAATTATACCTGGATTGTTGATCGCCCCCATACGAAATTGGTATTATAATTTTATCCTCTTTTTCTGGAACATCATTTGACATCTGTCGTAAGAACGATAGCCGAATTCATTCATTCACGTTGTTTTACCTTCTGTATCAATAACCATCGAACAATCTATCTGTATCGTTGAATTTATTACATCGGGGTCTTGCAACGTCTTTTCTCATAATATATATATGAATATACACTGTACTTCATTTGACCATCGACGACACAATTCCCAAATTGTAAAATAAAAAGAATCATGCTGTGGGAAACGTGAATTTAATCGAAAACAATTTATGAGATGTAGGAATGTAAATGCTGTGCGTATGAAACGAAGAATGAAGAGAAAGAAGAGATTGATCGTTTGTTTACCCCATTATCCATTGCGTTAGGGTGAATCTATGTGACGATTATTCGTTAATTATCAATTTAAAAAAATCGTTATAAAGCGGTAAATGGAACTATTCAAGACGTTTTTTTTTAAGATAAAACAAAATTGAAGCCGCAACGTAAATGCAAATATAAAAATTGTCGGTAGATCGTACGTGTTATAAGTTCGTTTGTTACGTTGGTTTGTAACGTCCGTCGTATGTTATGCCTACGACTGATCAGTTTTTTTTTCTTTTATTTACATTTTTTTCTTATGTTATTTAATTATTTATCAATTTACTATTAGATATATTGGTTATCTTTAGTCTGTCAGGCAAATTATGTATGTACATTATACACACAATATATAAATGGGACGAACGAATGTTGCGAGTATATTGATGTTTTTCGTCGGATTAAGTCAAAGAGAGTGAATTGTAGAAAAAAAAAGCGTTTGAGAAAAGTTCGACGATCCCTGCATATATTTTTTGCCGTATTACCTAACGATAACGCCTTTTCCGGATACATTGAGACCAGCGAAGGATTACGAATGATTTTTTTTACATACATTTACATTATTTATAGTGGGTAATTATTTTAGTGGTGAAAAAATGAGAAAAAAAACCTTAATGGATCATTCAAAATTGCTGTGCGGGTTATCACCTGGAAATTAATGAAAATGCATTGGGAATATTGGTTTTCCATGTAGGGTTATTTAAGCTGCTGGTTCCTATATGAGATCTTGTGTGGGACGTTTTGGTATAAAAACATGTATAATTGTACATAAATCAGCATGGGGAATGAATTTCCGGCATGAAAACCTACTTGGGAATTTATATCGGTCTAGTTTACCTCCAATTTTTCAAATGGAAAATGACTGAATTTTTTTTTTCGCAATCATATAATGCTGGCATTAAGAAGAGTTCAGTGATTCGTGATATAAGATCATACAGGGTAACGCAAAATTAGAAATAAGTGAAATAACAAAATATTTACGAAGCTAAAATTCATAATAATTTCCGTACGGCCAGCTTCGGTATATGTATTTTTATGCCTAGTCGAAGGAACTCTCGCAAATGAGGGCTATCAAAATAAATCGTTGATTTGTTTTCATAAGGTATGACAACGCTACGACGACTGTTTTTTTTTTATAAATACCACCAGAAATATTAGCTGCGGTTTGACAATCTTTTCGCACAAGAATGAATAAATGTCTTCAAGCTCAAGTAATTACTTTGAGCAGCTTTTCCAAAAAGTTGTTTTGCTGTTATATAAAATTTCGCTCAAGAGCAGTGTTCGTCAATTGTGCAAAAATGATTATGATCTCAATATCACTGAATTTCAGGTTTCATAACGTTGCGTAAGTTTGAATAACCTTGTATCACCGATCGCTGAACTCTTCCTAATGTGAGTCTTATAATTTTGAAAAAAAATCCTGTCATTCCGTTCGAAAAAGTGAAGGCAACCCATCTTTAGCGTCTACATTAAAAAAATATTTTGAACGCTTCATAACGTACAAATTTCATTTCAAACTTTTATCCATAGCGTCGATAGCTTGGACGCAATGGGTATGTTTAGCCGAACTAAACGTTGAGCAGAAAGGCCATCACAAATGGCGGCTACAGTAGTCAGTGGGTCTGTTCAGCCGAACTAAACGTTGAGCAGAAAGGCTCATCACAAATGGCGGCTTGTAATCACTGACTACTGTAGCCGCCATTTGTGATGAGCCTTTCTGCTCAACGTTTAGTTCGGCTGGACAGACCCAATGTTTGTGAAAGCTCTGTTTTACCGACTGTGACGGTACAAGAGTGCACGTTAATTTTTGCCCAAACAGAATTCCTGTGTTACCTAATCGATAGCTTTAAAATTTTACCGAGAAACTCCGGGGTCTTATATCCAGAGCCTAATAGTGGTTAGAAATTGTAGAAAATAAACCTACGTATGTACATTTTCAGCTTTAATCGGAGATGTCTAGAACATAATTGTATGTAACGATTATTGTGTAGCTTAATTACGAAAAATCCGGGCATTGAGCTCTTGACGGATAAAAATCCTAACCGCCGCGAGCGTTTTTTCGTTGCTGTACTTGGAAAATGAGAGGATGATGGCATTTTGTCATAAATTTACTTGCATCGTGGACAATTTACTGTGCCGATAGTTCGCAAACATTCCACCGGCACCACTTCCAGGCATGTGTTACGCTTCACTCGCGTCGGTAACGCAGAGTTCGCGGTTTGCGCCAATCAATTTCGTCCGCTGAAATGTTTCGCTTTTATTCGCACAGAGGAGTGAGTTCTTTTTGGTATTTAAAGAATTGGAATTCACCTTGTGAATAATTATCGTCAAATAAATAAATGAAGAGCAAGTTTATGATGCACCAATTGATATAAATTTATTCAATAATTCATGAGTTGGAAAGATACTTTATAATTTTTATAACAGAGACGTTGATCGTTCGAGCTCGGTATAATCTCTCTCTCTGCCCTTTTCTCGTTTTTGGAGAAGTCACCGAAGATTCCGCGGAGGTCCAGCGCATGCTCTCTTCGATCTTTTTGTATCGACCAATCCCGATCTTGATCGCGAGGCTGCAAGTCCCCCACTCTGTTCAATCGACGAGAACAAGGAACGTGTGTTGCTCAGTCGAGACGGTCGAGATCATGCATCTCAGCGATAAAGTCTTTTATGAGTTCTCTGTTCCCCGAATCAACCAATGTAAATACTTGCAACCCAAAACCGTTTAAAAAATCTAGACGAAGTCGATATTTGTCGACTGTTTATCGTTGAATGTTATTTTAGCTAGAGCGACTAAGAACAATGGGGTTCTATTCACCAAGCCCCGAATGTTGCAGCTGCACGTGCGACTTAAAGTATTTATGTTTAAATTGTTTATTTCTTAACGTAAAATAGGTATCAAAATATCCATGGTATGTATCGTTCTTATGTATATATTCTCAATTTATTTGTCACCACACGTAAATTATCTCAATTCTCTCAGTTTTCTTAAAATACCATATTCATTTTATCGTGCAACGAATTTTAATTATCTTTATCATTGACGTTTGAAATTTCCACGCTTTTGCGAATTCCCGAATCCTGCCCTCTATAGGTGATTTCAGGTGGATCCGTTACACATGACGTGTCCAATTTTCATGTGCAGCCGATGAGCTTTCGTGATGCTAAACTGTTAAATCACGAGCCAAATTAAAAAAAAAAAACATCTAAGTAATCGCTTTAGAATCGATTAAGGGGACTAGGCATCGAAAATTCTCGAATTTTTTCGTTTTTTTTGTATTCGGTTACTTTACAATCTCTTCCAAACATTTTGGCGCAAAGAAAACTGAAAAATTTGCACAATCAAGCTCAGGATGAGAGCAATAAATATCCAATACTCCGCTAACGTTGAATGTGCAAGTTGCGTGACCAGGAACACTTGTTGGGTGCGAACAAGAGATCGCAAGCATCGACAAAAGAAGCTAAGGATGGGAAAAAACCGACGTTCCGCGATTGCTGCCACAGAAAAAGCTGAACTCGAGAAGTCCTACAGCGCCGGCAATATTTAACTTACGTAAGTTGCAATTTGAAAGAACCGTGATAAGGCCCCTGAGCGAGAAGTTAAACGCGTTGTTCTCGAAACAGCATTTTGTATTAGTTTTGCTTCGATAACTGAAGAACGATTGAATTGATTTTTTTTTAAATGAAGATATCAACTTTCTCTATAAAATGAAGCGACGTCTATGTAAAAAAAATCAATTTATTATTACTGTTGTTACAACAAATGTCATCCGTTTTTCAATGTTTTTCAAATCTTAGCTGCCATATTTTGAGCTTTTATGTTTATTCAAAAACTTTAGGTTCATCATGTGGAGGAACATCCCTCGAAGAGAATGGCGTTCAGGAATTGCCGAAAACTTCAATCGGCCACTAGGAATCGTGGCAATAAGGAAACAGTGCATCTGAATGCGTGGTCTTCTTTATCCGCCCATATCTCCCTGCAATATTTATATTTTTGAAACCTCAAACACTGAATTTAATAGCCAAAACTCCAATAAAAACGTTGCAAAAAAGAAAATGCATGTATGTTGTTTCGGTTCTTCACAAATGCCATTTGAATTTTATCTCATTTTCGGCCTATGAGGATCCTCGCTGCCTTTATTATTTGGGTTTATTTGCGTCTGGTAGTATTTCGCGCCAACTTCAATGTAATAATACCACTCTGATAATAAATAATAATAAGTAATAACTTCAATGTAATAATACCACTGTGATAATAAATAATAATAAGTGATATTGAGCAGATGTGCTAATGAGTGGTGAAAAATACGAAAATTGGACTGTGGACGAATTAAAAAAAGAGCTTTGTTCTCGGGGAGCAATATTAACGAGAAAAAAAAGAATTTACAAGATCGGTAAGAAGAAACGTCATAAAAAATGAGGTTATATGAATTCAGTTTTAGGTTTACAACTGTAATTATTACAGATTGACTTTTTATGATTGGAATAATAATTTTTATACGGCAAGTATAGAAATATTGCCAGTTTTATTTTTTCGTCATCCTCAGGAAATCTGTGCATTCTTTTGTTGGTGCAGTTATCAACTATCATTTTTCAGTAATTCAAGAACCGCTAACATTGACCTCATGTATATCCAAACGTGAATATAGGTTATGTCTAACCTCTCTACCCGGTGAATCGAATTTTAACTTAGTTGTTTCCGCTAATAAATGCGTTGTATTCCTAAACCTTCTTTACAAATGATTCAAATGAATATTAATTTAACAAAAATTATTAGACTGACATATAATGATCATTTTTGTTTAGCAATGCTGGCTTATCACATACATACGTTAAATATTTGTATTTAAAACTCGCGCGAAATACTACCATTTTGATATGGTGCTGCACTCTCTACGCCAGCTTTTACCGAGGATCCTAATTTCGCTGTCTAGTCCCCTTAATTCGCTAGTTCGGTGCACTTGTCAACAAATTGCCGACAAAAATTCCGTTTTATTATCTATCGGAACGCTAAACGATGATACATGATGAGCTTGCACAAGTTACGCGATATTCAAAGTACGAGCTATCGGGAGAGCCATCCTGACACCATCGGACCTCCTCATTGACTTTCGCATATTCTTGCGGATGTGAAAGTCACGTTCTATTCATCATGTACGAAATTCTAATATGCTTTTGACCAAAATATCAACAATCTCGGAAAAAATAGAGAAGAGTATTTTTACCGACCAGGGTATACTCCACGTCGCCTGAATCCAAAAAAATTGCAGAAGTTTATCTGTTTTATCGACTGTGCAGTTTTCAAGTAGAAGGCTGTACAATCGGCACGATAGAGAGAAAAAAAGAGAGGCGCGCCCCGTCGTCCGTGTCCACACACACATTATTATCATCATCATCGTCTCTCGAGGTAAGATACCAACAGAGTCACTTGAGTCGGAATAACCAAAACCGTACGTAATTAAGTTTCTAACGTATAATTCTCTGAGAAAATATGCTCTGAGCTTAAATATGCAGAAACTTTTTTGCCCGAAATATAAAATGAGTCTCGAGTTAGTATTTCGTAATAAATATTGCTCTTGCGTTTCTCTCGAGCTCTTCTCCCGAGGCCGCAAACGTTGTAATTATAAATTGATTTGAACGAGATGGAAAAGAGATGGCCCGCATCTCCGCTGGATTCGAAAGCGCACGCGGGTCGTCAAAAAGTCGATTCGACCGGTGGGGGGCGCGGTAATCGGCGAACGAGAAAATGCGCATGCGGGAGGGCTCGATACGGTTTGATTTTGTTATCAGTAGTGGTGCCGACGTTGTGAGGAGAGGTGAGGCTTTTTCATCCCTGCGACACGCCAGCCCGGTAAGCTTTGTTGTCGAACAAATATCCCTCGAAATTGTATAGATTTTCGTCGCGTTATCGCGTTACGACAGTGTGGTGTGGTTTTTTTTTTTATTATAAAAGAAAATTTACGTCATATTTGATGTTGAGTAGAATATTATTGACCTTATTTTTTTTTATCAATAGTGACTAAATTTTTACACTTTAGTTTGTATTTATTGTTGATAATGGTCTAGTTTGGTGACTTGCGAATTTAAAAAAAAAAAAAAAAAAAAAAAAACACGAAAATTCGGCAGTCACCAAACTAGACAATAACCTTTTTTTCCCATTACAGTTAGTTATTTTTTTTTCCAAGTTTTGACTTCAGGTTAGGAATAATTTACGAGGCTGAATTGTTATCTTACAAGCATTTTCATTGCGGTAAAAAATGTAATAGATTAGCATGAAAAACTAAAAGTTGATTCGTAACAAATCCTTTCTTCTTTCAAGGATAGTCATCAACTAAATATTCATGGCAATATCAATTGTTCACGAGTCACAGATTTATGAAAAAATAAATCCCAAACGACCAGTCTAAGCCCCGGCTTATCGCGCTCTGAACATATTCCTCACGCTTACCGTAATTTCGTTGCCTTATTTTACTGCCGACTCAAAAAACTTTCGGGATTTACTCAACTGTCGAAAATTTTTGTTTAAAATACGTTCGCAAAAGTATTTTGACTCATTTCACTGAGTTTCGGTTTCATAACTTTTTTGTATGGTGAAAAAGTTTTTCATAATTAATCTGCGTTGGATTGCACTCAACCATATCGTATTTACACGAGGGTACAGGGGAACTCCGAAAAACCTGGCCGGTACATGTAGCTACATTTAACTAAGTTTCACTTTTGTTATACTTTTTTGCATGTAGCAAAACTTTTTCATGATTAATTTTATTATATTTTTTATTGTTGTTATGATTATGGTACTTAACTTCGTAGGCTGCAAGACTTTTTCATAATTTATTTACGTTTCAAATGCGGTTTGCTCTCGGGAAAATGAGTTTATCATTTTGGTTTATTTTTTCATAATTTTCCGTGGATGATTATTAGATTTCTTTACTATCGCAGTATACAAAGAGTTTTTTCGGGAGTGCTTGTAGCCGTATCGCTCTCAGTCCACGAGAGACCGCAAATTCTCATCGTCGTAAAAGCTTGCGAGTAAAAAATGAATGATCATAAATCATGAATATTACATTCTGCCCACAGCGTGAGTGATAATTCGATCTTCACACATTTGTTTTACACTCTCGATGTTGGATTTTTTTGTTTTTATACTTTCGAATTTATTAATTTTTTTTTTTATATTTCTGAATTCACTACATTGTGCCCGAAACTCGTTGAAATAAGTACGCGGGAAAAAAAATTAAGGCTTAGACATAAACATCGCTATTGCGGTTATTTTTGAGAATTTCTCCTAGAAATCAATATGCAAATAATAAAACCGGAAAACCGACAATGGTGATTGTGCGGTCGGTGTGCGGCTCCCGGTGATCCCTCGAGTCAAGTAGCTTGTGCGGGGCCATTGCTCGGATGGGTGACCGCTCAGACGTGCATCAGGTGGCGCATCAACTAGTGAGCGGAAGGCCAGTTCTTTTGAGATCTTGGTATAGACACTTTACCTAGTCTATATACCGAGGAATCAGAAGAATATGGGGCCATCTATACCGGTACGGGTTTTCTACAGTTTCTCTGTGCCCATGGCAAATAAGGTATAATGTAGATAAGATTCCTGCGGACGCCACGGAAGTAAGGTTGGCTTAGCGAAGTGCGGGTAGACAGTGCTAGGAGGGTTCAAAGGGGAAGAGTAGTACGTAAAAACCCGCGAGGGTATACGATGGAACTCAGGAAAATAAAAAAAAATAATTATAAAACACAAATAGAAATGAGATATAATTGAAATTAAATAATGATAATAAATTTTTCAACAACATTGAACGTTACCGTTTGAATTATTATACCCATAACATTGAAATATATAAAAATTTATTTAGCCAATGTATATAAATTACAAACTTTTACATATGAGGAATGACATAGTTGTTACGCATATGGAAAACAGGGAAAACCGGGAAAACTCAGGAAATTTCTTTCGTCCTGGAATAATCAGGGAAAAGTCAGGGAATTTAGAGAATTCTCTGCAATTTTTCCGGAATTTAATTTTTGCCAGAATTATGAAAAATGAAACCAACTTAAAAAAAAATTGCAAAGTATAAAAATAAATATTTTTAATATTTATATTATTCTTTATTATATACAACAAAAGTTACGTCAGTGCCAAACAATGAAAATTTCAAAAACTAAAAACTAATTTATTCTAAAGCTCTAAAGCTAGGCTTCTGCATTCGATTTGTCGATACGCAACTACACAATTATTATTGTAGATAAGTGTTTATATTTATTTTTCATTTATTGGCTGCCATCAAATCAATTTTTTAAAAATAAGTGACAAATATATAAAACGTGAACTGCTCAAATTTCAAGTCGATCCTCCATGTGGTTTTTGTAAAAATAATTTTTGAAAACTTGGCTTATACACGAGAGTAAATGGGAGCGATATTTGTTTGAGCTGTCAATTCCATTAAAATACTACCACCTGCATACAATTTATGTCAGATCTTTATTAGATCTTTGATATGACTATCAATAAATTTGAATAGGTTCGTCCATCTGGTTTATTAGTTACAAGCCAAAACATAAGCTCACTATCCACGGGTATAGCGCATGAATGGTCAGACTCTCTTTTTTTATTTTTTACTTTACAGTGCTTAAATTATTTTTTGTATTTCAGTTTTTTTTTAATTTTTTATTTTAATATTCAACATTTTTTTACTTTACCCTAATCTCCTTGGAATATTTGCAAAACCTGTGTGGAAAACCTGGAAAAGTCACGAAATTTCTGAGTCAATAATGCGTAATAACCATGAATGAAAAAAAAAATTCTGACAGAAAAATGCGAAAGAAAAGCTTTGTGAGCAAGATAAAATAATGAGGAAGCAAGATGAAAATTTCTAATTTGCACGCTTTTTTCTCTGGATGCAATTTCAATCACAATACAATAACGAGCACAAACTTTTTAATGAATTTTGAAACAATGACGGTAATTTTTTGAAAACTTTCAAAATTTTCTACGGTCTGAATCCCTCAATCTATTCTTGCCAAATTCAATACCGACCGCGATTGTGACTAAAAGTCTATTTTTGTAAAAAAAACTATTGGCTCATTAGCCAAAAATTTGCGGAAATTAAAGTAATTGAATTTTTTTTTGAACTGACTTTTCGAAAAATTCAAAATCCCGCTAAATAAAAAATTCCAAAGGAATTTAAACAGGAATAGCAGTAAACAAAGGGAGATGGGACATGGTCTACCTATGTACGAGTTTCAGCTTGATTGCTCAAATGGGACATTTTTGAAGATACTGGCATAAAAATCTCGAAAATTTTGCTCCATTGTAGAAGAAGCTTGCCATGTCAACATTTTAGTAATAGCGAAGCAAAAAAATTTCGAGATCTTAATGCTTATTATGCATTTAAAACGTCTTAAAACGTTTTTTTTATCAAATTTTGCAAAATTTAATGCTGAACATCCTTTAAAATATTCTTTATTTCTCGAAAATCTAATTCCGATATCTCAAAGATTGCGTAAAGTAGGGCAAGTACAGGTTTTTATTACATTCAATTTTTTTTTTAATTTGAAATGCTTAAGCGGTTTTTTTCAAATTCAATCCCATGCAGTCTTGTCCTATAACCTATCAATGTAGAAAATTTTTGCCCGATAGCCAAATATTTACGGAAGTTAGAGCTATTTTAATGTTTTTTGAAAAATTAAAAAAATTTTGAAATCCGAATCCTTTGAGCGATTCTTGCCAAATTAAGTATCAAACTTTTTTGTCCCCTAACCTATTTGCGTAAAAAATTTCGAGCCAATACGTGAGAATTTACAAAAGTTATAGCGATCACAGACATTTTTGAAAAATATCAAAATCATGTAAAATGGGACACCCGTTATAGATTGTAATGAAAATTGTAACGAACAAAGGAGGTTTTTGTTCTGAAATATCTATCATGGCAACAATCAAGTTGTGTGCAAAGTTTGGTCTCGATTTCTTCAACAGTTTTCGGGATATGTAGACATTTGAATTTTGCAGAGTTTTCATACACGTCAATCCACGTCAATTCGCGCGGTCAAAACCCTTCATCTCTCCGATTTTGGTTATCTTGTGAAAATTTGTTTGTCTTGGTCCAAAAATCACTCTCATTTGTTACAGGTTTTTTCGAACCCCCTGTCACCACCATAACCCCCTATAAACCCCCTGAAAACACCGAAAACTTGGACATGATTTTAAAAATTGCAAAAAAATCGCATGTATAGTACATAATATACCAAGAATTTTCGCGGTAGAATTGGAATGGCTCGGACTTTCGTTGAGCTGAAAAAAAAAAGAAAATGAAATAAAAATTATTTTTCGATTATTTTCCAAACGTTTCAATGAAATTATCAATAAAGAAAATAAAACAAATAAAATATTCATTTTTTATTTTTCTGATGCGGTTGAAAAAAAATTTACATAAATTTTTAATGATTTTGAATTTGAGAACGATTTTTTTTTCATTTGGACAATTTTTTTTTTAATTTTTACAACAACAAATTTCATAAAAAAACTCGTTTTAGTAGTAAGACGACTTCGTTGCGAAAACTTTCACTCACGACACGCCACTAGCGGCCAAAAGTTTTTTCCCGCACCTCAATATCTATTCAATTCTTTATAAATTTTGAGAATTTCGAGTTCAGCATTAATTGGTATTCAATCTTGGTGAATAGAACGAAACAATACTCCATACAATAATTTTTACGCTACGGTTGAAAATGTATCGAAATAAAAAATAGTCGTTCTCAAATTCGAAATCATTAACCATTTATGAAATTTTTTTTTCAACCGCATCGGAAAAATGAAAAATGAACATTTTCTTTGTTTTATTCCTTTCATTGATAATCTCATTGAAAAGTCTGTTACACACGGGTTATTTATCCCGTGGTAACTTATTATTATTATTATTTTATTCGCTGAAGTCAAAGGCCCCGGCGAATGGATTCTCTGTCCTATTTAAGCTGGGTAGCACCTCACCTTGTATATGCTTGTAGTTCGTGATGATCGGATGGGCTGTGATGCAATGAAGGAGTACAGCTGGTTTCGCACGAATGTATTTATTCGAGAACACACATCGATCAGTCACTTTTACAATAATAGTTTAAGTTGTTACAAATGTTATACTCTATGATACACTGACGCGCAATGCCGCTAAGGTAATTGGCACGAACAATTATATCACAGAGGTAGTGAAGCGCCGCTAAGGTGTTCCTTCACTTAATGAGTTCTTATACACTTGTCTACAACAAGGGTTTGAGAAGATCACGTCAATCACGCCCGCGAGAACCTAAGTACGCGAACGGACTTGCCGCTAAGGAACGGGATCTCTCGACCGATTGCTAAGAGCGTCGTATTAAGACTAATTTGATAATATGTCGAGAGAATCCTCGTTAGCTTTGGGCGTCCGGCTACAAGGGTCTCGTGGGGGTGGATTGAGAAATCATCGATCGATGTAGGTCTCGATGATTTCGAAACCCATGAGTTGAGAAATCATCGATGGATGGAAATCTCGATGATTTACGAAATCTGGTGATGCAAGGGGTTTACGAAATCTGATGCAAGGGATCCAATAATCCAGGTTATAAGTGATGCAAGGGGTCGAATAATCTAGGTCATTTGGTAAGGTAGCAAGAGTCCGAGGACGAAAAGAGGAATCTGCTGACACGCGGTTTGCTCGAGTTTCCAGAGAGTGACTGTCGCAAGAGTCGGCGTACTCTCTGGAATCTGATGACTCTGTTGTGTTGCAATGACCGCAGGTAGCGATACCTCGGTTCGTCACAAGTCCAAAAAATATATATTTTTTTTCGTTTTCTTTTTTTTCAGCTCAACGAAAGTCCGAGCCACTCCCATTCTATCGCGAAAATTCTTGGTATATTATGTACTATATCTGTGATATTTTTCAATTTTTTAAATCATGTCCAAGTTTTCGGTGTTTTCAGGGGGTTTATGGGGGGTTATGGTGGTAGCAGAAGGCCGGAAAAAATCTGTAAAAAAATGAGGGTGGTTTTTGGACCAAGACAAACAAATTTTGACAAGATAATCGAAATCGGAGAGGTGAAGGGTGAAATCGGAGAGGGACCGTGCGAATTGACGTGGAATGCATCATATACACATAACATACGTACGCTAAGACATTTTTTCTAAGGTTGATTTTTCAACGTTTTGGACAAATTAAACACATAGGCATTAAAATCTCGAAATTTTTTTGTTTCATCATGACAAAGCTTCCTCTATGAGGAAGCAAAACTTTCGAGATTTTCATGCCAGTATGTTCAAAATGTCCCAAAATGTCGAGAAATCATGTTTAGAAAACATGTCCGGATGTATGTGTGTGTGTTCCGGCCTCGAAAAATTCAAATCTGTCTATCTGGAGAATTTCTTGAGCAATCAAGCTGAAACTTGGTGTAAAGATGGATCATGTACCCCATTTGTTCATTGCAATTTCTGTTTAAATTTATTCCGAATTTTTGTTTCCGTGGGGTTTTGAATTTTTCGATAAATGTCTGTGAGTGCTCTAACTTTCGTAATTTTGCCGTTATCGAGTAATTTTTTTTTTACATCAATATAGATTTAGTCATAAGCATGGTTGGTATTGAATTCGGAAGGATCTATTTTTTCTTTTTTTTTTAGAAGATTAATTTGCAATCATAAACTTACCCATTTTAACAATTTTATTCCGGTGACATAAATTATGTTATATCGATTTAGTCTTTTTTTGAATCCAATCATTTATTTATTTATTTATTTATTTCGGTTCTCTTGAATGAAATAAATTCTGTTGATTCAAAAAATCCATATTTCAGTCAAATTAATTTTCTTTGGTTCGCCAAAACTTTATTTTAATGAAATAAAATAATTTTAGTAAAGGTGATTTTCACGATCTTATTTATGAACAAAAAAAGCCGCACTTGCTAAAACTTCACGATTGATTTATTGTACATCGGAAGGATACAGAATAATCACCACCAGGGTTGTCAATTGGCGGGAAATGTAAAGCCTCTGATTCGTGTCTGAAACAGAAAATGAAATATATTTATAATTTTCGTATAATCGTACAGACGATGAACTGAGAGAAACAAGAATAAATGTATAGAATTGTAAAAAATGACGGGCTTGAAAGAAAAATAACCATTTTGACAAAAAATTTCAATCTACTCATGCAACATATAAAAACTATTTAAACTAATTTTTTAAAAATATTTTTAGTTTATTTAGGATGGTCGGTAATTAGGTGAGTAAAAATTTTAGATAAAGTCGTTTGGTCGAATAGTTTTTTGCTCCATCTGTTCCTGCCGATTTGAAAAAAAAAACCTGACTGGTACAGTTCATTCTATAAGCGTTCACCCAACTTAGTATTGACCGCGACTAATACTGGCTTAACATGTGAGATCGTCGAAGCCGCACACCGACCGCGCCTTCACTGCTGTCGGTTTTCCACAGGATGTCTATAAATAGGTTATCCTCAGTCACGCTAAAAGTATGTCAATAAAATATGACCTTGAAATTGACCATGCAGCTACAGTGAGATGTTCCGCAAATGATCAGCGGGCTATTTTTCGAAAATTATTTTTCCGCATTTTTTAAGAAGCTAAATAAAAAAATATTTATCATGGCAAACGGGACATAGTTTGAAAGAGTTTACTTTGGGGATTGCAAAAATATTCAAAACATTTTTTTTTTGATCAGTATTTTCTACAGTATCCATTAAAATCTCTATTCTCAGTATCCCCCCGCCCCCTTCTATCCCTCCTAATTTCGAAACGACTACATCGAAAATTCCGAAATTATTCCTCCGATGCATGAAATAATGTGAAAAGTTTGAAGGAAAATTATAGCGATATCGAAATTGTCATCGGTTTCTGAGTTTTACGGAACCCTAGGTGCACGATGTTCTCGCTCGATTGCTTTTTTTTCGGTTGCATTGTATTCACCTTTTGAATTTGCGTATTTTGACCTGTCAATCATTCGATTTAAAATTGATGACCTTAAAAAAAGGACAGATATAATTTTTCATGTACACAAGCGTAGTGGTTGGCGTCTCATACTTGGGAAAGCAACCCTACCTCCAAGATGCCGACGCCACATCGATTATATATTATATGTATTCGTACTGGCAACAACGCCCGCGCGCCGAATATTTCATTCTATATTTTGCCTTTTAGATTTAAGGATGTATGAGCACTAGCTTCACGATCATATGAAAATCTGAATTTTTTATATGGTGTAGCAGATGTTTATAGGATAAAACCTGCAAAATTTCAAAGTGGGTCAACGACTCTTTACGGGAGTAATTAATTCGTGAAATCAAGATATTTATCCCACGCCATACACGAATTCTGGGCTGATGCAACTTAGAAACAGAAATTCGTATCTTTCACGATTAGATACGATTAATATTAAAACTGTTGAATGTTCAGAAAACTATCACGATTACATACGTTCCATAAAAAATGGGGGTTGACGAACCTTTTGACATACAATTATCGATTTTAAGGAAATTTTTCGCGTGGGTCGGATAATGAGCGGTTCGACTCTCTTGTTTCATGCGTGCCCCTCGCTCACCGCGCTCACCCGCGCCCACGTTTTCGCTTATTCCCCACCACCTTGTGCTCATACATCCTTAAGAATGACCAGAAACTCGGGCACGTTTTCCCCTTTCTTCTGCGTGCGCTACTTTGCAAATTAGGCTGGTTATTGTTGAAATGAGTTGAACGCTGCGTCCACTTTGATCGGAAAAGCAGGCGTCTGGCAAGGAACCCTAGGTAGGTGTCCCCTTCCGATTTTTATCTACTTCATATATGTTGTAATACATCGAAAACTAAGACGCATGTACTTTTTTTATCGACTGATAAACGGTTTCAAGCGGTGGAATCAACTCCCAAAGTTGACCACCCAATGGGAAAGTTTCACAGTTTTGTACACGGAGAAAAATTTCTATGTCACGACAACTCACCACGAGTCACAGCAACAAATTTTCTATGTCAGTATAGTGACAACAAATGTTCCAGTTGCGGTTACAAATAAATATTTATTATCGTTATAACAGCAAATAGCATTTGCTGAAATAACGTTTGCGGATTTGCTGTTCTAACGGAGAAAATCACGTCACTAGAGCAAATCTTTTTGCTGAAACAACTTTTCCTTATTTGCTACGGTAACAAATGAATCAAAATGGATGTTATTGTTTCTTATTTATAAATTAGCAATTAGGAATGATCTATGAATGAATTTAAAACTGTTATTCCATTATTTTTTAAAACCCTGAAAATTAATTAAAAAAAAAAAATAATGTAATTGACCGGGATTTGAACCCGCGATCCTCCGCAGTCAATGAATTCAGCACTTTCGATCCTTAATTAATCATTAAAAAAAAAAATTAAAAATTTAGAGATTACTTTTTTTTACGAGTGTTTCCGGCTTCGTAGTCCGGACGTTTATCCGTCGAAATTAATTTTGAGCCTACCTGAGATTTTACCTGAGACCTACCTAACGATTTACCTAACGACTGACACGCTACCACTACGCTGTTATTTCCTTATTATTTTCTTGTATTTAAATGACATTAGTTTCAGCTACGAATTTTTCACTTGCATCGATTCAAATGAAACTCGGTACCCGAAAGTTTTTGGGGTCGCTGATTACGAATCTGGCATCCGATTTTCAAAATTCAAAATGGCGGATCCAATATGGCGGACGTTAAATCGAAAAATGGTACTAATTTTCCTGAAACTCCGTACACGTGGGTTTTTGGGGTCGCTGATTACGAATCGAGCATCAGATTTCCAAAATTCAAATTGGCAGATCCAATATGGCTGACGTAAAATTGAAAATCTATAGTATTAAAAGTTTTTAGAGGTTAGGGCGTATCTTACTTGAAAATTGAAAATTTTTTTCGTAGATTCTTAAAAATGTATTATATGAAGTTTAATTTGAAAAAAGTTTTATCAAATGAACCTTATAAAACTTTCATTACTCTATGAAATTTTTATGAGGTTTTTGTGAAAACTATAATCACTAGGTTTGTAGTGTTATATTACTTTGAACTCAGACGTGTGATACTTTGAATACGTTTCTTTGTACATTTTGTTAATAAATCTCGATTTTTCCCACTTTTCCGTTGTTCATTTCATTAACAAAGTAATTTTCTTTTTGAAGTTAAAAAACTTTTAATTTTGTAGGTAATAATATCACTAATTTATTTATACTTGTGTATTTATTACTTATGTATACTTACTTACTTATGTATACTTGTGTATTTATACTCCACAAGTCCTTCAAACTGTAAATTTCGTAAATTGAATACTACATTTCTTACCAATAATGAATTATTTTCGTAAATACATGTTAAAAATGTTGCGAATATGAAACCTTTTTCCCCTTGAACATAGGTTCGTCCCATTACGATATTTCAAATGAGTGGCCATGCGCGCCAAGCTTCTTATTGGCGCAGTTGAATTAGGTCTAAAACATGGCCGCACCAATAGGAGCTCGACTCCAATGGCCAGACTCTGTTTTTCAGGGACTCTACGCTACATACATTTGTGAGTTCCCGTAACAAATATTTCTTTGCTGATCGTACAATTTGTATGTTATATTTACAGTTCGTATTGCTACTGCAACAGACCAACGGTCAGCAAATCACGTTTTGTTGTAATAACATAGACATTTTTCTTCGAGTAGCAATAAAAAAGATCACGCTAACTGATTATTTGTTATATTAACAAATTATCCGCTTCATAGATTTGTGAGTTGCCGTAACAAATATTTGTTTGCTGATCGTACAATTTGCATGTTACATTTATAGTTCGTATTGCTACTGTAACAGACCAACGGTCAGCAAACCACGTTTTGTTGTAATAACATAGACATTTTTCTCCGTGTATATAGAAGCGCTTGATGGATTTGAATGAAACCAACACTGAAATGATTCTATTGATAAATAATTAAAAACGCACTGCAAGTTATTCCAGAGGGGCGAAGTAGAGGGGTAAATAACGCTGTATAAAAAAAAGCTTTCACACTGAAAAAAAAATTTGGTTGAAAAGCTTGAAATACGTTTGATGCAACTAAATTATTTAGTCCCATACGCACGACAAAATATTTGTAGAATTTATCAAAATATTTCGATAACGAGATAAATAAATCGTGATTTAAATCAACAAAATTGAGTGTTGCATTAAAATATTGGAAGACTTTGAACGTAATATTTTGTTAGTATAAAAATAATTATATCTTCAATGTACATGTAATTTGTGATCGCAGAACACCTAAAATCAAATTCACAAAATAATATACTATTCGAACAAAAAATTGGGAAAATAAAGAAGAACCAGTATATAACAATGAATAAAAATTTAGTTATATCGAGTACGTCGCTGTTAACATACAAAAAAATGTATGTCAACCAAATTGTACGTACGGCTTATCGAACTATTCATACAATTCAAAAGACAATATTGAGGTCACCACCACCCTCAAGAGTTTTGTGGTTGCAACACACATTTTAGTATAATCAACTAAAATATATTTGTTCGACGGGAAAAATTTGTTGTTACAACTACACTGAAAAAAAATTCATTTGAATCTAATCTAATTAACTAATGGTATTTATAATCAATAAAATCATAATATATTCATTATGACATAAATAGTGTAACAGGATTTTAATTAAAAAAAAAAAAAAAAAGCGTCACGTCGATATTTACGCACGTTACATATTTTCTGCCTGGGCTGGGATTTGAACTGCCTACCTACAAGTTTCCTACCTAATGCCTGCCTTACTAACCCGGGACGCTACTTATTGCGCTATTGACTTCTAGTGAATTTCATTACATTAAATTTCATATATAAGCTGCATGGTGGGTCACAACTACAAAATAAAACAAATATCATTTACAATTCAAACTGGCAACAGTTAATTCAAACGAATATCCCGTGATCGCTTGCGCTTGCGTGCCGATCAAAATTCAACAAAATTCGAACGATTAAACTGGTACTACGTTTAGTTGAAATAAATACGTCTTTTCAATAAATCAAGACAAAGAGGCGATATCACTTTCACGTCTTTGCGCTTGCGTGCCGATTAAAATTCAACAAAACTCGAACGATTAAACTGGCAGTACGTTTAGTTGAAATAAACATACGTCTTTTCAACAAATCAGGACAAAGAGGCGATTTTGAGTTATCTGTTTGAATTTGTCATAACATAAGTTGTGTTCAACGATTTATGTACACTGACAAAAAACTTATTTCAAACAACTAAATATATTTAGTCGGCCAAAATCTGTTTCAGACAACACTTTCAAAACCAATCCAACTAAATTTCGGTTTTGGTAATAAATTAGTGCTTTTGGTTTAACAAAATAGTTCAACAATTTGATTCGTTAATTATAACGAATTAAATTAAGCGACGAACCAACTACTTGAAGCAGTTTTGCTTAAAAAAAAGGCTTCCGTTGAGAAATCCTGATTTCTCATAGATAAAAGTACACAAAAAAGATGTTTATAATGATTTTAAAAAATATGTTCAAAATGAGACAAATTATTTTGTCAACTTACGAAAATTAGTTATTCAGATTGTGTTCTGTAAAGTAACTATTCATAAAGTCTATTAGAATAAATACATTATGTTTAATAAACAAATCATTTAGTTTAAACAAAGAAACGATGCAAGTTGGTCACTATAAAAGCTCCAACTAAATGTAGTGTGAAAAGCAACCGATTTTTGCCTTATGGATAACAAATTCATAATATTTGTACGGACTAAATCAAATTGTTAAATGATTTTCTTAGGCATTGGCATCGCCAATTGAACTAGTACACGATCGATGAAGTTTAGTTAAGCCACATAAAAAAAAATCCAACTATCCAAATTATTTGTTACTTTGAAAAATAATTTTGACTGAAGTATATACATTGATTTCAACACAAATTTAGTTTTTTTTAATATATCAGTCCGATTCGATACAACGAATATTTGTTATTTTCAACAAAATTGTTTAGATACTTTGGTACCTAGTATTCCATCAAATATATAATGAAAGTATATTTGAATCAAGTAGAAACAAACAAATATTTCCAGTCGTTTGAACAAAAAATTTGATTTGACTGATTTAGTTGATTCAAATTACAAAAATATCCATGATTGCCATGAACGAACTGATCCTCATCTAGTGTAAGCAAATTTTAGTTAAATCAATCGACTTAAGTATCAACTAAAGAGATTTAGTTGTTTCAACGATTTTTTTTCTCAGTGCACTACAAAGACTATTTTTCCGATTTCAATGGGCCCAAGTGCATTTCGTAGAGGTCGAAAAATTAGCCGACACGTGTTTTGGGGTTTTTGAAAAAAATAACTCGTTTGAATGGGGTAAACTATACCCTCTTTATCACAATACCCTATATTATCATGTTAAACTCCTTTTTTAGTTATATTATTCTACGGGTGCACAAACGCGTGTATTATTTATTTAGTTGATGTTAAATACGAATATCAGTTTATCTTTGACCTTGTTTCTGGGTGGGATTACCTCCGTATCGACAATGCCTATGTGGGCCCATCGTAAGTTATGATGTATATTATATATGGGTGAAAACGCCAATTATATGTAAGCTTTCAGGCTTTAAAATTTCAATTTTGCTGAAATTTTGATTTGTTATTGTGTGTGCCAAGATATGTAAATCCCCAAAATTTTAGACCTCTAGACTTTCCTGTTAATGAGCTACACATTCATGAATTTCTCTATTTGACGTACGCGATTTTTTTTCTTTATTTTTTAACACTTCCGGGCGTTGAAAAAAAAAATTGAACCCAACATTTTTTTTTGTAAAAAAGTCTGATCTTTTTGAATATAAAATTCATTTTCAGGTAGAACTTCAGCAACAGTTAAAAAATCACGTGTTTTTCCAAAAAATATTTTTTTTTCAATGATAGTGCGCGACTTTAATTTTTTTTTTAATTCCATAAAAAAATTGAGAATTTTTTCGTCAAGCCAAATTTTCAGAGTGGGATGACCATGGGTTCGCATCTGAGCTGCATTTATGGAAAACTTGTACCCGTCTTTTAGCTCAACGGGTGAAGCGATCAAACGACGACGTGTACAAGTTTTCCATAAATGCAGCTCAGATGTGAACCCATGGTCCCCACTCTGAAAATTTGGTAACTTTACTAAAAAATTAGCTTTTCGATGGAATTAAAAAAAAATGAAAATCGCGCATGAAAAAAACAGGTTTTTTTTGCAAAACACGTGGTTTTTTAACTGTTGCTGAAGTTCTACCTGAAAATAAATTTTATATTCGCAAAGATCAAACTTTTTTACAAAAAAAAAAACATCTTGGGTTCTATTTTTTTTTTCAACGCCCGGAAGTGTTAAAAAATAAAGAAAAAACAAGCGCGTACGTCAAATGGAGAAATTCATGAATGTGTAGCTCATTAACGGGAAAGTCTAGAGGTCTAAAATTTTTGGGATTTACATATCTTGGCACACACAATAACATATAAAAATTTCAGCAACATCGGAATTTTGAAGCCTGAAAGCTTACATATAATTGGCGTTTTCGCCCATATATATATAATGATTTCGATTATTGGCATTCCTGGGGATAAGTTACCCCTTCAAAATTTATCACGTAAGTAACAAAAAAATATTATTTAACTACAAATCAACAGAATAACATGGGAAACGAATGATTAACTCATAGAGGAATTATCGCATCGTCTAATTATTTGTTTACGATGATTAAGTTTCTCTCCTCCTCTCGCTATACTTAAAAAGTTTTATTTTTTATTTTATCTACAAACTCGGAATGAGAAATGCATTTTATACACCATTAGATCGTTTATTAGATTTTATTAAAATGTTATTTCAATTCACATTGCAGGACGATTCGTTTGTTCTCAAATTTCATAGTTATTCGTTATTACTTCTGTATTATCTGCATATTATATTTATTCAGTTTTCAGTTTTTTTTTGTTTTATGCACTACGGATATCACTGTATATTCATCATAATAGTGTACGCAATAAACTTATATCATATGTAAATAGAGTTTTCAGTTTAGTCGTTATAGGTTGTGCAGTAATGGTATTAATCAAAAAAATGTTTCAATCAAAGTGATTTCTTACACCATGAACTCGATAGAATAACTGATTATGAGTTAAAGATTGCAGTGTGATTAGAGTGAGTGCACCAGTGAATGAACAGAACCATAGTTTTTGTTAAAAAATAATAAGGTGGCAATGCCAATTGGTCAATACGCGAACTAAGAATTTAATATTCCGGATTTCACCGAAAAAACAACAGTATTTCACAATTAAACATGAGAAATCAATTCTCTCAATCCTTTCAGTGAATTTTTTTTTTTAGGCACAAGAAATTATGAAAAACTCTAGGCGTCTGTCGCTTGCCAGGACGCTGTTCTTGCCCACGGAGAAACTCATTTCATTATAAATTTCCCGCATATCTATCACTCTTCACCAATAAACAGGGGCGGATTTACCACTAGGCTAACTAGGCTATAGCCTAGGGCGGCAGATTTTTGGGGGCGGCAAATTTCTGGTCGAAAAATTCTGAGCCATTGTAATAAATATTGTAAGTTTAATTCAAAAGTTACGAAATCATTATTTCGATCAAATTAAATTTTCTAGTTAAAGAAATATACAAGATTTCTGTAGCTCGGTGATGCGTACGTGTAGGTCGGAGATCTCCGTCTTTGATTATGTGTAGCTCGGAGTTGTGTCGCTCAAATTTTATGTATCTCGTAATTGTGTAGCTCGAATTTTTTGAATTCGTGTCGGTCGCATATGTGTAGCTCGAATTTGTGTAGGTCACATTTGTGTAGGTCACATTTGTGTAGGTTGATTTGTGTAGCTCAATGATGCGTACGTGTAGGTCAGAGATCTCCGCCATATCACGCTTGACAACTTACGGTATAAAAACACGAAGCGGCGGAGCGCTTTAGTATTTTTAACGATAGAAAATATATATATAGATTTTTAAAGCAAACGAAATTCTCCGTGAATTAGTAAGTATATATCTCAATCGAGTCGGTTCACGGCATGGATGATCTGTTTCTTTTTTTTTTTTGTTTAGTATCTACATCTACTGTGTAACCCCTTATTTTTCAGGACAGTACATGAACACGTACACAGTGTGCAATTTCAGAATAAAGTGGTTTTTATATCACTAGACACGAATGGTATCAATAAAAAAAAATAGGAACACCGTACACGAAAAGGGCGGAAATCTTTCTGAAGCTTAGGGCGGCAGGGTTATTAAATGCGCCCCTGCCAATAAACCAGATGGCACTGCTTCCTATTTCCACCCTATTTCGTTGAAAAACGAAGCAATAATCTGGAATATAGAATCGGAGACGCCATTGTTCGTGCTTGCGGCTATTGGCGATCGACACTACCGATGGCAGCGCTCGCGTCACTCGGTATTACGGTGCTATTGGAGTGCAGTTTGTGACAGTTAGCATTGCAAACATGGGACGTTTATACTTGAAACTATGCGACAAATTTACGATTTTGTAAAAGGAGACCGAAATTGCCGAAATATAACTGAGGGGGAAGAAGTTCTGAAGTCCGAACAAGTGGTGGTAAATGGATGTACTGTAAAAACCGAAACAAAACGCGAAATATTTTTTGGTAACGTGCAAAGAGCACACTCTCATTGAATATACTTCAGGTCACTTCGAGACATTTTGAGCACTCTTATCCACGTTTTCCGTCGATCTATTATTTTACGCACGCCGAATAAATTCGTCGAGATACGTTACCGGCGTTTTTATTGGGAAACTAGTGAAAAGTCACGTCTCGATCCGCGAACGCACGAGAATAATATCCGAACACGCAACAATAAACTCTAGTGTTAGATTTAACTTTTAAGCTGAATTTCGCAGATTCATCCCTTTCAACAGTCTCCATTTCCGATATCCGATAATATAAAAATTTAAACTACAGCTTTTTTGTTTATTTAAACAGGCACAGAAATGTCAAAAAGCTAATTTACACGCTGTATCGTGTGCATCGTGTGTACAAATGAATTCTCTTTTACTCCAATAGCAGTTCGTCAACAACCCGCTAGGAGTCGCATGCTTAGTATCGATCGCCAACATGACGGTATATACTATCAATAGGTGCGTTCCATTATTCGCTCAAAGTGCTTCGCTTAAAAAGCCCGACCGCCCGAGCATCGGTAAATTATAAGTGTTTTGAGCGCTTTGAACGAATAATGGAACGCACCCATTGGGTGCTTCACAGTTCCGGCTACTAACGTTAGGTTCACTAGTCGCATTTATCGGTAAGAGCGGATACGCAGCAGTGATGGCGTAAGCGTAAAGCGGGCGCTGAGATAAAATAATTTTCTATTCTTCGACCGAGTATTCGTGTAAAACATTGGTTCAGACATAAAAAGTCTATAAAAGTTATCTTTGAATGTTTAAGGGATTTTTACCGAAATACTGTCAATAAATAATACGGTAGTCCCATGCTGAAATGAAAATATTCTAAAATTCATCATTTTTCATCTTATATATGGTCCGGGGCTCCAAGGTCACTGTCCAAGCGTTGCGTTCAGTGTGTGTGTGAGAGATCGACAAGCGCGCATGGCTGTAATCGCGCTGTTGCCGCCCTGTAAGCGTGTATAGCCGTGCTATATATTGCCACGCTACAATCACACGCTGTAGCGGCGGTGATCCGAGTTTTCCCTTAAAAGACGATGCACGATTCACAAAAGCTGAGCGATATAAACAATGCTCGGGCCGTACGACGGAGCATCTAAGCTTTTTTTTCAATAACAAAATCTTTTATTATTATTAATAATAATAATAATAATAATAATAATAATAATAATAATAATAATAATAATAATAATAATAATAGTTATTATTAATGTGTTATTGTAATTATTTTTTATTATTATTATCAATGTGCTATTATTATTATTAATTATTAATGTCAAATTAATCTATTCTTTTTTTGAGGTCGGAAATGTTTTAATTTTTAACATTTTTTGTCATACTTTTGAAAGTTTTTTAAAAATGGGTTTCCATTTTTCAGTTCGGATTTTTTCAAATTTTTACCTTCTCAATAGAGGAAGCTCTTTGATTTCGTCAAAATATTTTTTTTCGAGATTTTCATACCATGTTCAAAATGTCCCAAAACGCCGACAAAACATATTTAGAAAAAATATCCGTATAGTATATGTCTGTGTGTGTGATAAAATCGGTGTCCGCGCTCTAACATTCGCAAATTTGACGCTATCAAGCTCTATATTTTTCCATAAATCGTCTGTGGGATAAAGATAATTGATATTAAATTTGACAAGTATTCCTTAAGGGGTTCATATTTGAGAAAATTTTGAAATTTTCGAAAAATGTATGCGTGGGCTCGTACTTTCGCAAATTTCATGCTATTGACTGTGAGACAATGATGGTTGGTATTGTATTTGGTAAGAATTCCTTAAGGAGTTCAGATTTTAGAAAATTTTGAAGTTTTCGAAAAATGTGTGTGTGCTCTAACTATCGCAAATTTGGCGCTATTAAGCCAAAACGTTTTGCGCTAATAGTCTCGGATACAAGGATGATTGGTATTAAATTTGATGCGAATCTCTCGAGGGGGTCAGTTTTTGAAAAATGTTGAAGTTTTCGAACAATTATATATGTGCGTGCGTTAACTTTCGTAAATTTGAGCCTATCAAGCCACAACGTTTTGCCTTATTAGTCTCGGTGACAATGAGAAAAAAGTGAGCAAATTAGAAGTTTTTTTGTCATTTTAGTAATCTGAAATTTTTTTTCAAGCTGCCTCAAGTAATTTATTTGCTGCTTTTTCGGTTTTTTCAGCTGAAAATCATAAACTGAACAATAGTTCAGCTACAAATGTCAATTTTTTTCTTTTTGACAAAATAAGAGGTGTGTAGATTAAAAAAAAACACATTTTTCGCTCCAAATTGTCGTGAAAATCGAAAATCATGAATCATGAAAAAAAAACTTGCGAACGGTGATGCAAACAAAATGGCAAGTTCGCAAGTTTTTTTCATGATTTATGATTTTCGATTTTCACGACAATTTGTAGCGAAAAATGTTTTTTTTTTAATGTACACACCTCTTATTTTGTGAAAAAGAAAAAAATTGACATTTGTAGCTGAACCATTGTTAATTTTATGATTTTCAGCTGAAAAAGCCGAAGAAGCAGCAAATAAATTACTTAAGGCAGCTTGAAAAAAATTTCAGATTATTAAAATGAAAAAAAATAATGATTCTGTTGAATACAAACACTTTATGCTATGGGAACAAAAAAAAAATTTCACATCGCAATTTTCAACAAATAGCAGAAAAAACCGAAAAGTCGCTTGAGCAATATCTAAATTTTTTTTAAATCTTAAATTTGGGGAAAATTACTTTTTTTTTGATGTTGGAAAAAAATATCCCTGGAGCCTAGAATTTTTGTTTTAATATTGAATGTGTCACCGGAATTGTGAATTTTCCGTTCAAATAATATAGTGTTTTATGTTTCAATTTTTTCTTGTGTCCATGATTATCCGTTTAAAAATTTGAAACACCGCGAAAATGTTGATAGTAGAAGCACCTACAAATAAGAATTTTTTTGAGAATTTTCGAAAGCTTTTTCATCCCCTCAGTCGTATCCTGGTAAATTTAAAACTTTCATCAAAAAACATTTTCATACAAAAATTATAATAATTTTTCCAACTATAGACCAATTGGGAGTATAAATGAAATTTTTTATTTCAAAATCTGGTAGTTTAGAAAAAAACATTTAGTACGTATTTTTTATTTTTTTATTTGAGTCAAAATTGCCGTTAATATAACAAATTGAAAAATATAACATTATGACGTCACACATGTTACGCTATACACTACCGTTCATAAGTATGGAAACACTCGCCCCAGATCCGAGCCACACAAGAAGTTGTACGCTCTTTGAAAAATGATGATATCCCAATTTGGCAAGCGGTGTTCTAAAGAGGACATATTTAGCTTCATTTACCTTTTTTGGAAAAATTTTTGCGATTTTTTTTGAGCCCGGTACGCATTTTGAAAGATGGTCATTTTTTGGCTTTTTTTGGAGGGTGGAAATTTTCCCGCATATCTCGTAAAAAAAATTTTTCAACTTTTTTTCCGTGAAAAACTTGAAGCGAGGAGTACAACCTTCAGTCTCATTTTTTGGAAAATTTTTTACGATTTTTTTTCCCAAAGATATTTAACTTTTTGCAAAAAACGACCATATTAATAAGAGGTAGTCTCACTCTGAAACTACTGGGTTTTCGAAAAATTACAAAGAGGGTAAAAAGTTGCATACAATCATTTTGGATGTATCACATTTTTTTCAGAATTAAAAAAACAAATTCGAAAAAAAAAAAATTTCAAAAATTAAAAAATTTTTTTTTTCAAAATTTTTTCTTGTATCAACGAAATATTTTTTTTATTGTAAAAAATCGGGTCTCTTACCTCATCTACACGGCTTTTTCATCGAAAAAGCCACCTTGGGCCAGTTTGGAGCAGGGTCAAATGGACAAATTGATCGAGCGGATGCCACGTCTCGTCAAAGCTGTAATCGCAGCGAATGGTGGCTTTTTCGATGAAAAAGCCGTGTAGATGAGGTAAGAGACCCGATTTTTCAGGATCAAAAAAATATTTCGTTGATTTAAGAAAGAATTAAAAAAAAAAAAATTTTTGAATTTTTTTTTTTTTCGAATTTGTTTTTTTAATTCTGAAAAAAATGTGATACATCCAAAATGATTGTATGCAACTTTTTACCGTCTTAGTAATTTTACGAAAACCCAGTAGTTTCAGAGTGAGACTACCCCTTATAAATATGGTCGTTTTTTGCAAAAAGTTGAATATCTTTGCGAAAAAAAATCGTAAAAATTTTTCCAAAGAATGAGATTGAAGGTTGTATTCCCCGCTTCAAGTTTTTCACGGAAAAAAAGTTGAAAAATTTTTTATACAAGATATGCGGGAAAATTTCCACCCTCCAAAAAAAGCCAAAAAATGACCATCTTTCAAAGTGCGTACCGGGCTCAAAAAAAATCGCAAAAATTTTTACAAAAAAGTTAAATGAAGCTAAATATGTCCTTTTTAGAACGCCGCTTGGGAAATTGAGATATCTTCATTTTTCAAAGAGCGATACAACTTCTTGTGTGGCTCGGATCTGGGGCGAGTGTTTCCATACTTATGAACAGTAGTGTATCTATATCTATCAAAATCCGTGAAATTAAATTGCCTATAACATCTGGTGCATCTGTCATTTTTAACGAAAAATAAAAATACGTCCTCATTATTTTTACTTACTCTACATTATGCGCCCAAATGATTGAAAAAAAAAAATTCATTCATACTCCTAATTGCGACCGAAAAAATTTTTGGTAGATAAAAATGAAGGAAAACTGACTTAAAAACAGCCAAAAAAGTAAACTTTTTGACAATAAAAAATGTTAATGTGATGATTTTCAGAATCAAAATTTTATTTCTGGTTGATATTTTTCTTTTCCTGACCAAATGAATCTTGTGTAGTGAGATTGAAGCATAATTTCATGTCGCAATAACGTAAAAACAAAACGAGCGATATGTAATGACGGTTTTTCTGATGTTCTGTGGAGTAGGGATCAATTGTTCGATTTTTCACGTATCAGAATGTCATTTACGGAATAATTTCTGTCATTTAAAGACATCTCCGATGAATATCAGTTCATACTCAAGGCTTCGAAACTGTTTTTGAGACACTTTTCCTTCATATTTGACTATTTTTTCGATTATTCGCGGATTACGGGTGTGGCTTTTCGAGGTTTTTACTCGGTGGATTTTTATCTACCAAAAATATCCTGTCCTTTGAGACCTACTCGATTGCAATTCATCCATATTTGGAGGAAGTATTATCATCTTTGTATGAAAAAGATGTTTTTTGGTGAACGTTTTAGATTTACCAGGATACTGCTGGGATGCAAAAGCTTCCGAAAATTCTAAAGAAATTCTCATTTGTAGGTGTTTCTACTATCAATATTTTCGCGGAATTTCAGATTTTTAAACGATTATTGTGGACGCGAGAAAAAAAATTCATACTTCATAAAACAATTAAATTTGACGATCAGGTGGAAGTTGAAGACTCGTTCGAGCAGCCATTCTTTTAACTCTACCACCTATACCGTCGCATGGCCCGTTGCCATGTGCAGTCGTCAAATAACAACGCCTATGGAATTGTTCGACTGGGCTTCGAGCCCCACAAATTTGCCAGAAATCAGTCAAGTTTTCTTCAAATGCGCAATATGTTGTGATGGAGAAAAAATTGAGGGGTCGCTTCACTAATTTTAAACGTGTACCATTAACTCAACAATGTCATTGTGTCATTCCGGGACAAAGTGGCACCTTAAGTGTAAAGCGATTCTCCGGATCAGAAGATTATAAATCGCACAAGATCATTGATAACATGAATTCTTAAAATTTACACTGATTGGACCTGTAATTCGATGAGTGATTTTCACAAAGCTTTCTTTGTACACAAATATTGTATCTTTATTAATAAATAATGGCAGCAACGACGTTAACTGTGTACTTACTCCTTTTTTACGCATAAAAACACATTTTTCACAGTTTTATACAGTGAGAAAAAAATTGAAAAACGATTTGTCCATCATGAAATGGCCATCAAACGAGGCGGTTTTTAATGTACTTTTTAGGAAATTTATTCGAAAAAAATCGGAGGATACACTCTAAGCGAAAATATTTATTTCTACTTCGAATGATCATAAGCCGGAAGTTTCATACAGTGAGAAAAAATTAAAAAACGATTTGCCCATCATGAAATAGCCATCAATAGAGGCGGTTTTTAGTGTACTTTTCAGGGAATTTATTCGAAAAAAATCGGAGAATACACTCTAGGCGAAAATAATTTTTTTCTACTTCGAATGGTCATAAACCGGAAGTGAATAACAAATAATTTTTTTTTGAGAAATACGTATCTCGTTTTTTGTTGAAAAGTACCTGAAAAAAAATTGGCGTCTCAAAAAAAAATGTCGAGGTAATGGCCGCTCGGTTATAGCCGGAATGCCATATATACGCTATAACTGATATCAGAGCTCGAGCCATGTGTATGTGTTTAACGCGTACACATTCTTGGTCACGAGGATTCGTGTTTCGTGTTCATTCGTTTGGCTGTGTTTGCTGTTCCGGACAAACACTCGAGACAAACAAGTGCACGACTAAGCGTATGTGGTGGCCCTGATGAAAAGCGTCTCAAACGTAATTAACACCTCCAAGTGGGATGTTTGTAGTGCAGAGTGCAAAGCGTTTATGGATCGATAGTTGTATCTGAGAAAAAAAAACTACCGGTTAAAGGAAATAAATCGTTATACCATTTTTTATCCTCCCGGGTAGCAATCTGGTCAGGCTTTGTCTGACCGTGATCAGGCCCTGATCAGTGCATGGTCTAAAAGGGCCAGGGTGAACTTCCGAAAAGCCCCAACCTCCGAACGGTTTGAAACTTTGCACAAACATTCTGTTTGATAAGATAAGAATACCCCTAAAAGGATTTTTGGCGGCTCGCAATACTTTTCGAGATATTGAATTTTGAAAATTTAAAAATTAACATGCTCGTGTATATCTATATCTATCGCAGCGCACACTCATATCCCTACTCTTTCGACATGACAGGTTTGTTGCGCGTTCGCCTCTGTGTATGTGTGTGCGTGAGTATGTATGTATGTGTGTGTGTGTGTGTGTGTGTGTGTGCGTGTGTGTGTGCGTGTGTGCGTGCGTGCGTGCGTGTCTGTGTGTGTGGGTGTGCGTGCGTGCGTGTGTGTGTGCGTGTGTGTGTGTGCGTGTCTGCGTGTGTGTGTGTGTGTGTGTGTGTGTGCGTGTCTGTGTGTGTGTGTGTGTGGGTGTGGGTGTTTTGGGAGAATAAGGGTTTAACTGTTACATGGTTTACATACATAAAAAAAGGCAAATTTAATGCGTCAGCGTCAAGTGGACTATGGAAGACCTGCACAAAAGATTATGAGCGCGAGAGCCCCCAATGGGGTCCAGGGGCGGAGTCCCTGGTGGGGCGCAGGGGCGAAGCCCCGCCGGGGGGGTTCGGGGGGGCTCCGCCCCCCCGACCTATCAAAAACGTCATTTTTATGATTTCTTTTTTTTCTAATTGTTTGGGTTTGGGTTTTCGGTTTGCGTTTGGTTTTCAGTTTGGGTTCGTTTTTTGGTTGGGTCCATGCACATTTTTATGATTCAAGCCGTTTATTTAAACGATTAGACAACCGTGACCTAATATGTCGAAAGAGTAGGGATAGTAGTGTGCGTTACGATAGATATGGATATACACGAGCATGTTAATTTTTAAATTTTCAAAATTCAATATCTCGAAAAGTATTGCGAGCCGCCAAAAATCCTTTTAGGGGTATTCTTATCTTATCAAACAGAATGTTTGTGCAAAGTTTCAAACCGTTCGGAGGTTGGGGCTTTTCGGAAGTTTACCCAAGGGCCATAACCAGACAGCCCAGAAATGGCCCTGATCAGGCGTGCTCTGAAATGGCCATAATCAGGCAGCCCTGAAATGGACCTGATCAGGCGTGTTCTGGAATGGCCGTAATCAGGCAGCCCTGAAATGGCCCTGATCAGGCGTGTTCTGGAATGGTCATAATCAGGCAGCCCTGATATGGCCCTTATCAGGCGTGCTCTGGAATGGCCATAATCAGGCAGCCTTGAAATGGTCCTGATCAGGCGTGTTCTGGAATGGCCATAATCAGGCAGCCCTGAAATGGTCCTGATCAGGCATGTTCTTATTAGCCCTGTTGCATGCCATACATCAGAATGCTTTCGAAACTCCGACTCATAAGAGTCTTTTCTCGGCATCCTGAAATATATCCGGATCAGTGAGAAAAAAGTCTTGCCATATTTGCCACGTATGTATAATCTCTAATAATACAGTAAAATATGGATAGAGACAAGATGAAACTCAATATCTGTAAAAGTGCATACGGTATTTCTTTTATTTTTTATTGCAAATTCAGTTCAATGAAACGTATTTTTTACTTTAGACGGTGAATGAGCAAAGTAGATGAGGAAAATCAATTTTCGAACTTTAATTACCTGTAGTTATTTTGAATTCAATTGTCAATTAACAGATGAATAACATTTTCACCTACTATCGCCTTGCATATAGTCTCACAAGCCCATTGAACGATTTTTGTTTTTGAACTATACATGGATCTTGAAAAATGTCATTGTTAATTAAGGTGCACTAAGAAAATTGATTACATGAATATTATAATTTTCTACGCTATTCTGTCCTGCTTACATTTTCAATATTTCATACATGAATTTTATAATTTCAATGCTCCTAGTTCTTATGAAACCCATTTGTTAATTAACAATTGAATAATATTTTTCAGTGTGCATCACCTTTATACCGAATATCACGCTGTTCATCCAGCCCAGTGGACAGCGCTTTTTGATTAGAACTTGTAGACTAATCGCTTTTAAATTCAAGAAAGTCATAAGGAATCAATAGCGTAGTGGTACAGCGTGTCAGTCGTTAGGTAGGTCGTTAGGTAGGTCTCAGTTAAAATCTCAGGTAGGATTGCAATTAATTTCGACGGAATAATGTCCATATTACGAAGACGGAAACACTCATAAAAAAAAATCTCTACAGGTCATCAATTTTATTTTAAATGATTATTTGAGGATCGAAAATGCTGAATTCGCCGATTCGAGGATAGCAGGTTCAAAGCCCGGATCCAATTTTTAAAAAAATGGCGTTTTTGAAATAATTTGAATGGTGCATAAAAAAATTTTTTTTTTAAAATGTTTGAAACTTTTTTTTCTTTTGAGGTTGAGGTTAATCAGAAAAAAAATCAGAAGAATCTAACATGGTCAGGGTCATGGCCTAGGTGAATCTGCTTGGAATCCTCCATTCGCGTCCGAAACATGCGTGAGCGCTCCTAGTGGCAGAGCGCGGAACTAGCTCCAGGCAGATAGGCAGAAAGTGCCGATTTTATAGAATTGTAGAAAATTGTAGAAAATAGTAGGAAATTGTAGAAAACCGTATATCGAAGTAATTAATTTTAAAAACTTGTTGAAATTTGTAGTTTTATACGCCAATAACTATGAATTTCTAAGTTAAATTGTTCCAAAACTTGAAAATTTTTTAAAATAGTAATTGTGGAATTTTCTTTCGTAAAAGTTTTTAAAATTCCAAAAATTACTAGGAACTACGAATAAATACGAAAATAGTAGGATATTCTATACATTTTTACGAAAAATGCCGTGTCGTCGTTCAAAAGAGCTAGAATGATATTTCGTCATAGATCGTAGAATTCTATGAATAACTACGAATTTTTACACCGTCGTTGTCGAAAATTCTAATTTTTTCATAGAAATCACGGATGAGAATATCATAAAATTTCGTAACAGTTCTTACATTTTATAAAATAAAATACGATTTTTTAAGCAAAAACGGAAATCATTTAAATATTTTTAAGTAAAATGAATATAAAAGTAAATTTTTAAGTAAAATGACTATATTTTAAGTAAAATATAAAATAAAATACGATTTTTTAAGCAAAAACGGAAATCATTTAAATATTTTTAAGTAAAACGAGTACGATTCGCTACTCTACCAAAACGAAATTTTTTATCATAAAAATTCGTAGAATTCTACGAATAACTACTAATTTATACGAACCGCTCAAAAAGTTTTTTTTTTGCTTTCAAAATGAATAAAAAATCTACTACAGTCTTTGGGTAAAAAAATTATGGAATACAATTAATGAAATTGAGTAAAAAGTAAGAGTTTGTGAGAAAAAAATACAATAAATTACAATTTTCTATGAAAAATAACTAACAGCCACTACACCCAGACAAACCGAAAGTGTTTCGCGTAAAAATTTTAGAGTTCTGAGAATAACTAGGAATTTATACAACTCGTTTTAAAAAATGTTGTTTTGCTTTCAAAAATTATAAAAAATCTAATGCAGTCTTCAACTCGAAAAATTATCGTATATAATTCATGAAATTGCGTAAAAAGTAAGAGTTTGTGAGAAAAAAATACAGCAAATTACAATTTTCTAATAAAAATAACTATCAGCCACTATACTCTGATGAAAATAATTTCTATGACATTCTACGAAAACATAAGAAAATAGAAATTTCTAGGAAATCGTAGTTTTAGAAAAAAAAAAATCGTAGGTTTTCGTAGTTGTTTCCGTAAGAAAGTACGAAGTTTTACGAGAAATTACGATAATTTACGATTATCTGCGACAAATTATGAAAATCTACTACTTCGAAAAGGTGCAACTAAATTCCGTAACTTTTTGTGGAAGACCACGAAATTTCACGAAAAATTACGATAATCTATGATTATTATCCAGCAAAAATACGAAAATTCACCCACCGAAAAGATCAAAATAAGATTTCCTAAATTTTCGTATAAAAAGTACTAACTTTTACGACAAATCAAAATAATCTCTAAATCTTTAATTTTTTTTTAATGATCATTTGAGTATCGAAAGTGTCAGTACTGTCAATGCTTTACTGTCATATTTAGGCCCCAGGTCGCGACAAAAAAAAACCGAAAAAAGGTTTAAACGATTTTCGACTTCAAAACAATACAGAAAATGTTTTTTTTTAAATCTATTTTCGTTGCATTCCATTCAAATTTTAACATCATAACTAAACTCAGAAAAATTCGTCACATCACTAAGCCGCCACAGAAAAACTTTCCCATATAAGGACTTAATACAGTAAAATTTGGCCCATAATCAACTTGGGAAAAATAAACTCGTTGCGCCATCAACTTGCTACAATAAAACTCGACAGACCACCAACTTGGCATAGAAAAATTCGACGCATCACTAACTCAATGCACAAAAACTCTCCTATGGGGTATCTCAACGAAAAAATACTCTCCAATGATAGAACTTCACACAGCAAAAACTCTCATGCAACGAATTTTTGTGCGCTTCAACTCTCAACAGACACAACCATGGTCCGTTAGACCGTGTAGAGTTGGAGTGGGCCGGGCTGCGCCATGTAAGAGTTTCGCTGTGGCGAGTTGCGCCAAGGGAGAGTTTCTCTGCGTTGGAATGCCCCAATAGTTTTTGCATATCAAATTGGTGATGCGTCGAGTTTTCCCATGCTGAGTTGGCAGTGTGTCCAGTTTTATTGGGGAAAGTTGATGGTGAATAGTTTTTCTGTACCAATTCGGTTATTGTTTGGTTGAGATTGTCTGGGTCAAGCCGCTTCATGGGATTTTTTTTTTTTTTTGGTAGTGCAATGATGCGTCGAATTTTCTTGCGTTTAGTTCATTATGCGCATGGCTTTTAAGAGTAGAATTACGTGGGTTGGGTTGAGTTTGCGTTTAGTTGGTATCTGTACAAATGAAGTTCTACCATTTTATCGCGAAAAAAAAAACATAATGCTCAATACTATGAATAGACTATATCGAAAAGCAATGCTTATGATTTTATATCTTAGCGATTGTGCTTTGTATCAAGAATCGAATACTCAAAGTTGTTCGAATAGACCATGCGAGCATTCTCAAGAATCGGGAGACCTTATTGATAACATGTTGTACGCATAAAACATTTTGAAATTCGCTAAGCTTGTTAAAGATCTAATTTAAAAAAATGCGAATGATATTTCGTGTCCTAGTAGCTAGATTGGGGCCTCTGAAATTGTGAAATAATGAAACCATTCCATAATTGTACAAAATATTTTGGCAAGACAATTTACCCCGTCAAAAATTGTTTAATTCTAACGGTGTACAAAAACTTGAGACAAGCACATTTCCTTACGTCGTTTTGTCTATCCTTACAAAAAGATGTCAAACCCAAAAATTTGTCAAATAAATCCTTACAAAAATATGTCAAACGAAAAAAGTTGTCATATAATTCAAACTTAACAAAAAGATGTCAAACACGTAAAGTTCTCGAATAAATTCAAATTATCCAACTCACAGTTGCCAAGTACATGTAGCATTGGTATTGTTTACATACTTTATTAACCATTCATAATTAAGTCACAGCGACTGAAAACATCTTGAAACGGGACTTAGGATGCTAGGGAGAGGGCAATGCGTATGCACGCTAAACAGAAAAGCTAGGGATATTTCTGACGTAAAAGGGTAAAATTGTATGAGAATACATTAAATATAAATTCTAGCCATTGATCATAATCTAAAAATGTATTGTTTGAAACATTTTAATTGAAATAAAATTCTAACGAAGTACTTGGCGAGTTGTGTTAAATGACTGTACGGTACAATACAAGAAATCGATGGACTTCCTGTCACGAACTCGCCAAGTACGTTGTTAGAATTTTTTTTTCAATGCGAATTTTTTTTCAATTAAAATTTTTCAAACAATACATTTTTGACAAATTTTTGGGTTTGACATATCTTTGTAAGGATAGACAAAACGACGCAATGAAATGTGCTGGTCTCAAGTTTTTGTACACTATTCATGGTGTTTTTGGTGGGCTAAATTTTGTAAGATTCCCATTAGGGGTTCAGATTTTGCAGAATTTGAAAGTTAGGAAAAATTAAAATTAAATTCGGAAATGAGCTCACTTACAAGAAAACATTCCCAGGTGTCTCTCTCCAATTTTGATGAGCTTTAGACATGATGTAGTCCTTGACAAAATAAGAGACACATTTTTTTTTACGTGCTATTAAAGCGATTTAAGGGGTGGAATCAGCCCCCAAAGTTTGGGATTGCAGCTGGTAATTTTGCTGTTTCACGTAGAAGCAGTGCTCCGACCAACATGAAACCAATTGCAAAATGTTTTTTATGTTAAATATTAACCGATTATGAACCGATTTTAATGAAACGGAAACCAAATCGAAGAGCATAATAAAAAAGTTTACGCGTTTTTACTTTTTCTGATGAACCAAAGTAAAGGGGTAAACTGCTCTTCAGAACCCTTCATAACCCTTCAGAAACATCGCGAGGTGTCCCTCTCTAATTTTGATGAGTTTTGGGTATATTGTAGTCCTTGATATAATAAGAGACGTATTTTTTTGTACGTGCCCTTGAGCCGATTGAAGGGGTGAAATCAACCCCCAAAATTAAGGGTTGCAGCTGAAAATTTCACTGCTTCACATAGAAGCAGTACTCCGATCGACGTGAAACAAATTGCAAAATGTTTCTTATCTTAAACAACGAAGATTACATGTCCAATTTTCCATGCACCCCTGCTGCAACGGGGTGAATCACTTCTTATAACTTTTATTTTTATACGTTTTTTGATGGAAGAAATTGGATTATTGACCGATTTCTTCCATCCAAAAATAAAGGGGTAAACCAACCCCCAGATGGAAGGTTTTTATTGTACTAAAATATTTTTATATTTTAGTACAATAGTACATTAGAGTACTAGTACATTAGAGTTTAGTACATTAGAGCGAACTACCTTTAAAAAAATTTATTTTTAGACTTTATGAAAAGTTACGTTCTGTAACGTTAAACCGCCACAGAAAGAATTGTTAATCGATGTTTAAAGATCGAAAGGATATATAATATAATTTTTTTAGATACGAAAATGACTACATAAAAGTTGCAAAAGTGTTGTTATAATCGCGGTACATATTTTAATACAAAAACAATCATCGCACTATAAGATTTGGTCGACCTTTTAATTTTGGCTCTTCGAAAAACCGCAAAAAAATGCAAACAGTATTTTTTCTGCTATTTGTTTTGGCTTTTGATTCATAAACATCGCGTAACAATTCGTTCTGCAACGGTTTAACGTTACGGAACCTAATTTTTCAAAAAGTCTAAAAATAAACGTTTTAAGGGGTAGTTCACTCCCTTGCGCCAAGGGTGCATGAAAAGTCAAAAACGTAAATTTTATAATTCAGCATCAGAATTTTTTTTCAATGGAATAACAACATTTCAGTACAAAAAATCTTTCTTCTGAGGGGTAGCTTACCCCTTTATTTTGGGTATTCGAAGAAAAAGCCAAAACGCGTGAACTTTATTTTTTGTGCTCTTTAATTTAGTTTTTGTTTAATTAAAATCGGGTAACTATCCAATTCCTTACATCAAAAGAGTATCAAAATAAACGTTATGAGGGGTGGTTCACCCCATTGCAACAGGGGCGCATGAAAAATCGGACATGTAATCTTAGTTATTTAACATAAGAAACATTTTGCAATGGGTTTCACGTTGATCGGAGCACTGCTTCTATGTGAAACAGCGAAATTACCAGTTTCAACCCTTAACTTTAAGGGCTGATTTCACTCCTTCAATCAGCTTAAGAGTGCGTATAAAAAAAATACGTGTCTCTTATTTTATGAAGGACTGCTTATGCATTACACCAAAAGCTTATCAAAATCAGAGAGGGACACCTCGCAATGTTTCCGAGGGGTAGCTTACCCCTTTATTTTGGTTCATAGAAAAAATGTAAAAACGCGCAAGCTTTATTTTTTTATGCTCTTTAATTTGTTTTTTGTTTCATTCAAATTAGTCAATAATCCAATTAGTCACATCAAAAAACGTATAAAAACGTATGAACGTTTCAAGGGGTGGTTCGGCCCTTGCGACAAGGGTGCATGGAAAGTCGGACATGTACATTTCATTATTTATCATCATAAACATTTTGTAATCAAATCAAAATATTTCAGTGCAAAAAAAATTTCATCGATTTAAGGGGCGAAGATACCGTTGCCTATGGGATTCTGTTATTTTCAACACGGCTGTCACGCGGGGCTCTGTGGGAATGGACTATGTACTTTCCTAGCTACTTGAAGGGCCAAAATGAGAGCAGCAAAATCACGTTTTGGTCCCCGTTATTCGTTAGATATGATCGTCTATGTATAATATAAAATAAGTATTTTTGCAAAAAAAAAGGCTTGATTGATTCATATAATTTTTTCATTGACTACCGCATTTGTAATGCAGGAACAACGATCTAAGTATGATTAATAAACATACCATGGTCCCGCAGTCCTTATCAATATAAAAAAAAAATATTACAATTTCTACATAGAGAAAATTATGGCATTCAGCATGTACTAAAGTGTTATTATGGGAAGTATAAAGAAACGGGCCACGATTGTATCTATTTTACGACAAACTCCATTCAACTTGTCATCGACGCAAGGTCTGGATTGATATTGCTTAGGTGAATCTCGGCAGTAATTATGGGAGAAAATAGATTTGAGAGAATACGGTAGCAAAAGCTCAGAAAGTGCAGCGAGCGTGGGGGAACACAGGCGAGTGGTAAGATCACGACACAGAAACCCTCCCAGCTCATTTGAATTATCTTGTATTCCAAGAGGATTTAACCCACCATGGTTCCACTGGTGAAACTTGTTGGTTGTCCCTCATTCCCCCTGCACTCGAGATTTGGGTTTAACTTCAGTCTGTTCGCAGTGAACTTTAAATTGAATATATTGTTCGTGCATCAACAAGTTGCACGCCATAAAGTCATTTCTCTTCCTCCGTTATATTACTACAGAACAGAGGATGCAATTTAAATACGAAAACTGTGGACTTATTCATTCCGAAATTGAGATTCTAGCGCAAGTAGGACGAGGTGTGGATCATAAATAAACGTAGAAAAAATGCTAAAATCGTTTTACAGTCCAATCCCAATTGAAAAAATCGAGGTACGCATTCCCACTTGTTGTTTTCGCAAATGAATTCCGGCAAAGATTTCCAAGTAGAAACATACACCATGCATTCTGTCCACAACTACGCGAACCCCATCTGGATTATCAGGTAGGATACCCCCCCCCCTGCAGCTGGGTCCCGTTTATCTCATCTAGATTTCTAGATTTCTTATGCATGGACGCCTAGTAACACCATCTGAATTTTCAGGAATTCCACCGAAGTGTAGGTGAAGTCCCTAGAATTATATCGTATTCCACCGGGATTTTAAGTCTCCAGCATGGATCTGCAAAACCAACTGGGTTTTCAAATTCATCAACTAAGCTTCTGGGTCACCCGAATATAACTGGATAGATATGTGATAACGGAATAACGGCAACAGGATGCGACATAAGCTTACATGATATCGCAAAGATATAATTTAGTAGTGGGCACTTGTTTGACGGTATGACGTGTCACAGTGTGCTAGAATTCTTAAACGCAAAATGCGGGCCCGCTGCAACGCCACGTTAATATGACAGAATCGCAGTAGGTCATACCTACAAGTTGCCGGCATTACAGCGGAAGACTACACCGGAAATAAAATAAAAACATTTGCGTGCATACTCCGCGCAATACAAGTAAAACTTGATGGATAGGCGTGTGAAATAAAATTCTGATTTTCTATTTGATGAGAGAGGCCACACTTTGGTTATATGTAACAAAATACGCATTTATATACATATAATCATATAGTTCGTTATATTACTCGGTGCTTTCAGGATCTTAAAAATCTAAAAACGATATAACGGGCTTATGATAACTAAAATATACTATAAAAAAACAGGAGACTGTTAGAGAATTATAGGTTATATTGCATATGGTATTATTATCACGTCAATTATGGAGGTCGTCTCGTTGCTCGAGGTATTAGATCTAGTCACTAATTTGAAATATTCTCGAAATTAAGTAATCCACTTTAGTATTATGAAATCTGAGGACCCCTTAACAAACTTTTTGGGGAGAAATTCAATACCAGAAACCGAGAATTTAACATACGGTCGTATGGGAGAGCTACTTGCTCAGCTTTTCGAACACATCTTTTACACATATTGGATGATTAGATCGTCCGATAAACAAAGTTTATATTTGTGCATTAGGTATTAAGGACTTTAATAACTAGCCCAATAAAACCTCGTGTCATCGGATATTTTACAAAGAAATATTAAGAAAACTATCGCAAAACAGAGAAATCCAAGTGATAGACTCGTGCACGGAGAGGTTCTCAGTGAGTGTTGGCAACACCGCATTCTCTGCTATACACGAAACCATGTATGTGTGAGTGCCACTTTCATTCCCAAATTCCCATACGTTTCGAATTTGTCTTGAGCCGGGGCTACGGATAAATCTCTAAATAGTAAATGCATAATTATTCTATTTATAGTGACGAACAAACTTTATATTCCATCAGCTCAGGTTTTATTTTCACTTATATGTACTGCAATTAGTATAACCATTTCGATTCTCCTTGCTATTCTATGGCAGCCCACATACAACGTACATCGTATCATATTACGAGTGTTGTGTAGATTCATTTTACAGCCGGTCAATTTGGAGGTCAGTTGGAGGCCCGTTTCCTCCGATACAGTTGGAGGAAACGCCTCCAACTGACCCGAAATTCAATACCAAAAGGCCCGTTCTTTAAGGCCCGTTTCTTTTAACGTTGATCGAAGTTTCAACTGACAATGAGTTCAGCCTATCTCCAAACTATACAGAAAAAATTGAACGCCGTTTAAACTGTATCGGAGGAAACGGGCCTAAGACCGTCCGCATGAACCACGGTACGGAACCGACTCGTATACCCGTAACATGTAGTGTTGCTCAGTGATGCACTCACCCACACATCTTTGTGAAAATGTATGCTATAGCGCATCCATACACAAGTACAAACGCATCTATAGTCAATAGCGTTTGTACCTACGCAAGCGTTATTATGCCATAGTGCCTATGTATGACATAGTGCCTGAGTTGCCGCAAGTCAGGTTCCTGGCACTCCAATGAATTCTATAGCAAACCTGTGTCTCCGCTATGATCGCCGTATTTAGTTCGTACTGCGTGGCGCTGGCATGCTTCCGCGCGCCTACCCCTCTCCCGCGCACCGCCGCCTGACATGTGACGCGCAATCTTCGCAATCATCGTATTTATATATCCCGACCATCCCAACCATTTTTAACCTTAAATATCGGTTTTTTCATAATATAAATTCCGAAATGCCTACGTTATAATATAATATTATAATTATAATATATGGGGCATTCCATGCCAACTCAACCTACTATCAAAATTGACATTTTTATTTGGTCTTAATTTTTTTATCTTCTTGTACTCTATGAAAAAGAGCTCCATGATTTTATTCGAATTTTTTTATCCAGCCGTTCACAAGATATGAATTTTTCAAAATTTCGTATGTTTTTTTTTGAATGCTCATAACTTTTTCAAAAATGCATGAATATGAATGTTTTTTTTTTCAAATTGTGTGTTTTTCAATGAATTTTTAAAACATTTGACGCAAAAAATTAGAACGAAATTATTTGCTTGTTTTTTTCAATTCATATATTAAAATCTGATTTTGAATATTGTTTATATCCTTCGATTTTTTTTTTAATTCTCAAAAAAACTAGTTCTTATTTAACAAATTTTAAGCCTGGTCGCGTCGTGGGAAAACGATTCTTTCTATTTTTTCAGAATTTTTTAAAATTATCCAAATTTTTTTTTTTTATAAAAGAACTTCATATGATATGATAATATGGTATGATTTTTAATGTCTTATAAAATAAAATATCAATAAAAAATTACAAATGGAGGTAATCGGAAATCATGACAATGATAAGTCTGTATTAAGAACAAAATTTTTGTTTTTAAATATTTTTGTTTCACTTTTGTTGTCGTTTAAATATTTTACATGAGTAATTCTTGTTTGAGCTAGAAGTCACTCTCATCGTTAGAGATCCATCTGTGTTTGGAATAACACAATGGAATTTTTAAGTGCCTGTTATAGTTTTAGCCTTTGAATATCGAATATTAATAGCGTCGGTTGTTTTTTTATAATCTTCAATTGTTGAAAACTTAACTTCGATGTTCAGTAAATTAGTTCGTTTTATAGCCCATTCGTATAACTCTTTAGAGGTTTTTGTTTTAATTTTTTGCGTCAAATTTTTTAAAAATTCATTGAAAAACACACAATTTGAAAAAAAAAACATTCATATTCATGCATTTTTTAAAAAGTTATGAGCATTCAAAAAAAAAACATACGAAATTTTGAAAAATTCATATCTCGTGAACGGCTGGATAAAAAAATTCGAAAAAAATCATAATAGTCCAAAATAATCCCGTATTTCTTTATTACATTTTATTATTAATAACAATACTTTACATATATATATATATATATATATTTATATATATATATAATAAAATATAAATAATAAAATACAAATATAAAAATTCGGTTTGCTTCGGCTATCGTCGTTACCGTAAGCGGTAGCGATGACAGCCGAAGCTACAGCCGCGCGGAATACTGCCAGCGCCACGTAGCGGCTGGCTACATTACGGGGACACGGCTGGAGCTGAGTGCCAGGGACCTGCCGCAAGTTTAAGGAAAAGAGTGGGGAGGACACAAAGCATCGCACAGAGAGGAAACGAAGAGAATAGAGCATACCATGTAAAACTGTGTTCTATCTTATTCGCTTGTTCGCTACACATGAGCTTGTCTCTTATTAGTGTCGCTTTTTCGTTTCATAATTTTCAAATCAGTCTCACTATAGAAGTTTCACTTCAAAATATTCTTATTAATATCATTGCCGAAGTCCGTATAATTAATTAATAATTAGGAAAATAAGTTTCGTTATATAGATATACTTCTGTGTATAAGCAAGTTATGAGGCGTATAAGAGGCTGCTGTAGTACTTCTCGATATGTCGGTATAGGAGGAAATGTACTTGTCTCGAGGCACTGCCGTGCCTCTTGATACTAAACATCTTTGTTTCCTAGACTATTAAAGTGAGAAGTTTTGGTTCGATCGCCTCAAATTTGCGAGAGTCGCCACTGACAGTAGCTTCATTAATTTTTGATGATCCAAAATATCGTCAACGTGATCGTGAATTCTCGTTTTCGAATATCTAGCTTTTATAGCCGTTGAGAAAGCTTCCTTAAGCATTAGATCACGAAATATCTTATCGCTCAGTTCTCAGTTCTTTAGTGCAGTCATAATGATCGTCGAATTGCTTGTCACGAAATTTTTTTAAAATCTCAATCGCTTAGGGGATTCTTACCAAATTTTATACCACACATCTTTGTCCCCTGGACTTAATAGTAAGGTACTAATAATAAATTGATAGTAATAATAATAACACCTTGAGAGCGAGCAGTGGCCCAGTTGGTCCGACTCTGGACTGCCACGCAGGCGGCCAGGGTTCGATCCCGCGGCCGGCACCAATGGATTTTTCCAGATGCTTTTTCTGCGAGCTCGGTGGTTCGAAACCCACCTTAAATTGTAGGTTCTCACAAATACACTGGGCCAATAGCAATGAGGTTGCAAAAATCGAGAGAGAAAAATAGTTCCGTAAATGAACAGAAAAACTAAAATAATGGGCCCAGTGTAAGAGTGATATAGTGAATGAAAGTGTTGTAAAAAGCCGAAAAGGCTATGCAAGTAAAACTTACTACTACTACTAATAACACCTTGATAGTAAACTTTTTATTCTGTAATGTGGTGCAAATTTTGGCTTGATAGCGTCAAATTAGAAAAAATTGGAGCGCGCACGTCAACTTTCGAAAATGTCAATATTTTATAAAATTTTAACCTCTTAAAGAATTCGTGCCAATTTGACGATCTATTATTCTTGTCTCCTACATTGCATGTGGAAAAAGTTTCTGGTCGATATTGACAAATTGATGAAAGTTACACCGCGGACACACACACGCGCACGCACACACACACACACACACACACACACACACACACACACACACACACACACACACACACGCGCGCGCACGCGCACGCGCACACACGCGCGCACACGCACGCGCGCACACACGCACGCACGCACGCACGCACGCACACACACACACACACACACACACACACATCGCCCAACGCTCTATAGGAGCATTTCTTAACCCGCCCCCCTACTCCTGAGAGTCCGTCGCACGGCTGCCTCACTCTCCCCGTCTAGCGTAGCGTAGTGTTTACAGCGACCGAGGGAGGGCGGTGGCGTTGCGGAGCCTTTCTCGCCCGCGAAGGCTAGATAAGGCCGGGCCCCAGCCGCATCGTGGCCTCTGGCCACACCGACAAGGCGTTCCCACATGATCCACGAAAAATCCTTTCCCTCTACACAATACACTACTCTAAATTTTTATTAGGAATAAATACCAAAAAAATTCCTCTTCTTTATAGCATAATTTTAATTCAATTTTGTGCTTCAAAGTAAATAACATTCAAAATTTTGATTGAATTAATTTTGATGTATTCGTGCTGCATAGAGTTTTTTGAGGTGAGCTTGACTATAACTGCGTTGAAAAAAAATAAATCGACGTATTACGATGTAATAAAAATAGGTTTACGGCTACTTTTCCTTCTCAATTTGAGGCTAAGCATGAACTTTGTCAGTCTTGTCATACGAACCGATTAAGCTCGTATCGAGAACAAGAACGACGTAACTCGGACTTAATTGTAACGTAGATGAATGATTACCCACGAAGTGCTCACTGCATATTCCGGTAGCCAATCATGAGAGCTACTAGAAAGGAAAAAATTCAATTTATTTGTATTATAATATCCTGACATGGATTTTTCATACCAGACAAAATATGCGAGTTTAACCTCAAGAATTTTACTATTTTTGTTTTTTTCACCCAACGAATCTAGTTTTTGCGCTGCTCAACTTCATAACTTGCGCGTGAAACTTAATTTCCGAAGTCGTGTAGCGGGAAACATTCTTACATGACTTCACACATAAGTTTAAATTTCCTTTCCGCGACTTCTCTATTATATTGCCCTCAATTGCACTACGCGACTCCAGCAAAACATGTGCATTCTCGCCACCATGGGCGCTCTAAGTCGTTCTCAGCCGCTATAGTATGGCACTGCACACAGCGAATAACTCCTCAAGCGTCTGCTGTCACTGGCCTACAGATAATTAGTGGAGAGATGTTCCTGAATGACCATCGACTTCCTATCCCTATTGAAAAAATTCACATCGTTAAACACGTCATTTACGACGTCTGAAATTACGTTAGCTCTTACGTCTGAAACGACGTCAGATACCACATATGAATTTGGGATAGGAAATTACGTCTTTTCCGACGTCATTTCCGACGTCTTTAACGACGTCTTCTTTTATACATCACGAATATTATTATTTGCGGCACGAACTGAACCAGGATTCGAACCTGGGACCTCTCGATTGACAGACTGCTACAATACTCCTTCCCAAATCGTCCTCATACCGTGATATAATATATGTATATAATACATTATTATTATTATTATTATTATTATTATTATTATTATTATTATTATTATTATTATTGTTATTATTATTATTATTATACGATAATGTATTTATTGTAACACGGTATGAGGGCGATTTGGGGAGAAGTATTGTAGTGGTCTAGACAGCTTAGTTGGAACAGCACTTGACTGGCAATCGAGAGGTCCCGGGTTCGAATCCTGGTTCAGTTCGTGCCGCAAATAATAATATTCGCGATGTATAAAAGAGGACGTCGTTAAAGATGCCAGAAACGACGTCGGAAAAGACGTAATTTCCTATCCCCAATTCATATGTGGTATCTGACGTCGTTTCAGACGTAAGAGCTAACGTAATTTCAGACGTCATTTCAGACGTCGTTAACGACGTGAATTTTTTCAATAGGGCACTGTTCCTCCGCGCCTGGCATTTCTTCAATTTATAGAATTTTTGAAGTCTATAAGAAACGAGGCCGTTTTTATTGCCCATAACGGTTTCAGGTGCAGTTTCATCATCATATCATTAATGAACACTTAGATATTGTCCGAGTTTGTAGAGTTGTGCACATGAACCGAAAAGTAACTGAGTTAATCCTTTGTTGTACATTTTCGGTTTGACGCTCCGATTATTTTACGCCAAATGATACAGCATGAGCTACTCACAGAATTCATGTCTGTTGTAAAAGGATTTGCCGACACCATGATTATTTTCAAAAATCACATGCCTGAGAGAAAAAAAGAGAAAAAAAAATTTCCCAAACTGCATTAAGTCAAGATCTTTCAGGTGAGGGATTCTGAAAAAATAGCTGTGGAAAAAATAGCACCGGAAAAAATAGCCGGTAAAAAATAGCCGACGGAAAAAATAGCCATGGAAAAAATAGCCGCCGGAAAAAAAAGCCTTAGAAAAAATGGCTGACGGAAAAAATAGCCTTGGAAAAAATAGCCTCGGAAAAAATAGCCCATAGAAAGAATAGCCCACGGAAAAAATAGCCCACGGAAAAAATAGCCCGCGGAAAAAATAGCTCATAGAAAAAATAGCCGACCGAAAAAAGGAGCCTGAGCCTTTTTTATTGATTTAAAATTTCAAGTTGTTGCAATCGCGAGGAATAAATGATCACGACTTTTGTAAAATTACGTTTCATACGTATACTATGGGCGCGCCGTTCTAAGAAAACACTGGAAATTGGACATCGATATTCACTCTACATGCTACAGTATGAAGACGATGTTTTGGTTTGTTGTTTAATGTGCGTAGGTAAACAACTTTTATCTCTATCCTGTGCTATTTACCTCTACTCTAATCACGGCTATATGTTTACTATTTGAATGCTTTTGTCACATATAATTTGCGATTTATAATATGAGGATGCTTCACGCTTTGTAAGAATATTAAAACTGTTCAGTTCGATGCGAAAGCTCGATGCGAAAGCTCGTGGTTAAAGTTAATACGAATACGGCATTTTGGAAACGACAAAATGAATCGCGACATTCGCTGTATTGACGAAATTCAGGAAGATCAGTACGACAATGACATGGACATGGATGAAGAGGATGATCTGGAAACAGATAGTCATAGTGAAGTGAATGATAATGACAAAACGACTGAATCGATGAACGACATAGACGAGGAGATGGTCGAAGAGGAGATGGACGAGCCACAGATAGATGACTTCGAAATTATTAAAACAAATAAAGGTGGTGATAAAGTATGCTACAAGGGCCATCTGTATACTCATCACGTTACAAACAAAAATGATATTCGGTGGAGATGTGTGAAGCACAATGACAAGGAATGGATGGTATGAATTAATTACAATTATATGGACTTTATGTGTGAGGTTCCGAATAGTGCACACCTCCAATTTCTTTGTTACCAGAGATGTGTGTGTGTGTGTGTGTGTGTGTGTGTGTGTGTGTGTGTGTGTGTGTGTGTGTGTGTGTGTGGGTGTGGGTGTGGGTGTGTGTGTGTGTGTGTGTGTGTGTGTGTGTGTGTGTGTGTGTGTGTGTGTGTGTGTGTGTGTGTGTGTGTGTGTGCGTGCGCGCGCGCGTGTGTGTGTGTGTGCGTGCGCGCGCGCGTGTGTGTGTGTGTGTGTGTGTGTGTGTGTGTGTGCGCGCGTGCATGCGTGCGTGTGTTGTGTGTGTGTGTGTGTGTGTGTGTGTGTGTGTGTGTGTGTGTGTGTGTGTGTGTGTGTGTGTGTGTGTGTGTGTGTGTGTGTGTGTGTGTGTGTGTGTGTGTGTGTGTGTGCGTGTGTGCGTGTGTGTGCGTGCATGCGTGCGTGCGCGTGTGTGTGTGCGTGCATGCGTGCGTGTGTGTGTGTGTGTGTGTGTGCGCGCGCGTGTGTGTGCGTGTGCGTGTGTGCGTGTTTGTGTGTGTGTGCGGGGGGGGGGGCGTGCACGGGTGTGGTGGTAGTCCAGGAGCGCGACGCTGGAGG